>RXPK01000171.1:772266-1383011 GCA_004143645.1 Protaetia brevitarsis | reverse complement strand
TAGTCGATGCATATTGTTTAGTAGGATAAAAATTTTCAAAAAAATTTGTCGCAAATATAAACAAATGTTTATTAAAAGTAAACTAAAGAAAGTGTTACATGTCACCGTCATTTCTAAGCACGCTTCACACCTTCTTATGAAAGATCGACCAATCTTTCAAAATTCCTGGACTCCTCGAATTCCTCGCACAATTTAGATTCGTTGCCTGATTTTCAAATTGTTACAAAATGTGCGTACACTAATTTTAGATCCCCAAACATAGAAGTCTAGAGTGTCAGGTCAGACCTGAGGCCATGCAGTTGTCCACCCCGTCCTATCCATCTCTCGTTGTATCTATTTAAGAAATTTCTAACTACGATGTAAAAATGCGCGGAGCTCCATCGTGCATAACCACGATTTAATCTGTTAAAAAGTGGCACGTCTTGCAACAAAAACGGTAATTCATTTCTAAAATCCAGTAACTTGTCCCGTAAACGTAGGGAGAAAACAGGACCAATTAACAGTCTCAAAAATAGAAAGCAAAACATTAGCGAAACGGTTTTGTGATGCAGTTCAACACAACAGGGGATTTTCATCTGCCCAGACGTAATTGTTATGAAAATAATTATTGTCCTTGTAAACCCAGCCTCGTCACAAAAAATCGGAGCGCAAAATTAAGAGTTTCCAGCTTTCGTAAAACCCAATGACAAAAAACCTCGTGCATCATAACGTGAGACAAGAACTTGCACGCGTTGAATGTGGTGATACAAGCTGCTGTCCGCAGAATTCTCCAAATGAGAGAGACTGACATTCATTCTGCGCAAGTCTGCGGGTGCTAATATTTGGGCGTCTTCTCCCGTCTCAAAATATTAATTCTACTGCGGAGAAGAAACTGATCTGGTCTCCAGAACCACATTATTAAAGAAACCAGTTTCGGACAGCCGGATATGAAGTCTTGAGAAATCTTATCACCGGTAAAACCGAATTTGGAAATTCTTCGCATACATACACCGTGCTTCAGTGCATTACCTCGCAGAACGTACAGAAATGCATATCGGCCATTTCTGCTTTGTAAACATTGAGCAAATGATAATAATCTGATGACAAGGTCGGACAGAACAATTTAAGGCACAATCAGTTGTGACAAAGGAACGTTTCTCAAAACCGAGAATGTTTTTTTTTTTATTTTTAAAATATGCATCGACTATATGTTTAAACACAGTTGAATTGCGGACCCATGTTGACTAAGACTTTTTTGTTTATTTCCACCAGTACTATAATTGGGTAAAATATCCGACAACCTTTTTTAACACACTGTATGATACATTATTTCATAATGTATTTTCAAAACAATCAATGTAAGCATGTTGAATATTGATATTTCTGTAAGTGTGTATACTTGTAACAAAAAGATTTTAAGTAACTTCTTCAGTAAAGTTACAAATTACTAACGTGTTCTACGAATAATAAGAAAGCCCAATATGTTGCGTGAAAAGTTTGCAATTCAAGGTAAAAGCTGTTAAAATGGGTTTCTCATTCGCAGCTGAAGCGATTAGACGTCAACCTAGACAGTTTGGCACTGTATGTCTTTATGCGATTGTCTCTGGTAGGATACTCGCATAATGATCAGATGACGTAGTAGATGTTGGAGATACTAGTAATGCATTGTAAACTGTATGTTGCAGTCTAGTTATACAGTGACCGCATAAATATTATTATTTTATGGTAATATTTCCTACTATTAAAATATACTAAAGTTTTTTTGGGGGGATCAAAATTTATTTTGATGCATATCACGTTGCCACTAGTATGGCGGTAAATTAAAAAAAAGAATGTGACATGAATCAAAGCCGACGAGATATCCAGGCCTTCTACAAAGAGTGTAAGTAGGTATCGCGTCGCAGTAACAAAGTTGCTTGGAATTCAATTCCTGTATGCAACTTTCGATAAACATATTTAAGAAAAAATCACGAATTTTCCAAATATTGTTTCATTTCCATTTTTTCGTAATATTTCTAAATTCGCTTGATATTCAAACAGTTTTGTTAATTTCTGCGTAATTAACACAGCGAAAACTGAAACGAATGTCTTGAGTATGACAGTTGTTGTTGCAAGGGACTGTATCTAGTAGTAATAAATAAAATTTTACACATTTTCATTATAAACCACTTAGCTAACGTTACTTTCAATATTAGAACGTTCAGTGTCAATATTAGAATCGAATACATTTCTATCATATCTCAAAATTCCACCGGAAGAAAAATTTCTAGATTCGAGTGTAAACACTAACTGTTGTTGCAAAATTGAAGAAGAGAAACAAAGGAGATTTTTCACAATACTGCTAATATTTCACATGAATAAAATATTTCAAAGAATCATAATATAATCAATACACTGCGTATAATAATCATTGTTGATATGAACAAAATGTTAGATTTATCTTTTCATTGTTTGTTAGTTCATATTGAAAAAAACATTAGAGAAAAATGTGGTATATTAATAAAGAATATTATTTTTTGTATTACACTATGTATTGGTTTATATTTTAGTGTAATTATAATTTTTAGGCACATCTTTCAATTTCCTTTTTTATTATACCAGAAAAAAACTAACTGTTATTTTAAGTCACTGTTGAAGTCTTGTTTCGCACGATACGCCTATTCGCATCAATTCAACTGGTCTACATGGGTTAAATGATCTTTTGGGAACCAATTCCATTGCTTTGCGGTTCACGTAGATCTATCTGTCTTGAATAGATTAGAATAGATATTTACGATATGAAATTCATAATATTGTGTCAAATTAACAAGTATAAGAACAACTTCAGAAGGAATCCAGTTTTCTAATAAGTCTCCTTTTTCTGTAATATTTCTTCAGAATCTACTGTTGATATTCTCAATTTTATACTTATTATCTTCTGAAATGTTTTGTGTACGATTTCGTACAAAATGTCATTCTGTTCAATCTAGCCTTATTCTAAAACACTTGAATTGATATCATTACATTTGTTACATTTATTTTATAGAAAGGCCATATTGTACTTCTAAATGAATTGTTTATTTTAATCGTTAACAAGAGCTTAAGAATTACTTGAAATTTGTTTACTTTATAGAGAACAGGTACGGCAAACAGTTTTGGAGTTACAGAAAATCGCTATCGGGTTATTCTTAGGTGTAAGAAGTGAACTTTTACTCTTGGCGTCTACACAGAAAAAAAAATTACAGTAATATTACTGGTTATTTTACGCCAGGAAGACAGCTGTAAAAATGCAACAGTGAATTGTAAAATTACGAGGAGTCTGTAAAATTACAACACTACATGTATTTACAAATACACTAATTAGGTAATTCTGTACCGTTATGAAGATGAACAGACCTACAGCGTTATGATGTGTTTTTTACTGTTATATTACCGTAAATTTGTAAATACAAGAGATATTCACTCTTACAAAAAAAAATGTACTGTTGCAGGCTAAGTACCTCATTATTTCACATCATCTGTTTATAATTTTACAGTAAGATGCGCCTACTTCAAAATTGAAAATTAATAGCTACTTAATGTTACGTATAGAAGGGAATACCAAATTAAACAAATAGTTTATGTCTTTCACAGCGTTTAATTTATTTACGCTAACACATTAATTATATCATAAGTTATAGATTTATGCATATATTAATAAAACAATAAACTAGCTAAATAAACTAAAGTACAATAAATGAAATGAAGATGTGATTATGTTATATTATTTTTAAAAAATTTATAGTTGATTAATAAAGTTTATTATTATTTTTTTTGGGGGAGCTGGTTATAGTGCTTTTTCCACTATCTCGGCAAATCTTTAAAAAATAGATCTGTAAAAATTCTAATGTTACTGATAAAGCTTTTGGATATTGAATATTTAAAATAAAATAAAATGCGAAGGTAATGGCCAGTGCTTCAGGAAAATTTACTACAGATGTCACCAAGGCTTTTTCGAAGTATATACGATATAGTGGATTTTCATTATCTGAAACATGAGAAATGTGTATAAACACCTTATAACACTTTATTTTTAATTAAATGCATATTACTGCATTGCCAACAGCTTTATGTTAATTACAAATAATGCTAGAAACATGTTACTGGCTAGTCGAAATAACGTTTTTATTGATTGAAATTTTGTAAGGAAAAATGTGAGAATGTGTTACCAAAAGCTCACAATAATTGGGGCTATAAGCCTTTTATATCCTTTGAACTAATATCTTAGACTTAGTTTAATTTTAACACAGCGGAAAGTGGTATTAATTTTTAAGATTAAACCAAGTTGAAGATGTTCTTGAATGAGCCTTAAACCATTAATTTTTTGCAAATTATTTATAAAAGTCATTATGTAATGATTAAAATATTTGAAAACAACACCTTGTGTATTTCTGTGAAATTTCATGTCTTTTTCATAACTTTTTACACAATCAAAGTTAACTGACGAGCAAATTATACATGAATGACTCATTGTTTAAGTAAGATACAACAGATAAGCAAAAATAATTTTAAGTTATGTACCTATGCATATATAAAATACACGGTATACAATACCATATACGGATTTGCTCAACGTTTAGCACAGAATAAAAATGATAAAGTATGATATCACCTACCTCTTTCAAATTTTTAATTGTTGTTAAATCACACACAACAAATAACTGTGAACCTGCTGCGAACCATCTGCGAACGCTGCGAACAAAGGGCGGCAAGCCGACAAACAAAACGCGGCAAACTATACTTCGTTCGTATATATTCGGCTACTATCGATATCCGAAATTCAAATTTTAACGTAACTAAACTGTAAAATTACAATCATTACGTGTTTTTACAGATGCACTGTTATTGAATATCAATAAGTAATGTAAAATTACACTTTTCCTGAAAAAATACAAATGTGATGCTTTCTCACATCAAAGAAACTGTAACAATTTCTTTACAGTTCTACTGCTGTAATGAATTACATAAAAATTACTGTAATTTTACATATATTTTTTTGTGTGTACTTGGCGTCCTTCAATATGATGAAATAACACCTGTATGGTATCAATTTTAAAAATATTGTAGAGAAAGAATAATCAATAAAAAAATGCTTCTTTTTGGGATCGAACTTCAAATGCGTAGTTTGACGAAAATATTTACCTAAACTTCTTTTGCTTATTTTGCTATTGTTTTATAAAGTTCTTTTCTGAATTTGCCCCTCCACCTCGCGCGTTGCAAATGCTGCCGCGGGCGACTTGAAGGGAACTAAAACTTTAATATATTATAATATTTTCTTGCGATAATGATCTGTTTATATTGGCTATGGTTTAACTTTCGACTCAGTCGAACATTTCTGCCGTGTATACTAAACTCCCTCCAATGTTTATACAGTGGTAACGAAACGCTAAAGGCGTTAATTATACCCTACCAGAATATTGTACCCTCCTGAGTTGAGATTAGCGCTGCGGAATAATCGCTTTCAAAATCGTAACGGGTTTTTAAAATCAGTTTGTAAAACTGGTTTTTAAAATTGATTTCAAAACCGGGTTTCAAAGTTGGTTCCTAAAATCTATTTCGAAACGATAACAATTTTTTTCATTTTAAAATATAGTGGTATTCAGTATTCCCATAACTATTATGCAAAATTGAGACATTTAACTGTAGAGTCGTAAATTATTTAATGGAGATTATGCCGTTTTCAGAGATAATCGTGAATAACGTCTGTATTTTCGAAGTACATACGTGTTTGAAAAAAAAATATATATATCCCTAATACCCAATAAATACGTATTCTATCTTCACACATCCAATGTTGTTGATATTATATTTTAAATAAGTCTTGTCATTTAAATAAACTACCAACAGACGGAATAAACGACTGCTTGTTCTTGTACTATTTGGTAAAATTCGATCTTTTTGAAGAAAAAGCGTACGATATTGTATTAGGTATACAATATCTATTTTATCTTGTTGTATAAGAAATACAAGAACTAAAGTTATAGTCGTTGTTCGATGGCAATGTTGCATTAGCGTAATTTAACATTGACTTCATTAAATACCTTCTTGACCTAAGAACAGTTTGCTATTTGGATTTATAGTTACCTAATAAAAACATTCCCACAAAATACAGTATAGTCAGTGAAATTGCAAAATACAATAAATAAACAAATCTTTTTCCTTAACGCTGTAAAAAAATTTAAGATAAAAAGAATTCTCATCTACAACTTTTATTCAAATATTTTTTCATCTTTTGTTAATATATTCATAAGACATACATAAATATAACAATAATCTAATCAATAGAAGTTGTGTATGACAGAGGAATGTATTCAGAAGCCACTACCCTGTCACGTATGTGTGTATGTCTGAATAGAGGGTGATGTTACACTGCCACAAGAGATCTATTGTGTCTGCTATTCTTGCTGTTTTACAGGTGACCTTCCAATCGTTTTCCTTTCAGAAAGTGCAAGATATGAAAAGGCTTCAGAACTTTAAACTAATAAATTTAACGCCAAATTACTCCAAAAAAGGTGGGGTTAAATAATAACAGACTGTTATTATCTCTACCAGTACTGATGCATACTTTTCAATTTGATGTACTAAATTTAATGTAATTTCATTTTTATTGCCCTGAAGAAGCTGAGAAAATTTCAGCGAAAATTTGGTAATAAATTAAGAAATTGAATTATGGGTATTTGATCTTTAACCCCACCTTTTTTGGAGTAATTTGACGTTAAATTTATTAGTTTAAAATCTTCTGATTATGGGTTCCCAGAAGAGTTTTAGCTTGCCTCATTCCCTGGAGATTCCCCTAATAATTGGATTTTCTATGCTTCATTTCGCTTTCCAATTTCTTCAGTATTGTACTGCTATCTTATGCGTTTGAATGACATATATTATCGATCGAACTCTTGCGATATAAGATAGATCTCTGAATAAACTTTTGAAAAAGATATATTTTTTTAAACAATTAACAAAAAAAAGAATGATTAATTTTTTTAATGGTTTTGACAGCTCTAACAGGTTTTACAAATTATTCTTATGACTGAAAGCGATAACAGTGGAAATAAAAGAGTTTTATCTCGTTTTATTACCACTGACGCACAAAATCGCTAAAAACATTTAGTGCTTTATCTTGTCCGTTTGAGTGCTACATATTATCGATAGAACTCGTGCCTAACGTGTCTGAAAAAAAAGCTTGAAAAAATATTTTTTAACAAGTCACGGAATTTCTTTATATTTCTGATAGCGCCTCCGACGAGTTCTATAAATTATTCTTGATTCATTGCCTATATACTGCCGTGATAAGACCAGCGATATCATACGGGGCAGTAGTCTGGTGGAGGAGGACAGTAGTGTCCTCCGCAGTGAAGCTGCTAACCGCTGTCCAGAGACAAGTATCACTGGTGCAATTAACAGCACAGGGACCGCTTCTTTGGAGACCATTGTGGGTCCGCCCCGCTGGAGCTTTATGTGAGAGTGGATGCAATGAATGCGATCCTTAGACTGGAAGTCAACAACCTGTCACATCCCAACCTCAGGGTGGAATGGCACACTTATACTTCGGGCACGATGTTGGACGGGTCATTGCTGCAAATGCCCACGGACAGGTACCCGAAATTATCTTCATTGAAAAGGTGAAAATCTCCATACCGAACAGAGACCAGGCACGTAGTGAGATCACTGCTAACGAAAACGGGACACGATGGATCCAAACCAGCAGGGGAACAGGAGTCGGTATAATGTGGCCCAGTCCTAATCAAAGGACATCCATAAGCCTGGAGAAGCATACAACGTCTTCCAGGCAGAGCTTTTGCAGCCTGTGCAGAAATGATTGCAGAAGCGGGCTATATGAGGAGGAAAATTAATATAATCACTGACAGGCAGGCTGTCATTAAAGCAGTCTCGAACCCCGTAACTATATCAAAACTAGTTAGAGACTGCAAACAATCCCCGCAATGCACTGGCACAGACTACACGGTGTCTCTGATTTGGGTGCCGGGACATGAGGATATAAAGGCAATCGTAACAGCCGTACGAACTAGCCAAGAGGGCTCTAAGAGACGCTTCATGCGTTAGAGCCCTATGTGCGATTACTAAGGATTCCGAAAGAGGGAGATCTGGACCTGGTTAGATACAAGAAAGTACAAAGAACTGGAGGTCGACTGAAGGTCAACTCCATACCAAAGCGCTTATAGGGGATGGGGACGCTAGTTTCTCTGATAACCTACTCAGGCGCAGCAAGAAAGAAACTAAACATTACTGGCTGGTAACTGGACCAGTCCCCTGAAAAAGCATCTATAACAACACAGGCCGAGTAAGCGAACCGTGGTGCAGAATGCGAACCTACAGGAGGAAAGAGTTCACATGAATGCTCACTGTGAGGAACTGAAGGTACTCAGGCAAGAATATTTCTGGAGATCTATTGGAGCACTCGAAGGTTCAAGTTCCACTGGGCAAGATAGCTGGGCTTTATAGAGAACATCAGCTGCTCGAATGATAATAACATTGGATGGTACATGAGGCACCTAGCTCAAGTGCCCGGATTAAAAGTGCACAACCCTAACTTTAATGAATGAAATGAATGAAATGCATACATATCTAATTACCTTAAACATAAATGTATCATATTTGAATTATACTATTTTAAATCAAGTATATTGGATACTAATTTGATCGGTGTGATAAATGTAATGTTATCGTACCTACTCGTGGTTTAATTTACGTTTCTTGGTATCTACATACAGGGTGAAGATCAATGTAGCTCGTACACAAGAACTAGGTCTATGAGACAGTCTGGTTGATAAAAAATCTTCAAAAATTAATTAAATCATTGGGCGGCTCGACTGAAATGCGCGAGACGGGCTAGCCGCAATCTAAAAAAGACGGACCAACTAGCCGAGATAATTGCAAAATGCAAACTTTAGTTACACAGTACATCCATCTTATCAACCTTGCTTTCTTTACCTCATACAAAAACCCCACATCAAAATTATATACCAAAAATAGTTAGATAAATAATAATTACTTATTATTCTGTGATTTTTTTCCAATCTAATAAAAGTAGACATGTGTTGATCTCCTTATCTGTACACTTACCGTTGCATACTTATTTATTCTAGTAAAATACCCTCTGTTTATAGTAATCGATTTCCAAGTGAAATCGGTGTACCACGGAAAGTAGACTGTGGACGTCTATTTTACTGCTTAGTATTCCACTTACTGTAGTTCTGAAACGGTCGTGCGGAGGGTTAAGCACGCTATGTATATTTGTGTTTGTGTCCTGAGTTTCATGGCGGAGGGTCGTCACGACATTGGGAAAGCGGAAGCTGACAAGGTCGTCACCACGCTCGAGAACGAACACGTATTTTATACTCCGATTAATGGTATTGAAGAGCAATTCTTAATAATTTGCTATTTTGGACCTTTAATCAGAATGATATTGATTGTAGGTGCTCTCAGATGTCTAAAAATTAACAAAATTCTACGTTAATACCTGGATATTATTTTTAGTTAATAATATATTATATTTGCTTTCGCAAATCATGCACGTTTAGAAATAAAACCTGGCGTTTTTGATGGTATTTCCTAAGGGTGTTATTTATCAAAAAGCTATCAAAAGCATAACCGATAGACGCATGTCTCACGTCTCAATTTCAATAAATGACTATGTATATGTTACACTTAGCTAATTAATTAAAAATCATTATTAATTTTAACCGATAAGTAGGTACTAATAATAATTCCAATAATTGATTATTGTAATGAATACTGGGAGAATAGCCACTTTTACCGGTAATTGTAATAATTTGTCAACGTGTTTGGTAAAAAGTAATAAAACACCATAATATTTGTATTAGAAAAAAAAATTACAAAACTAATTAGAAACATAATTAAAATATTTTATATCAAATCAAGCTTGATCAAACCGAGCATTTGAAACAATTCAGCTAAACTAAAATTCAATTCTAAATGGAGTAAAAGCTTGCTATAACTTAAATTCACAAAAAAATACAAGCATCAGTGTGACATGATAATTAAACATCACAACAAGATAATAACTGGACTATTCTTTTGGATGATAATGAAAAACACCTCAAACAACTTGTTTGTTTGAAAACTAATAAAGTACAGATCAGATTAAAAACAAAACCAATGAATTTTAAATCCCAAATTATTGACATAAACAAAATCAAGACCAGCACCATCGCATTTCGAATTGCAAAGAATGTATATTTTTTTGCATCTGCAGCGGTTTGAATTGTAATGCTGGAAAGCTTGTCCGTGCAAATTTGATTCTTTACGAGCACACTCTTTATTTAAGAGTAATATCAGTTCCTGCAACTTCAATAATTGATATTAATTTTTCTTTGAAGACAGTGAATTTTTTCCTTGAATACAATTGGCTTCAAACACCGTGCTTTGTATCTAACCCAGATGTAATAACAGCTAGTATATTTTGACCGTTTGACTCTATGGACCTCTATCTTAAAAAATCTTAAAATTAAAAGCTGAAACGCTGAAGATAGTAGATTGACGTTGGCGAGTTCTGGAAAATTACTGGTGCTCTCTTTTAATAGTCTATTGGTCTCAGAGCGACATATTAACCCAAATAGTTTTGTAAACTATGTAGTAAAATTAAACTAGCTTTAATGCACGAAATATGACGGTTGCGGTATCAACGTAACAAAACAGACAAATGCTGTAATTGCCGTTCATTTTCAGTTGCGTACCCGATGCGGAGATGACACTGATGTACACTGATAAAAGAGATTGCATAAATGAAAAGTTTTATAACTTTTGGCTTTTATCATATTAAACGAAAAGGATAGATTTTCACAGACAAGTGTTTATTTTATTTGAAAGTAGCTTGCTGTTTTCCCGGAAAGCTATTTTCTTCTTAAGTACATGCATTTGGACGAAAAGTAAACATAATTAAATGGACTGCACCTTTTTGTTTTGATTAATATTTTTAAATCATATTATGTTGTTATTATTATATGTATATTTAACAACATATTCTAGTTTCTTTTAAGCATGTTATCATGTTATTGAATTACTTTAAATAAAAAAAAAAACAGACGTTTTAGTTTATTTGCTTGGACACACATGAATACATTGATTTAAAACTTTTGGCTTTTAGCGGAAAATGCTAGCGTCTACATCTAAGCTGAGTACTTTTTTACCCGAAAGTATTTTAGTTTTATTCATGTTCCTACGTGTATAAATCTCAGATACACAAACTACAGTAAAAAAAATAAATATTTTCGCGGGAGATTAAAGGAATTTCAGGGACAATTGGAATCTTTTCAGTTAATGTTGCATTACTTATAAACCAACGCATTTTACAGAAGTATATAGTGTTTGAATGATTCTGTTAGCGCATTTGGTTACTGAATTATTACTTGATTTAAGTAATATTAAAAAATTAAAGTCAAGTCTTAAAGTGAGTAAATGTTATAAGAAAAGGAAAAACCTCTGATTCAAAATGCTTACGGTTTTCTGCCAATGTGTATAGTTTTCAAGTTCAAAAGAAGAAGAACTTGAATTAACTATCAATATCTTTCACTTAAAAGAAAACTGCTTCAACGAAAAATATGTTATTTCCGAAGAAACGCGTATGTTTAAAATTATATTCCTTTTCAAGGACACACCAAATCATATTGGCCATATAGAAAACGCAAAAACTTTTGATTTACTGTAATTCCTTTTAAATAAAAAGAATACTTCCATCAGTGTACACAATACGCACATCAGAAATAATAAACTAAATCAATTATTAAACATGCAACTGCATTTATGCAGCATTACACAAACCTTTATTTATCGCCAATGTTATCGTTTTCCGTAGTGACAGTTCTATGTTTCACAGAACTAATACCATTTATTGATTACAGTTCCAGCAGTGCAGACGCAATTACTTTGTCATGTAAGTAAAAACTATAGAAATATAACAAATATTTTAATTAGAATCACGTGAACAGTGGTGATACATATACCTTGATTGATTCAAAGAAGCATGTTTTACATTAAGGAAATAATAGTTTTCCATAAACTCATTTGTTCTTAATGAGCAAGTATTTGTTATTTCAAATACCCAGTGTAAACAATACTGGTTCAAAACAAAGTAATATGCTTAAAAAAATGCTTCTTTGGTTTAAATAATTCTGGCAAACAGGGTGTAAGAAATTTATATTATATTCTGTGAAAATAAAGTATTAGGAGTATTTTATTTTGTAAATTGAGTATAGCAGGATAAGCTACTAAAAAGTGCTCTTGATGGTATCGAATTGAAAACCCATACGAAAGTTACGATCTATGACGGTAATGACCCGTGCAAAATTTCAGCCCCCTGCAACCGATCCTTCCTAACTCAAATACCAAGCTCTCTTGTCAAATTTGTTCCTATAACCCAGCTTGTTATGTGAACATTTGATCCAGTTTGCTCCAGCAATAGGAAGTCCGTCTTTTATTGCTCCGGCTATATTCTAGATAGTAATTTGACATTTCGGGCACGTAATACAACGTTAATTGTGTACATTTAGAAAATAAACTCAAACATACTGGGTGTTTCATAAAGAAGGTGTAAGAGTATAATTCATTATTTTAAATAGAACCACCTGTATGTGTTTATATTATGAATTATTATGACATTTCATTCTTCCCCAGATTATGAAAGTAATTTGTTTTGTGGTTTTCGAGTTGTAACTAATCCTCATAAAAGATTGAAAAATCACCTATCCCAAAGAAAGCATTCTTACGTCCAAACACCTTCAGATAACAATATATGTTTTGCGTTAATTGCCTAGGATTAGGTGAAGATGTCAGTAAATTTTTCTTATCACGAGATGCACAGGAAGATCAGTAGGAACGTATCAATTTTGCTGTTTTCAAAATTACTCTTCCCGATTTTTTTAATGAAACGCTTTAGTATAACTAGAAGTAACGCAGAACTACACTTTGCGTCAATTCATATTAGATTCCTTATACTTATTTTTGCTGTTTTCTGTAGTAATCCCGGAAAATCATTTTTTAGAATAGATGTGTAAGTAAATTTAATTTATTTATACATTTTGACGAATACAACATAATATATTTATATATGGAATAATTTGATTGTCGCAGCTACTGAAACTGTTATTCTATATTTGAAAATACCTTACTTGTTTAACTAAATAAAACAAGAATTGGGCTTAATATTGATTCACAATTTATTATGCTTCTGTCATTTCGTTTATTCTGTTTATATACGTTGCTGGAATAACATATTTTTAATAGTTTCTTGTATCAAGTGTAATCGAGTTCTTTTTTTTTTGTTTAGATAGTTTGTTGTATTGGGTTAAGATTTCCGCTGTTGAATTTTTTTTTTGTATTTCTCTGTTCCTATGTGGTACAGGTTCCCCTGTGCCTTCTAGTGTATACCTTTGTTGTTTGATAATGTGTTGTTTATTTTTCCATATTTTATGTAAGAGTATCAAGTTTTTTTGTTTAATCATTTGTTCTATATTTAATACTTGGACACTACTATACACTTCTGCTGTTGGCGTTCTTTTATCCATCGAATATTGTAGCTTTAACATAGTATTTTGTGGCCCTTGTAATTTTTTTATATTTTTCTGCGTTACGTTGCTCCATGTGTTTATAAGGTAATTCATATGTGTCACGTAAATAGTGAGTTGTATATCGAATGTGTTGTTGTAATCTTTCTTTGTTACTGTATGGTTCTGAATATATAATACATATAGCATATGCGTAGATTTTGCCGTGGGTTTGTATGTCAAATGTATCGTTTGCATAGATTATATATAGCAATGGTGGTAAGTTTCCTCCTTGAGGTATTCCGTATTCTCCGCATAGCTATTGACTTGCGATGTTTTTTACCACGACACTTTGCTTTCTATCAGCAAATATGTTTTAATTAAGTTCCTTGGTGTTTTTTTTATGCCTACAAGATCTAGTTTTTCTATTAGTTTTTTGTTTTTTTAGAAGCGTCATCAAAAGCCTTCTTCGTATCAATAAAATGCTCAATTGCTGTATTGTTCTGGCCAACACTCGCTTTTATATCATTTAGTAGATTATTCACAGCCGATGTTGTTTCGGAGTGTTTTTGAAAAGCGTATTGTCTCTTACTTACTACTTCATGCCTCTCTATACGCTTTTGTAGATGTGGAGTCTTTCTAGATCTTTGTTCGAGATGGACAGTAAGTTTATAAGTCGATAATTTTCTGGTTTTGTTTTGGCAGCTTTTTTACATATTGGTTTTATTATTGTCCTTTTTAATATTTTTGGGTATTCTCCGTTCTCTATCACCTAGTTTATTAAGTTGTATATATTAGTGATATTTTGTTCATACCTCTTTTAACTATTTCTGCAGTTACGTGATCATGTTCGGGCGCTTTATTGTTCTTTAATTGCAATATTATTTTATGTGTTTCTTCTACTGTAACTTTAAACTTTACTGAATGTATTGCTGTGCTTCATAAGAGCGAAGCTATCAACCATATTAGATGTAATTATTATTTTATGTACACACCTGTTTGTAAGTTCAGTATAAATTTGGATTATTTCGCATTAGTAGCCGTGGAAATTAAATATAATTTATCGTCTGGCAACTGTACGATATTCTGGTATCCTAGGTTTCGACTTTACTTGAATGGGGTAGTGACTCAATGCAATTCGTAGGAAATAAAGGAGTGAAATCCTTGGAATCCAGGATCCAGAAGAAACGTCAAGATTATTCGAGATTATAAGAAATTTGCTGTTTACTATACCTGGGGACATTTTCTATATGGAATCTTACATGTCTCTGCTGTTTCGAATGTAATCATACACCTTGGATGCTGTGAAGGAGGTTTGTTTCTCTGGATTTTTGTGATATCAGTGTTGTTCTCCCGATCTGAACTGTCTCTGCGAACATCTGAGTTGATTTGGATTGTCACTACAACGAAATCCCATTTTGAAGTACTCTGGCATCTGTGAAAACTGATAAACGAGGTATCTGATCAAAGCATTGGTTAACTTTTTGTATAAATGATCATATAACATTTATAATATTTTGAGGTTACTGTTAATTCTTGTAAGATGACAGTTGAGGTTGAAATTTTAATTTTTATAAATTGGTAGAGGTGGTTGGTAGCTTTCTTTCTTATAATGGTGGGGTGTTTAAAAGTTATTTTGAGAATTAAGGAATCCAAATATATACTGAATAATTGATAATATTTGTTTTGAACATTCCAAATAAGTATACTCACCTTGGGTAAGAGTTTTCATACTCCTTATATGTTTTCGATATATAACTTCTTAATAAATTATACATGTCATTGTTAATTACCCTCTTTTATTAATGAAAGCTCATGTGATACATTGAATTATTAAGAATTAAACTATAAATTCAATATTTTACAAAGTAAAGGCGTAGTAATATACAAGCTAGTGATTTAGCAGATACCAGTTGTACAACCATCAGGGCAACGGGTTCACAACTGGAAAAACCACCCTGATATAAAAAAATTCTTTTGCTAATGTAATTGCACTTTTCTATTTTTTATTTCTTTATATGTATTTGTAGGTTTATCTATTTTAAGCCACACTGAACCTGAAATAATGCATTAAAATTGGTCCAAAGAACGAGTTCATCAAATCAATGAAAAAGGCTTTATTCAATGACGAAGGAACTTATTGAGTTATGCGATTCATAATTCTAATAAATTTTAGTTATTGTTATAGAGTAAACCTCTAATTAAAATAATACACTTAATTCATTAGTACAACAATGGCATATCATTCATTCAATTCTCTGTTGAATAAGCGTTGCAGCTTTATTTAATTGGATTGCAGTGAAAATATTACTAAAAATAACAAGATTGATATCAAGCATTGGTGAAAACATCAAAAGAAAATGCCACCATGGCAAGAGCTCATGGTCTATTTGCAAATTTATTTTAATTAGTATCGTGTCTCAAGATTGTTTCCGATTTCCTCCACAGAGATCACAAGTTTATATGCACGCCCCCTAGGGGCTACACACCAAACTCTCACTTACAATTAGTCAACGACCGTGGCGTAATTTAATTAATTTATTACTATCGTACATATTTCATTAACGTATGTTACCTGCCCGTTCTTGGAATTAATTGTAAACCAGTGAACTAATGAAAAAGGTATCATTTAATACTTTATAATGTAATAGGTATAATACAGTACGACATAATATCTTTTTTATTAAGTTTCATTAATGTTTTATTATAATTAACTGTTCTTATTTTTGAATTGTTTATTTCTCGAATATTTTCATTGGGTGAGTGTAGTTTCATAGGCGTAAGACGCGCAATAATAAGATTTAGTCTAATAATTTCTACTTGATTGTAAGAAATATTTTTTTTTAATTTCGTTTGTCCTGCAAGTTACCTTAATTGATAAGCTATTCATTCTGTTTGGAGGTTTTAATGTATTTACGTAAGTTATATTTGTTGGATCGCTCGAAATGCAATAAAAGTGCAATATTTCCAAACTTTTTGGATGTTCTCAATGTTAAGCTACATAATAATATACAGAACTGTCATGGAAGGAAGCCAGATTTTGTTATATTTAATTTTGATCGTCATTTGAAAGTTCTGCAGCAATCTGCAGTACTTCTAATAATGCACTCACATGTTCAGAATTACAAGAAAAAAGTTTAGTCCAATTTAAAGTAGTTCAAATGGTTTAAACTATTTTATATATGATTAATCCAGCTAAAATACGAGTATGTCTTACTCGTGCATTTATTACCCTGAGGTTTTTGTTTTTAACTTTTCGTATAAACCTATTATTGGTTTACTCTGATAACCATATAAATTTTTAATATGTTTCAAAGCTATAGTATGAGAAAGTGTAGATATTGTAGTTACCGAAATTGTTGCACACGTAATTAACATATACATATAAATACAATATAGTTTAATTATCCGTTCCCTTTTTTATGTATATGATTATTAGAGCTTTTTTTGTCATTTTAAATAATAATTAATTATGGTAATTGGTTTGCTTCCAGCGAACGTTGTAATAGTGATTAACAGGGAGATTCGGTTCGGCAGGGATGCCTCTTAAGCATCAAAATCACGTAGACTTTATCTACCCTGATAAAAGCAACATATTTTCTTTTGTTTCAGCAATGGACTACTTGGGAATAACTGGCATATTGTTGTCATTATTCGTGAAGTTTTCTATCCAACACTGCATCGAGAATCTATTGCATTGTCCCTTTGCATTTTGTTCTAAGAACTCTTATTATTTGTCTTATGAACAAAGAAAATTGTGTGATGATAACTGCAAAACCAATTATTACGAACTCAACTGTTCCGGTGTGATCAATTATCTAAAAACTACACGACGACATGTTATAAAAAGCACTAATATTTATGCGAGTAACATACCAAATGTTAACGAGTATTTATTTGCTGATTTTGACCGTCTTAAAACTCTAACTATGACAGGAGATAATATAATGACCGTCGCTGTCAATGCTTTTTCCCATTTATCTTACTTAGAAAGGCTAAATTTATCAATGAATGGTATAGAAACTTTATCGAAACAATTTGTAACTCTACCTAATCTGGTTATGCTAGATTTATCACAAAATTCTATCAATGTAATTGAAGAAGATGCATTCGAAAACTGTAATTCTTTAAAGGAATTAAATGTTTCACATAATTTTATAAATGAGATTCAAATAAATTCGCTGTGCTCAAATTTACTTGTTCTAAATGCATCACATAATAATGTGGCAGAATTTAGTATTAACGCAACAAAGCCGCTGAAATTGATAAATCTCGATTTGTCTTGGAACAACTTAGGCGTTTCTAGTGAAACGTTTGCACATTTTAAGCAACTAGAAATCTTGCACTTAAACAACAATCCGCTGTTAGAGCTACCAGTGGGATTGTTCCGTAGTAAAACGCAACTCCGATATCTAAATCTGTCATCGACGCAATTAAATAAGATAAGGATAGGCACTTTCGCAAATTTAGAAAACCTGAAAGTACTAGATTTAAGCTGCAATAATTTGACGGCCCTCCCAAAGGCATTTTTTCACGATCTGCAGCAATTAGAAGAACTCTATTTAAATGGCAATTACTTTGTATCTTTTCAATATAATGGAATTGGAAAATTCAGAATTAATCTCGACAATAATTTATGGAATTGTGACATATTGGCAGATATTACGCATAAATTACTTGAAAGTGGTGTCAAGATCATCGACGGATCAACATACGCAACAGAAAATATTTTTGGAATAAAATGTTCCACTTCTCCTAAAGAAACGACAGACACCGTTCCAGAAAATTTACCAACACACATAGTGAAAGATAATCACACACTACTTAACTCTTTCTTGCTAAATTGCAGCAACTGTTCGTGCAGCAACAAAAATTATCCACTCAGCTAGCAATGGCACAGTCCAACCAATCTAACTCCAATTGGAACATGTTAAACAAGCAATTACAAAGTTTTCATCAACAATTAGACCAAACCATTGGAAATGCGCTGAATAATATTGGAAATATTTTTAAATCGAATAATAAGACATCAACTGAAGGGGGAATTGATTTAATAAAAATTGAAAATGCCACGATAAATCAGCAATTACAAAGTTTTTATCAACAATTAGATCAAACCATTGGAAATGCGCTGAATAATATTGCAAATAATTTTAAATCGGATAATAAGACATCAACTGAAGGGGGAATTGATTTAATGAAAATTGAAAATGCCACGATAAATCAGTGGATGGCGTTCCAAACGAATTTTTCGCAAATTCTAAGAGAAGATCGTGTAAAATTTGCTAAGGATATTAGAAATAGCTTGGATTTGCTTGGATCAAAAATTCAGAGAAACGACAGTGCAACTCTCGGCTACAACACGTTTTTATTAGTACCAGTAACATCTACTGAAAAAGAAATTGTTGCGTCTAGTACAAGAAACACAAAAATTCATTCTGAAGAAAATACCAATCTAAACCAAAGTTATTTGGCTTTGATAGTTGGTGTGTACAGCACATTTTTTCATTTTGTTTGTGGGACTGATTTTATTATTGGTAGCAAAATTTAGGGCAAGGAAGGTCGGGAAATATAAAACAGAGGAGTGTAATCCTCTAAATACTATTTAAATATATGTATAGGGTAGCGTACGGTAAAAGCTGATAAAACCCTCGATAAGTTGTAATAATTGTTAACGTACTTAAGTAGGATCATACGCAATGTGTTTGTGACAATCCGCTATACATATCTTAAACCCACTAAACTGGCACTGTTTTCGATAATAATTGGTTCAGAAAGTACATAATTTGTATAGCCAGAGTTTTTCTGATTTTAGCAATATCAAAACCTATTGTTTTCTTCTAAATTAAATATCGCAGAATACTTATACTCGTTAGAAGTAAAATAGAATAGAAGAAATAAAAATGCGAGCTCCCAAAAGGCGAACATATTTACCCCTACAGGATAGAATTATTTTTACATTCTATATTAGTGATAAATGGGTGAAGTTAACATTACGTTAGGATTTCTATACGACTTTTTCTCTAATTCATGTATTTACAATAGAAAAGAAAAATAGTTTTTAAAATCAGATATTTCCCTATACTTTAGGTAAAAAAATGGCTTTAAAAAGCTTCATATGAAATTAAACTATTCTACAGTGAGATATGAATTCTAAATGTGAATATAAAAAAGAATTATAACATGTTATGTGTTTGTAAAAGAAATCATTAAAATTAAGATATTTTCATTGGGTGACTGATCTGTTACTGCTAAATATAATGGTTTTACTAACAATAATGGCAATAAAGCTTATTCGAAGATTTGACGCGCGCATTTACTGTCTGTGGTTAAGTTAAACTGGATAACAATTTTTTGCGAACATATCAATATCTATATAGAGGGTGGGTAGCACAAAATTGATGTTCTTCAATCAATTCATTATTTTTTAAAAAATTCACATACAACTAGTTTCGGCCTAGGCCATCTTCAGGTTTCTGAAGAAACAATTTCAATAAATAATTAAGTTAATTTTGATTAATCACAATTACAATTAAAATAAAGATACAATAAAGTTAAAAGAAAATCACAATACAAAATAAAGACTCACAACAACTAAACTTACTGCTATAGTCTGGCACCCCGGGTTTCGGAAATTTAAATGTGTATTTTTATTTATTCCTAATCAGCCTTGTCAAAACAATGATAGAGTTTCCACAAGTCATTTAATTGTTTGTATCATTTTATTTGGTCAGTTGTGTATTGTAAATCTCATTTATTTGTACATTTTGCGTACTCCTGTATATAGTTTATTTGCTAGTTTTTTCTTTGCGTTGCGCTGTGCGTTCATCGCACGAAATTGTAAATTTGTTATATGTACGATGTTATCCCTTGGAGGCCCCCAGTTCTTTGAGTGATGGAGGCCGTGTAAGTACATGTTTTTCATTTTTGTTTGCTACCATGTAGGTAATTTCATTTAATTTTAAACCTTTGTTCGGGTATTTTGATATTAATTCATCCATCAAAGAACTCTTTATTTAATTATTGCTGTTTTGTTTAATTGTGTACGCATTTTGAATATTAGATCAGTAATTATTGTAAAATGTTCTAGAAGATTTCGTGTTTTTAGTTTAAAAAGTTTAAATTTTCCGTTTTCTTTTTGCTGATTTGTATTGTAATTGTTAATCCACACGGTTAAGGTGAAGTGAAGCTTTGTGCTGTTAAAATTAAATTTCAATTTAAATTATATTTGTTTCTCCAACGTGTAAAATTTAGTTTGGTTAAATTTCCGTGACCGCGTGATATTTTTTGTGGGTTTGAGATTTATCTTCTGGAACAATTCTTCCATTTTGTTTGCTGAAGGATTTGAATTGTCCTTCTTAAATTTTAAATTCACGCAGGGTTTGTTTTAATCCAGGACCTTCAGTCCATGGTTTTTTTACTCCTGTTAATTGTAATTAAATGTTTTTTTTTTCTTTTTACAATAAAAATCCAATGATTGTAAATATCATTTTAAAAATCACTAGTTCTTTTATTTTTGAATCAGCCATTTCAATTTTTGGGGATTTTAAAGAAAGTCAATTTTCAAAACGCCCACTATTAATTTTTAAAAAAATTTACTCTGAGATTTAAGAATCTCTGGCGCCTTTTAAATTCATTTTTGCTGAGCTAGCTAAATTAATTTTGTCATTTTTAATTTCTCTTTACTTATATGCTTGGACCATCAGTTCACACAGTTTGTAGTATCTGTTGAAATTAATGAAAATTGTTAAAAATTTTTGATGAAGTATTTTAATGAAGTATTTTTATATATAAAGGGGCAAATTTATTATCACCAAATTTTGGGGTGTTATAAGTTCGAAGTTGAGAGAATACTACGGGGAACAAATATATGAATATATCGGACTGGTCAAAATGTAAAAAACGTGATCAAGCAAAAATACATACACATACAAATATAAACAACAGGTTTTGTTTACACTTTAAAACGCCTTAAAAACGTAATATAATTATCAAGTAAGTGATTGAATTTTTTAGTTTTAAAAACTAGCAATTTATGCCGAATCTAAAAATTTTATAGATTTGAAATACAGAAGAATTTTTTTTGAGTAGATATTTTGGAAAGTAGATTAAAATTGAAAGTAGGTGAGCAATAAATTTTAATCTTTCTGAATCAGAAAAGAAAATATTTTGGTGGTGAATGTTTTGCAATATAATAAAATAAATAAATAAATACTTAAACAATAATAACGTGGTGTAACTTCCAACTTATAATCAGCTTTCTACATCGCTACATTATACGTGCTTATTTTCATGGATGTATACAATAGACGTTTGTTGCAGACAGACATAAGATATGTTCGCAAAAATTTGTTATCCAATTTAAATCAACTACGGACAGTGAATGCGAGCGCCGAATCTTCGAATAAGCTTTATTGCTATTATTGTTAGTAATACCATTACATTTAGTAGTGACAGAGCAGTTACCCAATGAAAATATCTTAATTTTAATAATTTCTCTTACAAACACATAACACGCTACAATTCTTTACTTACATCCACATTTAGAATTCATATTTCACTGTAGAATAATTTGATATCGCATATGAAGTTTTTTGAAACCATTTTTTTTACCCAATAGATAATGACAAGCAAATATCTGGTTTTAAAAACTATTTTTTTTTTATCGTAAATATTTAAATTAAAGAAAAACTCGTGTACAAACCCTAACGTAATGTTAACTTCACCCATTTATCAATAATACAGAATGTAAAAATAAATCTATCAAGTAGGAGTATGTTTGCCTTTTGGGAGCTCGCATTTTCTTTGTGATCTTATTTAAATCTATTTCCATCAACTAAAAAGATAGGAATTCTTTCTTCATTTATTTTATTTCTTATTTATAATAAAACGCTCATTTACTGTTTACAGTAAATTCCGCAAAAAATATAGGCACGTAAACTTTCTTGTGTTCTTGTCAAGATGTAATTGAAAGTGTCTAATTTTATTCCTACATATTTAGACAATTTATTTTCGTTTTAGTTTATGCAACAGACGATTATATTCTGTAACAATTATCAATATCATACTGACTGTTATTTGTTGCGACTAAAGGCTTTGCAAGGGGACTACCTAATAATACAAATTTATCTAGCTTGAACTCATTTTGTAGTCTGCAATTTTATCAACAAAATCTTGGCTTATCAAGTTCCCCCACCTCCTCACCAGCGCAAAACGAACTACTACCTTCTCCCAGTGTGTACCATACGTACCTTTCCAGTGCATACTAGCAAGCAGATCTGCAACAGCAATCAAGGAAGGGTAAACAGGCTTCTACTGTACGCGTACCCGTAGTCACTATAAAACACGTTTATATATGTTTTTGTATACGCTCTTGAATTACAAAAAATAAAACTGTAGTTTAAAAGATCGGCATGTTTGTTTTTATTACCCGGCCATGAGCATCTAAGCAAGTGGTTCTCAAACCTTATTTAGACATGTACCCTTTTTACCACAAAACATTTTACGGTACCCCTTCTCAGTTACCAGTACTAAGTAAACTATAATAAAATATTAAACAAATCTTAAAGCCTTCTATGTAGCATAGAAAGTATAGTGTTAACTTTGAAACTGAATTACGTGCATCATGTTTAAATAAAAACAAAGAGATATTGTTTACAAACATTTTTATTACATAAAAACAACACACACAAAATTTAAAGAACAAAAGCGCTTACTTTCAAAGAGATTAGTGAGCAAGGGTGAGCTTGTTTCCCTTTGCACACAGTTTATCAAAATTGGGTTTTAACTTGGTTAAATACAATCTTAAATCATCTTCAACTTCTTCACATAAATAAGTGGTGGAAAACCAAACAAGAAATTTAACAGCGGTGCTTGACAGTTCTTTTGTATTCCTTCCCAATACCGATCTAGAAATCTAAACAATGTAGTACCAGCAGTCAAATATTTGTTTTTCAACGTGGGATCACCATGATACTTCAATGAGGTGTTCCTTTTGAAAGATAGTCAGGTTAGTGTCCATAGCATCAGCATAAAGGGGTCACGTATCCAGTTATACTGTTTTCTCCAAAGGTGGAAAGTAACTCTCTTATGCGGATCTTCAATGCATTCAAATGCTGGCCCATTGAGTCTTGAGTTCAGTGAAATCAGATATGTTTTTCTCATTATCTTGCAAAATGTAAGTAATCTTTTAAAACGGCTCGCAGTTGCTATTTTCTATTTGTTTTCCCAGAGAATGATCTTTTTTACCATTGCATCAGTTTTCTTTCTCTATATTAAAAATATCAGAAACACTGCCTTGCATGGATAAAATCCAGATGTTGAGTTTTCCAAAAATATCACTTAAATAAGCCAACTTCAAAAGCCAATCAAAATCAGTAAGTATAGAAGACAAGATGGGATTTGTGTTGGGTAAAAAAAATTATGTAATTTCTTTGTGGAGTTCAAATACACGGGACAAAAACATTTCCCCGAGAAAAGCCATCGTGCCTCAGTATGTAGCAATAAGTTCTCATGGAGGCTCCCCATATCCTGGCATAGAATTTTAAAGTAACGAGATTTTAGGGGCCTAGTTTTTATGAAGTTCACAATTTTCACACTCTGATCAAGCACATCTTTAAGTTCATCAGGGAGGTGCTTACCCACCAAAGCCTCTCGGTGAAGGACACAATGAGTGAACTTACACTCAGTTGAAACCGTTTTAATATGGCCTACCAGCCCTGTGATGTGACCGCTCATAGCCTTAGCACCATCCATACACACTGACACACAGTTTTTCCACTCGAGCTGGTTTTCGGAAAAAAAAAGAATCTAACAAATTGAAAATATCTTCACCTTTTGTCGATGTTTTAAGTATCTTACAAAATAAAATATCTTCAAAGATTTCATCTTGAAAAATGCCACGTACAAAAACGATCAGTTAGGCTAGGCCAGCGACATCCGTGGTTTCATCGAGTTGTATACCAAAGCAAGAACTAGCTCGAATTGCTCCAACAAGTTGTTCTTTTGTGTCATACGCCATATCACTAATTCTCCTTGAAACTGTATCATTTGATAATGAAATTGCTGTAATTCTTTTACAACAACATACAAGAAACAATTTCTGCTGCGGCAGGGAAGATTAGGTTTTCGCCAATAGTATGGTTTTTACCAGATTTCGCAATTAAATGACTAACTTTGTAAGAAGCTTTTAGAGCACTTTCATTTTGTTCTGCACCAGAAAAGTGTTTTATCGTGTTTTTCCTACTTTTCAAATCTTCCAAAAGACGTTCAAAGTACCGTAACTCCTTTTTGACTAAGTTCTCATGTTTGCTTTCAAAATGGCGCTTTAAAAGAGAAGGTTTCATAGAATTGTTTGATAAAATTTCTGAACAAACAACGCATTATGGATTAGGCTCGTCTGAGCTTCCAGTCCAAGTAAAACCTAATTTTAAGTACAACTCGTCATATTTTCTCTTTTTACTTTTTATATTCATTTGCCAGTTTTCGGTTTTTTTATTTTTTCCTTGAGCTGCTCATTAGTAACAAGACGTTCAGGTCTACTTTCATTTTGTGAAGTTGATGGCCCAGAATTTTGATGCAGATCTTCATGAGGCCTTTTCTTTAGGAGCCATTTATCAATTGTTAATTTTTATTGTAAAATTCACTTACGTGGTACCTGACTCAGTTTTCAAACAGATGTCCGTAAACGTGTTTCAACAGGATTGAGTGTCCGTTGAATAACACAACACACCACAAAAATAACACAATACTGAGAGCGAGCTTGTAATAACTGCTACTGCAGTGCAGTGACACGAGTGATTGGCCGGCCACACAGCCCCACTCTGATGACTAAGCCCTTAGTGGCGCGCGCACGTCAACGTGTCCATACGTGTCCCGGGTTGTTTTATTTTATTGTTGGCCGCGTACCCCCTAAAAATTTGCGTACCACAGTTTGAGAACCACTGATCTAAGGTAAACAAATTAGTTGCAAAAGGTTTGTATCCAATCTATATACTTCTCTTAAACATCTTTATCACTATACATATTTTAATCACTATTTGGCCATTTTCAAGTGTAAATTTTTTTAAAATGTTAGATCTAGAAAGTAAATATCTTTCCAATTTTCAGTCTTTTCATCCAATTATGCGATTCTGTGCAAATTTATACGCCCCAAAAGATTTAGAGTAGATATTTCACACTAGCCGCTGTTTATACAGATCCACATGTTTTATCTACTATACTTACGCTGTGTATATAGCAATCCCTTCATACAGTGGCATACTGATGGTATTTACATAAAAAAATACTTGTGAAAGTATTACGTAGTTGTATTAACGTACCTAATGAGAAGTAATAAACAGTAAATATAAATAAACAATTTGATTATGCACATGCACGCGTTACATTCGCCTTTAAAATTGTTAATACTAAAATATGTTTCAATAAAAAACTATTTTTTTAATTAATTAATGGAACTAATTTAAAAGAAGATGTTTTGCTCGATTATATTAACCACATGACAAAAAGGAATTAATTTCCAAAAATAGTTGTTTTAAAACACCATGATAGAAGTGATCATAAGATTAACAAAAATGTGACATCTATCTACTCTTATTTTTATTTCATAATGATGATGTTCTAGATGGCTCAGTCGCTTCGACGGTGTCTGTTATTCCTTGTATTACTTCATAATACTAACTCTTCACTTATTAACACATCTCGGGACACTGTGGTCAGTGGATTATCTTATGATGACAGCAGTGGCGCTTTCTGTATAGGAGCACATGAACACGTGAACCCCCTAAACAAATCGTCGATTACAAACTAATAAAATCTATTACTCGATCTTAATATATTCGTGAAATATAACGCAGCGAAACGAGTAAACGACGCGACGTTCCTTTCTGTACATACATCGCGAGCAAGCGACGGACGACGGAGAAAGTGCGCCGAGTAGGCGGGACTACGTTGATTTTGTCGATGCCTAGCCGTATGCAGGACGTAGCGGTGGTGGGGAAGGATACAACAGATTCCATATGAACTGTGCACAAATTGAGTGTGCTCCTATGCTCGGTTTCGTTGTGTTCTCGGGTCACGTTAATAAATCGATCGACATCAACGTTCAGGTTCAGATATCGTGTTTTACGGATAAACTATATTATTACAGCTGAGCAATTGTCCGGCGGAGCAAATACGTATTGCGACGCGGGCCTCAAATAATGTAATATACATAAACCAGATCAATTGTATTATTGTAATTTAGTATGTATTTATAAAACATAAGTCATATTAATAGAGTTGTACAAATTTTCCTTGGGGACAAAATCGGACAAAGCGGGCAAACAAATGGGGCCACCATGCGATGCATTCGCATTTTATATCACTACATATTTAGATAAAATAAAAATTTTTACATTTTATAAGAAAAACAGGCACTGTTGTTACTGACTTGCAACTCTACGGTTCATCTGCTTTATTGGAGTACATGAGTTGGAGCGCACGTTCCGAATACCTATCTGCCGTGCTGCAAAATTTGCCCAACTCTATATATTATATATGTTTTGTTTATGAATGACTCACCGTTCACATGTAACTACCATAAGAACTAATACTGTTTGTTGGTGACAGTTTTATAATGAAACCAAGAGTGCGTTATTATATTAATGTTAATAAATAACATACGTTTAAAGCCGCGCACATAAAATCACAAACTTAAACTCGTAAATCTTTAACTGTTCCCAAAAAACGTACATTTCCCTGAAAGGTACAAATAATAATGAATTGATTTTCTTTAGAAAAACAGAAATAAATTGGTAACAGCGCAGCCGTAGTTAAAAACTACGCCGCGTCGTTAAATCCCTCTGCAAAAAGCCGACAAAGCAAAGCCGCCCCTAATGCGCTTTGGTGCAGCCGACAAACAAAAAAGAAAATATATAATACGTAAAAAAGGTAATGAAATAGTACAGTACGTGAAAAAGAAAATGAAATGCACACAAAACAAACAAAGTAGTCTTGTAAGTAAACACTAAACAATATGTAAATAAGAATTATGGATGCAATATTCGAAAGACAATTTTAATTCGTTTAGTTATGAACAAAAAATTCAAGTTAAAACTGTGGGCAGACCAAAACCAGAACTCAATTTGACGCAAACTGCAAGGGGCAAATCTAGAGACTTTACAAAATAATTAAAGAAGGACATGTACGAAAAAAATGATTGGATTTTAGTTACATATTTGTACGTTCTTGATTTTGTGAACACCCTTACGCTTCCGACCACAAGCACCACTGGATGATAGAGGTATTAGTTCTGGACACATTTTGAAAATAGAGAATTTCTAGAAACTACTGTAGAGAATAAATAAAGAAGCGTTTTTTTAAAAATAGAAATAGGCAGGGGGAGGGAGGGTATATAGCATGGAGGTTAAGAACCATTAAATGAAAATATAAAAAGAAATATTTCAAGGGAAAAGATAATATTAACAGACTTACCTAATTTACCTGTTACTTTCTTCCAACGCTATACCTGTCCGACTCGACAACAGATTTCTTGATAATTTATTCCACTTATCATTCACTTTTAGCTAGTTTGGTATAGTGTATATGCTTCAATATAAGGAAACTCATTATCTAAGTAAATGCAAATAACATTTTAAAGTTTATTGCATATTTATGGCCTTTTTTCAAATAGATTAGATTATTAGTAATGCTTATAACCTCAAGAAACTAGTAAAAAGCGCGCCATGCCTAGTAGGTTGAATACTTATATCCACAGACGGCCCCTCTTAAAGAGCCATGGGACCATGGCCCCACCATTGCAAATCACAAATTAACCATTAAGGAACTATTTTTTTCTGTAAAAATACCGACCAATATACGTACACACAAACACACATTTAAATACACAACGAACGTTGTGATTGATTTGATGCGACCAAACGCGCTTTGTAGTTATTTATACAGACAAGCGGCGAACTGGGGCCACGTCCAAATTGGCCCCGACTTTTAGACGTTTGTAGGTACCCGCATGGAGTTAGCGGTAGAGGGGGTGGTGGTAGTATACGCAAAAATTACATTGAAGTGGGGCTAGTCGTTTAGTGGTCTGCTGCCCGCTAGTTGATCGAGTCAGCTTGTCAGTGCTCGGCACTGTGCGGGAAGGGTCTCCCACTATCACGGTAGGCAAGCGTGTTAGTCAGACGCAGACGGCCGTCGAAGATCGCGTACGGACTTCGGTATAAACACTTCCCCGCAATAAAAATTGGGTTCAGGAATATTTAATATTTATTAATTATAGTAATAAAGTGTAGTATTATTCTAGGTTGACATTGCAAAGTAATAACTATAGTATTTCAAATCAAAAATGAAATAGTAAATATAACAAGAGAGTTGTTCCTGAAAAATATATCATAATAGTGTTTTAAGTAAAAAAAAAAACAAGCCATTTGTCATTTAATTACTATTGGTTAGAATAATTAGGATTAAATTATTGTAAAGTATTAGAATAGGTACTGCTGTTGTTTTGTTTGTTTTTAGATCCATACTCTTACCATGTTTCAACTTCAAATTCATGATGTGTGAGAAAGGGGGCAGCTACCTGAGACGGCATGTGGAGACTGCCTCTTCAAAACTCAGAGGGATAATAATTAATAATAATTTGCCAAGGTTTGGGACTTCCTTTCGGATCCCGCTTTCAGAGTAAGGCTTTTGCCATGGTTTTCCCTTACTCCTTGGCGAATGCTGGAGATAACTAAAGTCGTTCCATCGGCGCAAATATAATATCAATTGACAGCTGACCGATTTACAATAGACTAGACACATTTAGGGTTATTTACATATTTCAACTTTTCACATAAAGTAGTATTAACATAATTGCGAGGCTACTATATAATATCGTTGTTATATTAACAATCATAGGGAAATTATTTAGTTAGAGTAGAAACATTCAATTGTTATGGAATCCATATAGTACTTAAAGTAGGTAGCCTCATGTAGTACCTTTAGGTAGAGCACGGACTTATGATGATTTGTAATTATTTAGCTTTTCATAAATAAAGTGTGCATAAGCGCATCTTCTTTACAAGAAATAGCTACCACTGTAAATGTACAATATTTAATTGATAAACTCAATATTGTTATACACAATGTTATGCAATTATCACATTAGCAGTATCAACTTCCGAAAGCAGTTTGAGTCACATTTTGATAAATTATCGGCGAACATATATTTAATTAGAATTGCGGAAAAGATATCAATGCCATACAGATGACGCAAGTATTCCATAATACATTAACGTTTATATGCATCCTAAAATAGGATAATAAATAGGTTTTAGTAGGTTTGACAAAATAAAAACGTTTAGTAATATTTTTTTAGTATATTAATGCACTTGACGTTCTTAAAATTGTGTAAAAAAGTTCTTTGGCAATAAATGATGAAGATAGTTAGTGCATCATGGTTGTGACCTCAAACACATGAGGCAACATAATCTTGCTTTATTCGAAGAAAAAATAATACCTTTGTATTGTAAAAGGTTTTACTTAAAATAATCCCTTAACAAGGTGTAAATAATTTTCATAAATTTAAAAATACCCTTAGCCAGTAAGTCTTCAGATTTGGAAAAACAATCTCTATCCAATGCACTATGCGGCGGATCGACCTCAAACTGTGACAAAAATAGTTATCATCAAGTTATTAATGTGTAGTTTGGTGTACGAAAATTTTGAGGCAAAACAAACACTATCCTAAAATATAAACTGGATTCTTCAACCGGAAATGGTCCTTAACCTATACATATTTATCTAATCATATCATAACATCTCGTAAAAAGTGATGTTTTCTGCTTTATATCAAATAGTAATGATAATAAATATGTATATTACTAATACAAAAAACAGTGTATATGCAAAACTACGAACTAGTTAGGAAACCGGACTGAAATACACTAAAACAACTTTAGCAGTAAGTTTTTGTTCTTCCGACATCAAACGTTCTCGAATGTAATTTTGGAGGGTTTTACTAAGCTCCTCTTTGTTCCTCCTCCCTTTGGGAATAATGTCTACCAACTCTCGCCTGGTAATCATTGTACTTCCAATATTGAAGACAGGTAGGTATAGTTCTGTGGCAAAAAAAAATGAAATAATTCAGAAAATCGGAAAAAGTGGCTCGTGCGGTTTTTGGTAATTGAATGTAGACATTTTAGGCTTTATTTTATGTAAAAAAAGATTGTAAACAACCGCGGACTTTTTTTGTAGCCTAATGTGATATAAAATTTGGAGAAAAAAATTTAACGTATTCTTTTAAATGTTTATTATATTTACCTGAGTGTCACAAATTATTTAGAAATATGATATATTGGCACTAAACACTTGTAAATTTCCCCATTTAGAAGTTCGGAACTTATCACCACTGTATCTATCATGAAACTGTGAAGTAGGGTGTAAGAATCTAACAACGGCGCAAGCAAAAGAAAAAGTGGATTTTTTCATTTTTGTCGCAGTTTAGAGTCGATCGGTCGCACTGTGCAATGTAGCAAAAAATATTTATTTATTATTTTTAAAGGAATTCGAAAAAAAATATGGGATTTATAAATGTGCGTATAAATTTTAAAGTTAAATAGGTACACCAGCGACACTTTCTAATTGTACGACATACAGGGTAAAATAGAGCCAATATCTTTAGCGTGGATAGTAGAAGGATTTATGCAGTAACTGGCCGCTTCGAAATATGTAAACACAGATGTGCGGTCTCTCGGTCGGTTAATTTAAAAAAGCTTAGGCTGGATTTATTAGTGAGCGAAGTTGAATGGATCTCTTATGTATTTGTTATCTTTGCCAAGGAATAAATTTATTTGATGTTTGAAGTATTTCGAATAACTGTAGTGATATTAAATGGTTTTAAAAGGTATTTTCATTTTACAGTTGAACTACGACTAGGAACTAAACCAAAGGCATGTTAATTATACAATAAATAGCAATATCAATGGGTTTATTACTTTTATTCATTTTATACTGCTGTGAACTGATTGTCCAAGCATATAAGTTTAAAGAAATTAAAAATGACAAAATTAATTTAGCTAGCTCAGCAAATATGAATTTAAAAGGGCGCCAGAGATTCTTATATCTCAGAGTAACTTTCATGAAAAGTAATAGTGGGCGATTGTAAAAACTGACTTTCTTTAAAATCCCCAAAAATAGAAATGGCTGATTCAAAAATAAAAGAAACTGTGATTTTAAGATGATATTTACAATCATTTAATTTATTGATGAAAAAGAAAAAAGAAAAAAAACATTTGATACAAATTACAGGAAAAATTAAAACCATGAATATAAGATTCTGGCAAAAAACCAACCTGCATAAGAATCTACAATTTAAAAAGGACAATGCAAATCCTTTATCAAACAAAATGGTGGATTTGTTCTAGAAGGAATTTCTTATACCACAAAAAAACCACGTGGTCTCAAAAATTCAAAGCAAACTAAAATTTAAATAAATCAACGTGGAGAACCAAGTAAAATCAAAATGAAATCAAATAACAAGCCCAAAGCTTCTTTTCACCTACCCCGAGGTGATTAAAATAAAATTAATTTGAAAACTACAAAAAAAACGGAAAATTTAAACTCAAAACGCGATCACTTCTAAAACGAAAATTATTAACGGGCCTTATACATAAATTGTGCACAATAATACAACGCCAATTAATAAGCGGAGACGTCTGAATAATGATCAAAATTAAAATAATTACCGAAACAAATCTTTACAAATGAAAAATCGTAAAATGGAGGCAAAGAGCTCAAAATTTACATGTACTTACATTCGTGACAATGATTCAGACTCTGAGTTCCCTAAGAGGCCTCTCACCGCGTATATACAAAACAACTGCGCGCGCTGCGACATCCGCAAAAATCATAGAATACGCCTTATAAGAAGGACCTAACACAAGATAAACAAATGCTAAACATATAAGGGAAAGAAAAATAAACTAACTAACTGAACAATTAAATACATCCAACAAAACTACTAAATTCATAGCAAAATGTAAATATAAACATAAGTGAGAATTTGCGCGCGGCAATGCCAAAACATGATCTTGGAAAATTTAACAGCATAAAGTTCAAACAACCGGGGAGACATACCACAGCAATACGTATGCAAATAATAATGAAACTATCAAACTGGATCGCATGAAGACATTTAAAGTATTTAGCTATACTGAAATCAGTAAAGCATATCTCCGTTATGAATGAAACACTTTTTTCAATATTACTGAACACATTAATTAAATTGCGACAACCCCTATGCAAGATATTAAACAATATTGTAATAAGGATTATTACTACTTCCATTTTTCGTGAAGTGGGTGTTGCGCCAATTAATTGATTAAATGCAGAGAAATTTGTAGTAATTTCGTTATTGACAGAAATGCATGTTTTGTTTTTCCTGCAGCGTTACCCAAATATGCTTATATTTTTTAATGTAATTAATGTCTGATGATTCATATCATTTTTTTTTTAATTCGCTCCGGCTTCCTTCTTTAACATTAAATAATAAAGAAGATATGGCGAGGATGCATTCAAAACCATGATTTTTATATCAGATATTAGAACGAAAAGCTCTACACTCGTCAGAAATATTTTTTATTAGTTATAGTAATGGTATGGTTCCATTAATATTATAATAACAAGATAAAATAATATTTCGATTATAAATTCCCTAGTTTCAAAGATTTACTTCAAAAGTCTCACACTATTTTTTCAAAAGAAATACAATATTTGAATTAGTGCTAAATTGAATTTGAATAATTAATGATTAGTTTATATAAATATTAATTCTTCATTATGTTAATGTCGAAAAAAGGAGCTGCGGCGAATTAAAAATAGTTATGAAAACAATCATTATGAATCATTTGGATTAAAAACACAAATATATTTGGTAAAGCTGTAGGATGTGTAAAGAAAACAAAACATCTGTTTGTATACAATATTATATTTAAGGTAAGTAACACTGCGTAGGCTTTCACGGCCGGTGTAACTATAACTAACAGTTTCTTGCGGGTTTCGCCGTGTGTCAAAACTTTCGGCGAAACCCGCAAGAAACTGTTAGTTATAGTTTAAGGTAAGTAATTGAAAAAAATCGAATTGTGCTAACCGAGGTAAGTCGGCAGGCATAATGCGCTTTTGATGCATTTAATTCTCTCTATTTTATAAGATCAATGTTTTTTCTATGTTTATTTACTGCATTCTTCCTTGCATTTAAAGTAGATTTACTACAAAAAAAACACCGAGACCGCACATCTGTGTTTACATATTTCGAAGACGGCAGTGAATGCATAAGTCGTCTACTACCCATGCTACACATTTAGGCTCTATTTTATGCTGTAGGTCGTACAATTAGAAAGTGTCGCTGGTGTACATATTCCCGTGAAAGAGGATAGGTATTTATATGTATATTTGCGACTGCGTCTTCACCTTACAATATTTTGCTCAAATCCGTGAGTCTCCAGCTGTAGTACTGATTGCCGAATTTTCAAAAACATACAAGATTGATTGGCTCTCATTTTTGTTCAAGAAATGAATCTACATTATTTATACAGAGCTGTAAGCTTAGATTATATAAAAAAAAAGGTCTATCCTATGGAACTTAACATCCTATTCACTAACGTATAGCTATACACCACAGTAATAAATAAATCGAATTTTTTCGCTTTTTGCTGTTACAGCACCGCTATTATTCGCATTGTGAGTCGAGCGTAAACGGAACGCGTGTAAGCCTATCCTACCTACCTATATATGTGGACACATGGGAAATAAAAATTGTTTTGGACGAATTAAGTAATTATCCAGACGGTATTACACGGTTTTCCAAGCCGCGCCATTGAATTGATGCAGTTACCAGCTAATTATAACAGTCTTCGTGGACGGAACGTTTCTCAAAATTAAGCCATTAAGAAGTCCAACGCGTTCACAATAGTAGCGTCCCTGTCGTTTCTATCCGATTGTAATTAATAAAGTCCATTGCGGGCCGTCAATTTGACGAAGATTGTTCCTTCTTAGAAAAGATAGTACAGACAGCGCACCAAATATAGATGAACAGATATATACAGACTTATACTTGTTTGTTTAGCGCTGTTATTGTGGTATAATGTAGGGATTATAGTGGGTGAAATGAATATAACTTGATAGTGTGACAATACAGATATTTTAATCGGGTCATTTTGATGAAAAAAAAAGAAACAAGGTATAGGGTAAACAATACAGTCGTTGGCACTGTTAGAGTTATTGGCACTAAGCAAATAAAATCGCAATAAATAAGAAAACCGTTTAAAATTTAATATATTTGAAGATGGCTACGTATAGCGACATCTATTTAGAATGAATGTTGGTAATAGTAAAAATTCAAAATTGTTTTAACGGTTATGGCAGTCGCATGTGTTTTCAGGTGTACATGTTGTGGGAAATCTTTGGTGAGTTTTTACGAAAATCTTTAGATTCTGCATTGATGTCGATGCATCCTATTACTGTTTTATCTGAAACAGAAGAGGTTTATTAGTAAATATCAAATATATAGATAATAATTTTTGCTAATTTGAGGTTGGATTAACGGTTTTTTATTGTTTCATGCATAATTGCGGTGGTGCTAATCACTGTATTATAAAAAAGTAAAATTTTAGTTATTGGCATATTGGTGCCAATAATTATGCCCATGTAAAAATCAGAAAATGTTGTAAAAATTTAATATTTTGACTTCTACAATATCTTAAAACGTAAAACCGATCGATTTTCATCTTAAAATGTTATGTAGACAGTAATTGGCATAGTGCCATTTACTATTTCAAAAGAGCGCCAATAACTATTCAAATTGAATGTTATACAGGTAATCATCATGCCTAACGTAAAAGAAGGGTCAACCTACACAAAAAGATACGATGAAAATGCTATTCTGAAAGTTCTAGAAGACATAATGAATAATGGTATATCGAAAAAAGCAGCATCCAAAGAAATACGGAATACCGCGTTCTACGTTACAATTTCGACTTGGCCAAAAGTTCACGAAAACAACACTAGGACCAAATCCTGTACTTTCTGCAGAAGAGGAAGAAATATTAGTTAAATGGATCTATGAAAGTCATAGGAAAGGTTTCCCACAGAGAAAGGAAGATGTGCAAGTTAGTGTGAAAACATTTTTGGACGAAAAACCTAGAGTAAACCCGTTCAAAGATAATCTCCCAGGGACTGGATGGTATAAAGCTTTCTTAAAGAGGCACCCATCATTATGTCAAAGAATTCCTGAAGCAGTAACTGCTGCTAGTTCACGAGTAAGTGAAATGGATATTAGGAAATGGTTCCTTCATATTGAGACTTATCTAAAAGAAGAAAACTATTATGACATTCTTAAATATCCTGACCGAGTTTTTAACTCTGATGAAACATGTTTTATGCTGTGTCCAAAAAATAAGACTGTAATAGCACCTAAAGGTGCTAGAAACGTTTATGAAGTAGATAATGCTCCTGCCAAATCTAATTTGACAGTTCTATTCACTTTTTCCGCCAAAGGAGAAGTAACACCTCCATTTATTATTTACCCGTATAAGAGGTTACCAGCATCAATTACTACCTCAGTTCCAGATGAATGGGGCATTGGGACAAGCACAAATGGATGGATGAAGACTGAATTATTCTTTGAATATATAGCAAATGTTTTGCATCCGTATCTAGTGAAAAAGAATACACAATTTCCTATTCTCTTATTTGTAGACGGACATAGCACGCATACTTCTTACCAACTAAGTGACCTCTGTTCTCAACTTCAAATTATTCTGATTTGCCTGTATGGGAATTCCACAAGAATTTTACAACCAGCAGACGTATCAGCATTTAAGCCACTCAAGTCTTACTGGAAAAAAGGTGTATTAGACTGGAGAAGGAAACACAACTCTGAGGTTTTAACGCAAGATAAATTTGCACCTGTATTAAAAGGCGTTATTGAAACCTACTTAAACGCTGACATTATAAAAAATGGTTTTATAGCTAAAGGTCTATGTCCTTGGAATCCCAATGCTATAGATTATTCCAAGTGTATCGGAAAAACAAAGGAAAACATTGATTGCCAAAAGAGAAAGAAAAATAATCTGAATTATCACAATTTTGTGGAAATTGTAGGAGACAAGATAGTCAATAAATTTACAGAGATAGATAAAATAACGAAACAAGAATCGGAAGAATTTTGGATTTTATACAAGTTATGGAAAAAGTTTGAGAAAGATGACAATATTCAAATTGACTCGAAAGGTGTGCAAAGTAATAACTATTCACATGAACCAGTTGGTTTAGAAGTGAATGAGCATAACGACAGCATTGAAAATCATCATTTAGACGAACTCAACCTTGATGAAATCCCGATAATATTTGAAGATGACCTGCAAATAGCACAACCATCAGTCAATGAGGAAATTCTATTAGATAATCCAGCTATTACAACTTTGTCAACTGGGCTTGAGTTGCAAAATAACGATATTATCGTGGAAATAATTAATCCAAATCTGTCAATCAAAGATTACTTAAAGTGGCCTGAAAGCCCAGTTAGAAGAGGTAGCAGAAATGTGGAGAGGCTGCCTTTTGTACTAACGTCCGAAGAATGGAAAAAAATTAAATTACAAAAAAGAGAAAAGAAGATGAATGCAGAAAAAGAGAAGGAGAAGCGGAAACGTAAACGAATAGAGAAGAGAGAAGAAAACAACATTAAAAGTACCGGCAAACGAGCACAGGAATCTAAACATACTGCTAAGAAGCAGAAAACCATTAAAAAAATGCAGGAAACTGCTGGTGCTACCCTAAATGAATGTGAGGATAACATAAACGAAATTAACGTAAACAGACATACAAAAGAAATAGAGGCAAGAATAGAAAATAATAACAACATTACAAAAGAGTTACATGATGATGAATATAAGAAGCAGAAGATCAATATTATTTCTAATATTCAAATTAAAAAGCCTATAGAATGTGCTAAGAGAAACATTTTCAACACCAAAGAAAATGAAGATAATAAACTGTTTATCAGTCCTTTAAAGATGTCCTCTATGTATGGCGATCCTTTGAAATGTGGAATATGTTACATATGTGTTAACAACATAACCAGTACTTGTAATGGATATAAATGCTCAATGTGCACTCGTACTTACCATGAAAAATGCATCTACAAGCATGGTCTTTTTGTTGCTTCCTCGGATAAAGTATTTATGTGTATAACCTGTAAAAAAAACGAAATAAAATAAATCAATATTTAACAATTAAAAAATTAGTTACTTACCCAGTTACCTTTTTTCGAGTACTTCAAATAATAAATTAAGTTCAATTACATTAAACACCAATTAGTTAGCCGTGCCAATCATTGTAACTTGATGTGGCAATCACTATCATTTGAGGGCCAATAATTATCACTTTATGTATTTTACATTTTGTGTTGCATTTATATTTTTTTGAATAATATTCCGAAGAAGGCGATACAATAATTTTGTTATTTAGAATTAATTATAAGAATCCAAAAATAATTTATGACATTTAACTAACAAATAATTTGGAAGTTATATACGCCTGAATATTACTCTACGCCTTAAAGTGCCAATAACTGTATTGCTTACTACTACATTACTACACTTACTACACATTACTACTACATTATTCTGCAAACTTTATTTCTTTCGATTACCTTGCATTCATTTAATACACGTCTATAATTTTTGCCAAATTTTAATCATACAAGGAATTTTAATATTATTATTATTATTATATAATTTAGTAAATTTATGAAATTGATTGGTTGTTGTGTAGATAATTTTAATCGACCTTTGCTAAATATGTAATTTGCTTTCATGACTTATAATATCACCAGATCTCTATCTCTCACCCATAAGACACATCCCAATGAGAACAAGTCGGTTACATTTACGTGAATTTAACGTTGTATTGGTTGAAATAACGTTAAATTCACGTAAATATAACCACTTGTTCTCATTGGGATGGTATACTATCGGACAGTGGCTCCAACAAAATCGTCTTAATGTTATCAGGGTACCGATTCTCGAAACTAGGAGAAGTGATAGGTTACCCTAATCGCATCACTTTTCATATTTTTAATAGTACATGGAGAAAAATGGGGCTATTTTACATAATAAATGCTGTTTTGGCGCCTCCGTCCAGAAATTCATTTTTTCCGCCTCCATCCAGAAACACTCATTTTGCAGTACTTCAAAGCGGCAGGAAAACAACCGTTTTCCTAGGCAGGCAAAAATGTCACTAAAGGTTGGCCACACTAGATTCCACATGACAGACGTGTAATAAATTGTCATTAAGCTACTGTTTAACTATGCTAAGATAAACTGGTGTCTTCATTGCACTTATTATTAATAAATCGATATTGAACTAGAAAGAAAATTACAGAAAAAGATTTATTCTCGGAAACGTCAAAATACTAAGGTATCTAACATGTGTGCCAACTTGTACTGTCAACTCCCTAGTGTCAAATTTTTTTTTCTATTTTCAATTAAAAATTAAGATGTGTCGGCCCAAAAAGCATTGCGTATAACACGATCAGAAACTCTTTTGCGAATATTCGCACTTGTTGGCGTCGGCTACCCTATCGGCCCATAAACCGTACTCATACTCGCAAAATTGTAGTTTCTGGCCCAGTGATACAAATAACTAATGTTTACATAATCTATTCTGTATCAGCCACATTACGTAATATATAATGAAGATATTTTTTAATATATAAAATCACAAATGTTTTAAACGTAATCTAATACACTGAGATCTAGAATGACTGTCCTGATCCTACAGTACTTTTCGCGATGCGCAAATCAATATTTTCATCCAACCATTGTAATGAAATTATTAATACAGCGTTTCCTCAAATTTTGCTGTGAAAATTGACATATGTTCTACATAGCCGTGCGTTTCGTGTTTGAATTTTGCCTATTTAGTCATTCCGTATTACTGTTTCTTAATTTCCACATATAAGTAGTCCTTCTCAAGACTACGCCTTCATTTCGCATTGAGAGCGTAACGTATATTTTTTTTTTGGCAAAATGCTATTTGCACTGGACCAAGATAAATTTATTTTGGAGGCGTACTTTCGAAATGGTGAGCGAGGAGGTGATGGGCAGTGGAAATATTCAGCTGTACTTTGTGCTGAAGAATTTAAAAATCAATTTGTCGAAGTGCAAATTGATAATGAAACTTTCCTTCGACACATCAATCGGGTTGTCCATCGCTTCAGAGGAACTGGAAGTGTTTTGAAGGGAAAATCACCAGGTCGCCCATCAGTTCTAACCGAAAATGCGGTGGAAGACATACGTGCTCGTTTGGATCATAGTCCCAATTACGGCAACTTGCACAACAAACTGATGGTAGAAATACACATACTAAACGGTGTTATAAAAAGTAATGTGAATTTTTTGTAGGTTTATCTTATAGATCAGCTCAGAAAGCTGTTAAACGGAAGCTTCATTATCATCCATATAAAATTTCCATCGTGCAACAATTACTGCCGCTATATTTCGAAAAACGTATGGAATATTGCCATTGATTTAATGCAAATGTAAGGAATGACCATGTTTTAAATCTTACTTTTTTTTCTGGCGAAGCCTGATTTAATTTAACAGGTGATGTAAATTCTCAAAATATTAGGATTTGCTCCGCACGAAATCCTCATGTTAGTGGGGAAACGGAATTGCATACTGTGAAGATTGGGATATGGGTTGCAATGTTCAGAAGACGTATAATAGGACCGATATTCTTCGAGGATACAATAACAGCAGCCAGATATAGACTTATATTACATGAATTTGTGGAACAATTATTTGATGATGAATTACAGTTAGGCTATTTTGAAAATGACAATGTTACTGCTTAACCAGCAAGAGAAACGAGAGAGTATTTGCAGGAATTTTCTGATAATAGGGTTATTGGCTTTGAACGTTGGTCACCTAGATCACCAGATCTTACACCGCTTGACTTTTGTTTATTTGGTCATCTAAAAAATAAAATTTATCGAAACCGCTTACATAATAAAGATCAATTAAGAGAAGCAATAAGAAATGAAATAGAGAATATTACAAATGAGCAATTAATAAATGTTTCTGAAAACATGAAGAAGAGAGTACATGCTTGAATAAATAATGGTGGTTCCCACTTTGAACACAGCATGTAAACAGTGCAGGTATAAGGGTTAAAGAAACATGTTCCCAATTTTTTAATTTACATTATATTTTTGTTGTAGAGTGTATGGCTATGAAAAGCATCCATCCATTATAGTTCATTCAGTACCTCGTATAAATTACTGAGAATGCCTAATATAAGTTAAAACATGACATAAATGTATATTTTTACAATATATATTGTTTAAACCTTCTAAAGAAATATGCTGTTTTGAAAAATGTTTATTACATTATTTTTGCGCGGGAGTTAGTTGAATGACTCATACCTTAGATGCAATTTTGGTGCACTACACTTGTTGTCTGGGTTGACATTAGTGAATATTAAGTTGCATACGCACAATTAGACAAAAACCGCACAATGATCACACGTTACTGTGTTTTATTAACTAAGTTCATTCGAAACAGTGGATGTAGATATTAATATAATCTTCGTGGAAAGTGGTGTAGGATCAGGACAGTCTTATTCGATCTCACGGTATTACACCGTAAAGATACCGTTTTACATCTGAATTATATATAGCTAATTATGTGCCTAACCTATGTATGCGTTCAATGCACAATACTTATATTATACGACGCTGTTTTTTTGGTTATTCTCCTCCGGTTTCAACGTTTTATTGTGTGTGAATTGTAAAATTTGGTAAATATTGTTTTATATACGATTATATTATTATTATTAGGATAATTGTAATGGCGCCTGTTAAGAACGCACTCTGTGTGAGCTGCTCAACATTATTTGGTGACAGTGAAAAGTATATTAAGTGCTATATATGTTCGGTTCACGGGGCTTCATCATAGTTGCAGTCCTTATCAACCAGCTGAGATAAAGTTTCTGGATAATACCGACTCTGTAAAATGGTTATGTTCAGACTGTAAACAAATCGGCAACAATGACGACGTAATTGAAATCCTGAAGATAGTAAAAGTAATGGAATCTAAGGTAAAACAATGTCTTGACCTTATTAAAGAACAGGATAAAAAAACTGACGAGCAAAATAAAATCATTAATGACCTACACAAATCACAAAATGTGCAGATCTCTTATAACATAAGATCGGGTAAACCAAGAAGTCATCTATCATGACACAGATGAATAACATCGTTCAAAAAGAAAAATTGGTAGAAGAAGTAAAAACTGCAGATCCGGTTATAAATAAAATACAATACAAAAATACCGAGAAGAAAATAACGCAAATCATAGACAACGATGCAGACAAACAAACAGAATTATCGAAGCAACAACAAACACAAACGACAAAACAAATCACAGACATTAAAAATCGAAGACATACAGTAACTGGTAAAAAAAAGAATACAACAATACTAACTGCGGCAAATAGGCTTAGATGGATATTTGTCTCACGCTTAAAAAACACAAACACTATCGACGATGTTAAAAATTACCTGAAACAAAATCAGATCAACATACAAACGTGTGAAAAGTTAGATATTGTAAACAAAGATATAGCTGCATTTAAAATTGCAATAGAGGAAGAGAGATATAATGATCACCTTGATAAGAATTTATGGCCCATTAACACTATCAGAAATTTTCAAAAGAGAGCCTCGTTGGAAACAAAATTAGTTTAATTCAAAAACAAAAAAAAATTATTACTACATCAAAACATATAAAGTGTTATGCCTAATTAGATGAATTAAATTGCTTTTACACTACAACGCTGAGAAGATACACATTATAGCTTTGCCCGAACACTGGCTCACGCCAACGACCCAAAACTTGATTTGCCTTGAAGGATGCTGTATGGCACCAGATCTTCAAAATCTCACGGTGGCTCTTGCATTATGATCGCTGATACCATTCCATGCGAGGAGATTAGCCATCTGAAAAACAAAAGCATTGAATTAGACATTGAATGTAGTCCAGTCAAAATAAAATCACAAAAAGTCATACTTATGAATATATATAGATCTCCCGAGGGTGATCTAAAATTTTTTTTTCTCAATTTTAGAAGAGATGTTACAGACCGTTTTATTACTTACACCGTACTCATATGTGGTGATTTTAACATAAATTTTCTAAACGTAAAGGACAGAAATGTGAAAAGAGCTATTGACATTCTAAATGCATTTAACATGGTGCAAACTATTGATGAACCGACTAGAGTAAATAAAAATTCATCTACCAAGATTGATAATATATTCATAACTGCAAATGTTGATTATGTGGCAAACGTAGTCCCTACTGCTTTGTCTGATCACTTTGGTCAAGTGATAGCCTTCGACACCAATTGCGGTCTCAAAACTTCACAAAATAACTATTACCAAGAGAAACGACTATTCAGCGACGAAAATCTGCAATTAATAGAACATGAAATGAATACTGTAGATTGGTCTCCATGTTTAAACAGTATGGATATTAATGTAAGCTATGATTATTTCATAAAGGAATTGACTCACATAATAGATATGTTTTCACTAAAAATTAGAACAAAAGAAAACCATGGAAAACTGAAAAAACTCCAGAAATAAAAAATAAATGTCAAGTCAAACGTCAATTATATCAAGGCATTCTCCAAAATAAAGTAGACAGGAATTACTACAAACACTTCTGCAAACTTCTGAAACTAGAAATACAGGAGCTGGAAAAGAAAATAAATTCTGATTATATAATATCATTTAAAAATAAACCGAATGCCACGTGCAACTTAATAAAACAAACAACAGGAAACGTAAAAAGGGCAATACTTGGAAGCCGTACGTGAAGAATATAATTTAGGCAAGATTTCAAATGCAGCAGATCATATAAATAAAAATCTGTTGGATAAGATGATATTCTCACTATTGTTCTGAAAAAAACAGAACACTCCATAACTGATCCACTACTACATCTCGTAAACATAATGTTAGAAACCGCTATTTTTCCAGAAAAGCCATTATTTCTTCTTTTATCGTACATCGAATACCGAATGCGGGATGATATTATTGCACAACCGGATGATACTTATAGTAAACACATTGCACTAGTCTCTTAGTGAGTTATATAGATCCAATTCATTTAAGTATTTAACGCAACATTTGCCCAAAAAGTATTGCATCCCGAATTCCTGATTATTGCTAACAATACTTGATCTAACTGTCATTCATTTGTTTATATGTGCTTTCTAATATTTTTACACATTTTTTAATATTAATTACATCAGTAATGTTGCAGTAATTTTATTTTATATATTATATATTAACTTTTAATTAAACTTATTTCTTGTTTGCCTTTGCCTCCGGTTTATGAGCAGCAGGACTATACCTCGGATTTTTGCTGGACTATCGGGTAAGTTCCCAGAACGCACGCGCTAAAAAAATACATTAACTGACACTCTATTCCACCCAGAGCCCCACACTTTGGTGCGGCGGTGAAGTCGATGACGCACCCCTTAAAAAGGGTAAGGTAAAGTCAGGTAAGTGTGTGGTAAAAATTGCATAGTGTGAAGAAAATGTAACACTGTTCACATAATAAGACATTTTGATAAATTTTACACACAGAACTACGTAATATATGCCCAGTTGTGAGCCTTCAATAGATACGCCTTTTATAATTATCATCGGTTTACTAGAAAAAAAATAAATTTTAAACACTGTCAATACTACACACTTACCCAGCAAAATGGGGCAAGTGTGTAACCGTTCCGGATTTTATATATTAATAGCATTATCCTTTAGTTCGGCCAAGAGTGTAATACTATACTCATGCCTTTTTAATAAGGTATGATTAATTTACAAGATATCTAAGTTATTACACGTTAGGAGATGTGAATTTTTATTTGTAAAACTAGTATAAAGTTTAGTACATTAGTAATATAACAGAGGACATCCATATTTTAATTTTGAAAATAAATGTAGCCAAACTACACACTTGCCCCGGTTACACACTTACCTGACTTTACCTTATCAGCATCTGCATCCCTTACATACTATCTAAATGTTTAGCGCGCTGTTAGCAGAAATCTTGGCAATTCCCAATTCCCGTCCTCTCACTTCCCTATCCAGTGATCCCAGTGATCTCTCTTTTCTATGTCCTGGTCAAGTCGCTTCTTAATTGGAGACACTCTTATCTCGATGCCAAATCAGGATTTGGAAGAGGTAAAAGTGAATAGGCTCACCCAGTGGCAGCATGTTCAAAAAATCAAGACCCACTTTTGGAATCGTTGGAAAGGAGAATATCTCAGCCAGTTACAGCAGATAATCAAATGGAAGTGCAATCAGCAAGGAGCCCTTTCCGTAGGGCAGAATGGTTATAATCAAGGAGGACAACGTCCCTCCTTTGCAGTGGAATCTTGGACGCATCACAGAAATTTATCCTGACAAAGATAGTACCATCGGTGCGGCTACTGTTCGGACACAGCATTTTAAAGAGGCCCTTCATGTAGACTTTGTGCTTTACTTTTGAAGCATAATTTATAGTGTTAATTTAGTGGTTGAAAAAACATTATTGTTATTTTTTATATATCGGTTGCCAATGTCAATTCTATTATGCAGTCAACAGTTAGATCTGACCTTTTTACGTACGTGTTTTATTTTAATAAATTAAAAGAGCAAACGCACCCTAGTAATGTAAAAAAAAAAAACTGTCACCAAACAATTAATAAGTTCGTACGGGACCCCCCGTACACCCGTGGGCGGTGAGTCATCATCAATAAACCAAACACCAATAGTTTGTAGTACTTATTCCTACAAAGTCGTTAGCACCGGGCCGTCTAAGTATTTGCCACACGGATTTCTCTCTGTGTCCAGTATATTAAAGTGCAGATTCAGTATGTTCCGCGAAAGGTAGGGAAATGAATAATAAAATTAGAACATCGGCTAGGATCACGTGGAGTTGAAACGGTTACGTGACGGATACTATTTACAGGGACGTTATAGAACCATTATAGAATACGTTAAAGAAACAAAAAATTAATCGGAGCGCCAAAATTGTTAACGGTTAGGGTCGTGAAAGCGCTTTCATCTATTACAGCAGACGCGGCGTGCGTTATTTCGGATGTATTAGCAGTATATTTATGTTTCAGGAAACTTAAATTTCGTACGGACGCGAATAAGATAGAATTTGAGGGTTTAATTATGGCAACGAGTATTAAATTAGAACCTGCCGATTCAGAAAGGCGAGTAAATATAGGGTACCTAATTCATCTGCAACGAAAGTTTCCAGATGTATCGACAATTACATTAAACTCGATTGGTATAGAAAACATACGAATTCAGAGAGATACTTATATTTTTACTCAAACCAACCTCTGAAATACAAAATTAATTCAATTAAAGCTTAGTGATGGGCAATCGGATCCAAAAAGTATTCAATAAGCGTAAACGGATATGTAGTCACTACGCTAAGAAAAATCGGAACTTTTTCTTAACGATTCTGATTCTTTTGCTAAACGATTCAAATATCGGTTCATACAGATACCGATTCTTTTTAGTCGATAAGGAAAAAGAATCGTTAAGCAAATTGTAGTCGATAAGAAAAAGAATCGTTAAGCAAAATGTAGCCGATAAGAAAAAATATTCGTTAAGCATCACATAGTCGAGCCGATGTATGTATATGTAGACACCGCGGCCGAGGCGAGCATATTTGCGGCATATTTCTTTTGATTTTTTTGCGATTTCTTATACGCTAGCTGCATAATATTTGTATAGAATTGTCTTAATACACACGCATACGTTATTTTAGTGGAACTAGAATTACATTATCATTGGTTTAATATGATTTAGGTAAATTTTAGTGGTGGTGCATTTGCATAATAAATACAAGTATTTTTTTGTTTAGTTACGAAATACATAATAAAATAATCGAAGTAATATTAATGTATGCTAATAAACTGACTTTTGTTGTTTCTTATATATACAGGTGGGCCACCACATTCGCGTCGGTTTATATACGAAAAGTGGTAACATATTTTAAATTTTTTTTGTTAAGGTTATACAGGTTCAGAAGGACCACATTTCAAAATTATTTTGAAGTATACAGGGTTGACTCAAAGAAAAGTTACACACCAAAGTTGTAAAAAAACACCATTTATTATGACATATTTTGATAGTACAGACTAAATAAAGACAACTTGGTGTTAGGTTTCTTATGCCTAACTCGACTCTTTTACGAGATAATTAACTATTCTTCAAAATGTAGATCAAAATTAAAGAGACATGCCTGTCATGCATATTTATGCTAGATATTTTAAACTGTATTTATTTTTTAAATAAAGCATTAGACTTGATAATAAAATGAAAGTAATGCAAAAAAATATACAGGGTGAACAGATACATACTTTAATTTTCTCTGTCTTTAAAGGCAAGTAAATTTCTTATTGTAAATGGCCTATATTTATTACCTGATTTAGATTCTAATTTTAACGGTCTTTAAGATTGTATTAATGTTTCCTATACCTACATCTTATAGTTTCTTAGTAATTTAGAATTTTCTATTTAAGAAATATTCTAAATATTAATTCCTATCCATTCTTTTTTCAAAAGTAGACTTAGACAAAAGGGTCGCTATTATTCATTATACACAAAGTTACTTGCCTTTAAATATAGCGAGAATTAAAAGTATGTTTTAGTTCACCTGTATATTTTTTTGCATTTATATATATATATATATATATATATATATATATATATATATTATACTTATTATAGTTATTACGTACCGGCTTTTAAAAAAGCATATACAAAATATCAATATTATACTTGTATTTTATTTGCCGCTTTCCCATTAAGAAATATATTTCGTATTATGTATATACTCTTTTATAGTAAAGACTTCGGTGTTTTGTTCGGCGTTTTTGTTTGATATTTCACATTATAGGAAATTACGAATATGAACACTTTTTTGTTTGTTTTATTTTTTCTTTATTATCCAAAGCGGTGTAATTTCAATGAAAAAAAGCAAATGTCTTAAAAAAGAACTGGGTTTGTAAATACAGGACTCCATTAATTGCTTTTCATAATAAATGTGTAGTTTATCAACCTGATTAAGTCATCCCTTATAAAAGAAAAAAAAAAACATGTTAGGTGTAAATGCAACTATCCTTTACCCTTATTTATGAAGCAGAAAACCCAAATCTCAGTTTTTTCTTTTTCATTTTCATGTTATTTTCTTTAACAGACTAAACAGAAAATTTTATTATCATACAGTAATATTACTTCGATTATTTTATTATGCATTTCGGAACTAAACAAAAAAAATGCTTGTATTTATTATGCAAATGCACCACCACTAAAACTTACCTAAATCATATTAAACCAATGATAATGTAATTCTAGTTCCACTAAAATAACGTATGCGTGTGTATTAAGATAATTCTGTACAAATATTATGCAGCTAGCGTATAAGAAACCGCAAAAAAAATCAAAAGAAATATGCCGCAAATATGCTTGCCTGGGCCTCGGTGTCTACATATACATACATCGGCTCGACTATGTGATGCTTAACGAATATTTTTTCTTATCGGCTACATTTTGCTTAACGATTCTTTTTCTTATCGACTACAATTTGCTTAACGATTCTTTTTCCTTATCGACTAAAAAGAATCGGTATCTGTATGAACCGATATTTGAATCGTTTAGCAAAAGAATCAGAATCGTTAAGAAAAAGTTCCGATTTTTCTTAGTGTAGTGACTACATATCCGTTTACGCTTATTGAATACTTTTTGGATCCGATTTCCCCATCACTATTAAAGCTATGAAACATCGTGTTGTAAATATATGCCGCCCATCTTTTCAAAACAACAGTCTTAACACTTTACGTATGATTTTGAGAAAGAACTGTTATCCCCATAGTATTATCAACCGTATTCTGAGTCGTGACCCTAGAGATACATTGTCCACCAACTGTGCCGCTTCTAACCTCCCACTCCCAGTAATTCCACGATTTTATACCGAAAACTACAATATATCCCTAACTTGTCCCCCAGATTAATTAATTTATTTAAACAGTACAATATGAAAATTGTTACTTACCCCACTAAGAAAATTAACTCTTTCTTCCCCAAATTGAAGGACAAAAACGAACTATCTTGATAAAAGAGATGTCATTTATTGTATTCAATGTAAGGGTTGTAATGGAAAATGCATTGGCCAGACATCACAAAAACTTAAAAATCGTATAAGTGCACATAAAAGTAATGTTAGACATCATCTTAACAGTACTGCACTCAGTGTCCATACTAATGACACTGACCATTTGTTTGATTTTGATAATGTCAAAGTTTTAGGTGTTGAAAACAATACATTTAAACGTAATTTCTTAGAGATATGTTATATTAATAAAACTCCTAATTCGATTAATTTCAAAAAAAGATATTGATAATTTAAGTAATATTTATATAGACCTAATTTTTCATTAATTATCATGCCTGTTACATATTACCAAATTTTTACGTTTGTCATTCATCTGATTTTGTCCTTTTACATATATATCGGTTTTTCAAAACAACCACATGTACTTTTTTATTACGTTACTTCTTTTTGTGAAGTTAATAATTTTACGCTATACGTTCAGTTTGTTATTATCTCTCTACCAGTAAGTAAAAATAAAAAAAATAAAAGTATGCATCAGTATACTTTTCAATTTGATGTACTAAATTTAATGTAATTTCATTTTTATGTAAGTCTAATTTTTTATATTTTCGTGTACTCGTGCATTTTATTGTTTTTTGTAGTGCCCTGAAGAAGCTGAGAAAATTCAGCGAAAATTTGGTAATAAATTAAGAAATTGAATTAGGGTATTTGATCTTTAACCCCACCTTTTTTTGGAGGAATTTGGCGTTAAATTTTATTAATTTAAACTTAACTATTAGAATAGGTACAATTGTTGTTTTGCTTGTTTATTGTTCATTATTTGTAACCTATTTCAACTTCAAACATGGCTGTCAAAATTGAGGGAAGGCAAAATTAAGAAAGATAATAATAATTTGCCCGCTATCAGTAACAAGGTCTGGGACTTCTCCCCAGATCCTGCTTCCTGAATAAAGATTTTACAGCGGTTTTCCATTACTCCTTAGCGAATGTTGTATGGCCTTGAATATAATAACAACTGATAGCTGACCGATATTATTATGTGAACTAAACAAATTTTTTGTTGTCACATATTTCAGCGTTCCACATACATTATTATATTTTTTGTTATTAACAGTCACAAGGAAATTATTTAGTTAGAGTAGAAACATTCCAATTGTTATTGAATCCATATAGTACTTAGAATAGATAGTGCAGTACATTAAAAACTGACAACAAATTGGAAATTTTTTAGTGAATTAAATTTCCAAAGCATTTCTTCACCCATAATCTACAGCTAACATGTAAATGAAGTAAATGGCTAAAAGTAGGAAGTATTCATTGAAGAGTATATGGAATCGTGATAAAGATCTGTTAATGTGCAAATAATAAATTTATATCGACTTCTTGCTGCCATGTATACTATAATTATTATTAAACTTTGTACAGATACAATTTTTTAGATTTCACTTAATTACCTTTACTACACTCTACTTCCGTTGAAGCCACAATCTTACTAGTTTCTCACAATTATTAATTCTAATTGACCGCCGATAATTACGCTTACCGTGATTTATCTTCCTTAATATGAGGCGGGTGTTTTATATCACCGCATGAATATAGTCACACATTATACATCATAAAAATTAAGAACTACCAATTTGCTTGATGCATATTTTTACTTTCAACACGAATAGGAAATTGAATGAGAATTTTGTTAACATATCCTTTATCCCTATATAATTAATTATTACCATCGGCTTCGCAAATTGTTAGCTATTCGAAATATTTCTCGTACAAAGCCGCTTTAGTAACATATTTCCTTTTATCCTAAGATTTATAGAAACCAGAACGTTCTCCTGTTCCGATGCATTTGGCTGCTGTAGTAAACATGTCCGACAGAATTAATAGCGGAACCCCACTTAATAGTACCAGTAATGATAATAACAACAGGAGCACAAATGCTAAGGTGCATTTCAAACTCTCGCCGACAATTTATAACCACTATTAAATGGAATTACTATCATAATTAAAATGCTGGCATACCCACCACAATAAGCGCTTAACAATTTTATTGGATTGTCTAGAAAACCCTGCACCAACAAGACGTGTATGTATGGATGTATTTAAGTACTGCATGCATACGTAAGTGCAGGCACTGCGATATAGACTTTGCATATTTGTAAATAGGTTATGTTGTGATTGTTATTGTTATTGTTCTTGTTACCGTTGCAATATTTATGTTAGTGTACAGTTAATATTGCATAATGCGTACGATTTTAGGTTAGTTAGTTCACAATTCTTAGGCGGTGTCAGTTCTAATGGGATCGTGTATATGTAGATATGGCCAATTAACCATCGGTAATCTCGCCATTCCTTCAATGGAAAAATGTAAAGGCGTTTGTGTTGCAATTAGAATTATTAATTTCACACGAATTATGTTGTGCACCTGCATAAACTAAATAAATAAACACGTATATGCATATACCGTAAAAAAATTACACTGACAGAAACTTTTAATGCACTTATAAATCAGAATATCTACACTACATTTACCTAATTGTTTCTACATCATTTGTTAACATGAAGTTGTTAGAGATAGACATCTGGACCGAAATCCTTTTCTGGTTTTGAACAAAAACGAAACTCATATTCTACTTTGAGTTAAGTTTAACTACCGAACCGAAACCTTTTAACATCAAAACGTTCATCTTTTAGTTCTTTGCGGTTTTTCGATTTATCTTTTGTTTCGATTTCACAGTAACCATTTTTCGATAAACTACTGTTTTATTTGACGTAGAGTAACATAATAGTAGTTAGGACCTACAGTTTCCAACTAGTGAATGCAATACCGCACCACATTTGTAATACCACAGTACTACACTGAGAAAAATACTGGTCGTTATATCAATAATCCACATTTATTGCATGAATTTTCGTTAACAGAATGAAATGCGTCATTGTTAGGATAAAAAAATTAGTTACAACCGTTTTATTATTATAACAAATCATTTTCATTAGTCAATGGATAATGTTTGTTATGGTATCCATATTTTCACAGGTTCAATAAATATTTTTGTTAGTAATTCGAATATGAAAACATATACATCGTTATTTTTAGGTACAATTTTCCTAAAATTATTCACCATATTAACGCAATAAAATGTAAAATGATATCATCATCATATTATTTTAATGGCTTGCAATTTATTGAAAGACCGAACAGGTAATATATCTTGACGAAAAGTGTACGTTTTGTTAGCTAACGCATTTATTTACCTGTAAAGGAACACAACGAATAAAAATCATTGCAATGCAGTTATTTACACTTCTGTAATAAAGTATATTCACAGGTTCAATGAAAACGTTCATTATTCAATGAAGTATCAAAAAAAGGAAGTATTTGTCTTGCGCAATAATATTTTGAATGCCCTTGTTGAACCACGTGCCTCTGCGCTAAGAAAAATACTATAATATAAACAAACAATATTCATTCAGTGAATTTTCATTGACAGAACGTAATGTGTCATTGGTATGACGAAATATTATTGGCAATTCTTGATTTACTAATAACAAAATTCATTAGTAGAGTTGAGCAAATTTTCAGGCGCGGCAGGTACGTATTCAGAACGTGTGCTCCAACTCATGTACTCCAATAAAGCAGATGAAGTGTAGAGTTGCAAGTCAGTAAACAACGCTGCCTGTTTTTCTTATAAAATGTAAACATTTTTATTTTATCTAAATATGTAGTGATATAAGTACGAATGCATCGCAAGGTGGCCCATTTGTTCGCCCGCTTTGTCCGATTTTGTCCCCTAGGAAAATTTGCACAACTCTATTAATACGACATGTTTATAAATACATACTAAATTACAATAATACGATTGATCTGCGTTATTTATATTACGTTATTTGAGGCCCGCGTCGCAATACGTACCTGTTCCGCCGAACAACTGCCCAACCCTATTCATTAGTGAAGTAAATTAGCTTTTATCATGAATCTCCTGGCGGTGATCAAACCTGGGACATGCCCCGGGATGACATGCCAAAAAATTTTAGCTTTGTGAAGGAATTCATCACAAAGCTTGGTAACAAGAGCGTGTGGGATCATAACACCATCTTGAAATTGAATAGAAATGCCATCAGATGGTACACTGATGGCTTCAAAACGACAGAGGGAACTGGAATAGGAATATATGGGCCTATAACCAAGTATTTCGAAATCTTGGGACAATATCTAAGTATATTTCAGGCGGAAATACACACTATTGAAAGATGCGTCCAGTTCAATGTTAATAGGAATTATCGAAAGCAGGAGATTATCATCATGTCTGATAGTCAGGCAGCCATCAAGGCGCTGAGCTCATAGGAAATTAGTTCCAAGATGGTCCGGGAATGCCTAGGGAAATTAAAAGAGCTAGGCAAAAGGAATAAAGTAACCCTCCTGTGGGTTCCGGGTCATACAGGAGTGCAAGGAAACGAAATAACAGATAATCTCGCAAAAAAAGGTGCTGGAATACCTTTTGTAGGGTCTGAACCCTTTTGCGGGTTAAGTAGTAGTACAATACTGAAGAAACTGAAAATAGAAATGAAGCAGAGAAAATCCAGTTACTGGGAAAATCTCCAGGGAATGAGACAAAGTAAAATTCTTCTGGAACCTATAACTAGAAGAGGTTTACAGAATGCATCAACCTAAGTAAGAACAATGCTCGCATATTAACAGGAATACTTTCAGGACATTGTAAACTGAAAGGACATCTGAGTAAGCTTGGATTCGAAAAGGAATCTGAGTGTAGATTTTGTGGAAAACAAGATGAAACACCCATCCATCCCCTCTCAAATTGCGTAGCACTGTGCAACTCGAGGGCGTTGCACCTGGGAGCATGTGAAATCGAAGAGGGAGACTTATCTAGCCTGGGACCCTCTGATATCCTACACTTTCTGAAAGGAATAGGATTGGAAGGCCAGCTGTAAAGCAGCAAGGATAGGGGACACAATAGATCTTTTAGGTCGCAGTGTAACATCACCCTTCCATTTATATACATACATACATTCATAGCTTTTATCATTATAACAAATATTGCACATTAGTCCATGGATAATATTTGCTATGGTAACTATATTTTCACAGGTTTAATAAATAATTTGGAATAGGAACGAATATTTATTTTAAGAATTATTTTCACGTACATTTTCATAAAATTATTCATAATATGAATGCAATAAAATATTAAATAGTAAGAGTTTTTTTTTCGTTAGAACAATGTTTGCAATTATCGCACAACGAAGAGATACCATACCTTAATGAAAGGTGTGCGGCAGTGATCAAATTATCAACTTACGCCGCGGTCGCTAACTGAGTGAGAGTTTGGTGTGTGTCCCTTAGAGGGCGTGCATGTCGTGATCTCTTAGGAGGAAATCGAGAATAACATAGAGACACGACACTGAAAAATGTGTATTTGCTCTTGGAGGAATGCTAAGACGCTTGGTGGGCAGAAACTTTTTATTCCCAGTTCTGCATGTATGGCGATTCCTCCTCTACAAGGGACAATGAAAAAGAAAATGCCATGGTGGCATTTTTATGGTTTTCACTCATCAGTGAATTGAGTGAAAGCAATGTGTTTATTGCACCAATGAATTAACTTCATTATCTTAATTAGAAGTTTACTCCAAAACAACAACTAAAATTTATTAGGATTATTAATAACATACATTACGTTAACTATTCGCGATTAGCATATCAACAAATACTGTTCATTGTATTGATGCCTTTCTTCATTCTTTTACTGGAGTTTCCACATAAAATCAATAACTAACGATCACTCAGTAAACCAAATAAAGTTGTTAAAAAACTGGTGTTTGTTCCTACAATAACATATTTCATTGATTTTGATTTCATTAATACAATGAATGTTTTATTACCCAGTAAACTTCGCCGCTATATAATAAAATCATTTTCACTAATTTGATAAACTCCTTCTTTGGACCAATTTTAATGCATTATTTCATGTGAGCAATGATTTATTTCATTGTTTTAGGACCCCTTTTTTTGGTTCAGTGTAATAATACCGCAAAATTTGCAAAATTCGTATGTATAACCAACCGCTGAAAACGCCCTTTCAGCTTCTGTTGATGAAATGATTGGCAGAAGGCCATCTCTTTTTTGAGTAACAAATCATACTTACCCTTGGAATTAATATTTCTGTCAGGGGTCCTAAATTCTAACTTGAATTTTCCATTAAATTCCCCTTTGAGATGAAGTTCACGTCGATGCTGTAGGTTCATTTTCTTCGGTTCATGACGTAAGCGTTGCTAGTGATTGATCAACGTTTAAAATCTTGCTAATGATATCACTGCACCGAAAAAAGTTCAAGAGAATCTCCTGCCTCACCAGTTGTGAAAATGAGTTCAGGCTCAAGCCTTTCTAACGCTTTTTTGATAATGTATTTGTTCAGCCATGGAAATGTTTCATCGGATTGTCGACATTTTTCAAATTATCAGGATGATTTGAGCCATTCTGAAGGTATAAAAATATATTTGTAAGGTTTGCGCGTCGTTGCCTAATTCCTCTTTTTTAATGAAGTTAATAACTTTTCAGATGTTTCCTGGATCTGCAACTTTTATATTGTGAAACGAAGGGCTGTTTCAGTCGTAAACAGATTAGTATCTTTCCGACGTAATCAATAAACACTGTTATTATTATTAATATTATTATTAATATGCGTCCCAGGCGCAGATCCCAGGGGACATATTTAATTTGGAAATTCTAAATTTATTAAATTTAATACTCCTATAATATATATGCATAAAATGCATAGGCAATGCAAGGCAAATCCATAATGGTTAGTTAACTACGTATATGAAAATACCATTTCGAGCCTATAAACATTATAAATATCAAAGCATTTTTTTAAAAAGAAAATGTCACAACGTCTCACTGAATAATAAAGTTGTTCAGTAATATAATGAGCTTAGTATATAAATAGAATACCAACAAAAAGAATAGAAATAATTGATTATAAGGTTATTTTATTATCCAGAAATATTAAGTTCCAATTATCGAATAACATGTTTATGTCATTAGTACACTGTTGAAAATTTTAACACTTTTTTGACTAATTTAATAGTCAGGAGAGGTCCACACTCTTTTCGTGTTATTTTGTCGAGAACTATAGAAGTTTAAATTTGACGAGCAAAGGTAGTCAAGTATTATTGTCTATTGCTAAGGGGTTATTTTGTCCAACTGACAGGTGGAATTATAAAATACTTCTAGTCACATTTTATTTGATCTAGACTAGACAAATTTACTAGCTGTTTAACTAAATGAATGCGATCTATTGGGTGTTTTAACACCATTTTCTAAACACAACGTCTTCTTAATATGCAACTCCTATTTCTTAGTATATAATATTCTCTCTTTAAGACGTTTTCTCAATTATAAATATGCAAAACCACTCATTCACAAGTCTTGGTTTCAACTAAACGTACCAATTTTAAAATGATTTTTTGAGAACCATTATAAAATTAAGTGAATGTTTATGCTATTTGATTCAAGTCTAAACTAATTGCGTAAATAGATGTTCCCAATACATCTTTAAGATGTTGAATTTTTTTATGCCCACTGGAATTAACGTTTAATAACACGAGGTTACACTTTGCAAGTCAGTCACATTTGGTGGTTTGTTTGGATATGTTAATACGGAGAATCAAACACAAAAACAGATACACGTGCAATGCAGGTGGTGCGTATAATGCAATACTGTATTAGAATAGGTGGGGTTGCTATATTTCTATCCGAGGGAAAAAATTCTGATTGGTTGTCTAGAAAAATAGTCAATCCTCATATCTGAACAAAGAATTCACACGAAATTCTAGTAATTTCTGTTCTATTAAATACGCGTAGCCAACTCGTCTGGCAAAGTTTGGAAAAATCAACACTAAAATATTTGACTAGCGCAAAATTAACGCCAACACCGTAATATTTTCAACAGTGTATTCAAGATATACTATATTAATCTTAGATTTAAATCTGAAAGATATATTAATTAAGTAGTTGGATCACAGAGGGTTTACAAGTATTTTAATAATTGCTGCAAGAATGGGTATTGTTTTAAAAAGTAAAAATATTGCAAAAAAGTGGATAAGAAAAGCCAGTAGTTGCTGAGAATTTGTTGTATTAACAAATTACATTTTAATTAACAAAATACATTAAAAAATCGTATCATCTTCAGTTTTGACTTGCGCGCATTCTTATTTTTAATGCCTTGTTCTGGATATAGTATTTTTTTAAAATACCTCTGCGAAACCTTTAACGTATTGGGTGCCTCTTTGGCGTATTCCAATTTAAAATTAAAATCGCCATAATTTGTTGTAATACTGACCTAAACGAATCCGTTTGTTCCAACAACTGTCGTTCGATCATTAAACAATGCGACAAAACATTTTCCAGAAAAGAGAAGCAAATGTAAAAAACATATGACAATATATTTTTATTAATACCTTCTTCTAAGCATATTATCAAAGGTGTATTCACTTCCGTCTCTTGAAGTTTATATTATCCTGAAAATTTGTTAATCAAATCCTAGTTTAAAACCAAAATAGTCGCCTCCTTACTTTACTTACTTCATCACTCATGGCTGAAGCGATGCTCCATGTAATTGGCGAAAGCTGTTGGGGTCTACAAATCTCATCACTAACAACGAAAACAGCCTCCAACAACGGTAGGCAGTATTTTCTTTTATATTTGCAAATATCTAGTAAAAGTAAAAAAAAATAATTTACTCCTTCAAAACGAAGATTTTCTGTTGTTTAAATTTAAACGTTTGATATGATTCCCACGAGTTACCTGCACGTCGAAAACCTTGAATAAATATGCCATGTGTAAATAAATGAATGTAATACGTTCAACTTCCAATCGTTTTATTATTATTTATTATTTCGTTTAAATGATAATCATGATCATTGAAATTTTTCAGCTGATGATGATTGTCAATTAATCGAAACATGTAGTAAAAAAAAAATAATAAAACAGATTGGAAGTTGAACATTCATTTATAATATGCCGTAGCTTGTAGTAACAATGTCGCCAAATCCTATTTAGGTTATCCTATTAGGTTGGATGGATATCTAATACCCGGTAAGCAAGTATACCCGGTATTACATATACATGCGCAGATATATGGCTATTATTTATATGTACTGTTATAGCTAATTACATAGTGATCATCTCAATATACTCATAATAATGTAAAGTAAACTTACCTCAACGTTTCTTTGCAACACAAAATCGAAATTCACCAGTCTTACACCATTCGCATTTATGTGCGTTACACTGTGGTTACATTCATCAGCCATATGTCTAAATGCTGCACTTGTATTCAAACTACGTAACTCAAACGCATGCGCCTTATATAGACGACGGCTATGTAATGAATTCCCGTAACGGTTTTAATTTTTAATCGACCGACACAATATAGTGCAATGTTAAAAAATAGACATTTTTAAGCACTTTATGTGTTCCAATTAAATAAGAATTTTTTTTATAATTTCACTTCACTAATCTCTCCTTTTTATAAATGAATGTTGAAATACTCTTAGAAACAACAAATAAAAACATGATATATGCTTATCTACTGTTACGCTACACAGTAGCATACAGCCCGGATTAAAAAAAATAAATTTTAAAAGAAATACATTAATTGAATTAAAAAAAAAATCAAGTTTTATATATACCAGTGTCATCTATTTTCTATAATTTTGATTTAGAAGTGTTCTGTCTCACCAGCCAGATGGCATGCAGGGCGAGAATTTTCCGATCGAGGGGCGGTGACATAAAAAAAATATTGAATAGCTCGTTACTTTCTTATATTTTAACTCAGTACGCATAGGGATGTGGTGGGATGATGTTGTCAATTGTCCTCTCCCTCAAATTCAATGTTTAAAACCAGTTTAAAAGCTCTCATAGGCATGATAATGTCGTGCCTTAAATGAAACATTTAAGTGCGAATAAAAGTGATTTTATTTAATAAAAGAAATTACTAAATGTGAATTTGTTTATAATCAGACATAAATCTTTGGATATATATCTCAGGTAAGTCCGTGAGTCCGTTTAATTAATAACACTAAAATTTCATTAAGTAATTCCACCTTTTGCAATTCAAATTCATAGTTTCTTACTTAAATACGTTTGAAATAAATTTTAAAAATCCCGCGTTTTCTGACCGTTCAAATGGAGTTATATTAGATTTGAATAAACGTGTGAAACAGAGTAGCCAACCTTGATGGTAAATCACTGGATATTGGTTCGTAACGTAAAAACATAACAAATACTTATAAACCTAATTACACAAATTTCCCCAAAGTAACTGGAGACCGCTTAGCTATGTTACAAACGATTTTCTAACCTCAAATTTTGCAGAACGGATTAAAATAAAATTTCTTATAAGTATAATTCAATTTAGATTAGAATTGAAATAATACGTTTATTTTTTTTTTAGCTAGATTTGACGAGGAGTACCTTTTTTTACAGAGCCGAATTCTGCGATCATCGGTGGTCAGGACTGTTCAGGTCGGATATGGGCCCTCGTACCTCGTAGATACATCAGGTCAGAGAGAATGGGTCGCTCAGGACAGGAACATTACTCGGAAAAATCGCCGTTGAAGGAAAAATTACCCAAATATTGCAGGTAATTTGGATAATATTTATGTGAAAAACTTTGTTTAACAATTAACAATTATTTTTAGGTTGTAATTTGGGATAAAATTGGATTTTGTCGAAATAGCCGTTAAATTTTTTCAAGACAGAAAATTAAATAGGTCTACCTCGAACTGAGTTCGATTAGTGAATGGTTCGAATTTAAAATGTTTTTAACTGACATGAAAGCGATTGTCTCCAAGCAAGGAGTCCAACTGACTGAGAAATACCGTTATAATAACCGAAATGAGGAACTTCCATTTGTTTTACATATGAAAAAGGCCATGTGATCGACAGGAACAATCGGATGTTTCAACGAAGTGAAAATAAATAAAATTACAAAATCTGGAATCACCTTACACTTTTTATGTAACAAAGGTATGACTCTCTGAATTATGAGAAAAATACATTTGAAATTTTTAAACGCTTATTACTATATAAAATTAATAATCTTAAAAATTCATTACTGTGCCTAAAAGGTAGGCAACCATTTATACACATAGAGTTGTTACAGAATCCAATTTCCAGCAATTCCCATGTCTGTCTGTTGACATATCAAAGCAATTGATCTGCCAATGCATATAAAAACATTATTAAACGAAAATTTAATGAAATAAATACACAGTAAAAATAATAAAACTGTTCACTCGAATTAAAGGTGGATCCAAATTTGATCTGTCAAAATCTATTGTAATAATATACTATACAAATTCTAATATTCATTTTCGATGTGTAGGTATATCACTGCTGATCGTCTTGCTTCCTGAAGGGAAAATTCTAAAGGAAAGAGCCTTGAAGGACCTGCCAAATGCAGAGATTACCTACATCACCTGGACATCGTCTAGCTGTCTGCTGCTACATATTATATCCTTTTTCTATTATATCTAATAAGTTTTAAAAATATAACCAAGCAAAATAGTAACATTTCCCTTTTTTAAATAATAGTAGAATATCAACTACTCTCTCCATAACACTACATATGTAGGTATATATATTTTTAAGTAAATGCTGAGGAAATACATATAAATTTTAATCAGAATTTCATGTCATCTGTATTGTACATATTCCGCTTGTATGTTTACCAACATAAGGAGGTAATATTCCACGAAATGTGTAATTTTTGTTAACCACTAATCTTCCTGTAGATATTGCAAATAATATCAATTATTTAAGAAAGAATATACTTAATGAAAAAATCATCATTTTTTATTAACTTTTGTTCTGACTTAGGCGGGAAAATGGTATGTTTCAGAACGATTTAGAATAATACAAAATCAGTATTTCTGGACGGTGGTGTAAAAAATAATATTTAAATGTGTTGAAGACATGTTTGTTGCATCACACATTTCATCCTAATATTTAAATTGTTATGCGATATATGCGAAATTCTTTTTCACAATGAAGTTCCAACAAATTTAAATAAAAGTAAACTACTACGATCAAGAATTATTATTACCAAGGTAGTATTGACATGATATTCGATAAATAAATATGTAACAGAAGTAATAACAGTATTATAGGTCAAAGAGGTATAATGGATAAATTAATACAACGGTTTGAAAATAAATTTAGTACTAATAGGGAATGCGAATTCTATCCATGAAAATATACTTATTTTGATAAAAAATACTTTCCAAACACAAGTTAATAGTGAAGCCAAAACACGGTAATAATAATTATTATAGATGCAACATTCACTTAGCGTAAAAGCTTGTATATTTTGGAGATTGTGTCATCACTATGTTTTAGAATTAGCATTAGAACATTTAGCAAGCGAAGTAATTTTCAGCTTGAATCCATCAAAAAGACATATGAATATTCTTTCATGTATATTTAGACATTCAAAATTTCTATGAGGGGGATGAACATCTGAAGTTTAACCAGTTAAATCACAAGTTTTCTAAAATCTAATTCATTTTTCCTTCAACTAATCAAATAATAGCAGTTTTACCTATATATTTTTTTTACATATTCCGCTTGTATGTTTACCAACATAAGGTGGTAATATTCCACGAAATGTATAATTTTTGTTAACCACTAAGGAAATTTCCCCTAGTGGGGGAAAATTACTTCATTTATTGAAGTATTTTTCCATCAAAATCGATTTACCAGGCAAATATACACCTAGATTGTGGTAATCTGCGGTTTACAGTCCTTTTGGGGTAATTTTGCCTTATATTTTGTATGTTTTTTCACACGCCAGTGAGGTAAATTTACCGTCATTTTTTGTGTGTATTCTGTCAACGTTTGGCACAGATTTTTCAGTAATTTTTACAACAATATTGTAGCTAATAAAAATACAATCCGTTAACTACAATCGTGTAGTAGAAATTTAGGCAAGTTGTAGCCAGTCGTATAACCACGACAAATTGTAGCTAACTGTTCTACAATTGTTTGTTTCTTTATAACAATTTTTTTCCGTATACATCACTGAATATCGTTGAAAGACCGTAGACAACATAGAAATTACTTTCTAAAAATGTTGCGTCCCCCTTTGCAGATGTGCTCTTAAACTATCTGCATAGGTTAATCTATTTAGGGAGGCTGACGTACCATTTTCGCGGGATTCATTGTTTACGTACGAGTTTTGCGAACTCCCCGAACTGAACAGTTTTTTCAATCGTCCAGCTGTTCGGCGACTCTCACCCTCCGATCCGCGAAAACTCGGTACGAAACAAAACCCGTCCGAACAACAAATCCGCCAGTCCACTATGGTAATCGCGATTACATTATTATTATCTTTGCCCCCGTCCATATCTAACACACCATAATACCGGCGTCACACATGGTCTAAATTAATCGACGACGGACACACGTGGAGGCCTCATATTTTATCTCTCCTATTCATCTGTTCTGAAGGGTTCCGCGGATTCGTCGGGGTTGGACACGCTGCCGCTGTCCTTAGGCTGCTGCTAAGACCGGCACGGCACGGTGGCGGGAGCGTAGACCAGTTCTTGAGCGGCCGGCGTGCCATTGGACTTCTTCAAACCGCGGCAGCATCATTTGTACAGCAACCGCGCGACCGTCTCTAACAAGCGGCCGAACGTCGGACGCCGGGAGAGCGATCGTTTCGGATGTGCGCGCGTCGGATATCGCGATGTATCGGGGCACCGGCCCCGGTGCGATCGATAATTTCTTTCTGCGCGAAAATTCGACAGTGAAGACGTTTTACGGCGTAGAAGTGACCGGCCCCGAGACGGTCGGACGTGTTTCCGATCGAACGCAACGGCAGATGCTCTGTGACGACCGAACCGAAGACGAGATGTGTATTTCTAGTTGTGATAACGAGGCATTCTAAAGGTTCCGGCAGAGAGTTTAACTTAAGTACATTATAATTAAAAGTTTTACTTATTAAATGGTAATTCAAAAAAAATCAAATATCTAATAGAGCCATTCAGGCAATTTAATCAACAGAAAATTTGTGCTAAAGCAATCATTGATCATAAGTAAGACTGTTAATAACATTTAAATTCAAATTAATTTTGATTACTCTTTTACAACTACGTTTATCTACAAATACCTTGTATAATCTTTTATTTTGAATATTGATTTATAAAAAATATCGAATTAATTCAGGGAATGCTGTAAACCAATTTACTGTATAAAGCTACTATCAACATTTTTAATAAAATTGAGTAAAATATAAGGTTACACTAAGTAAGAAAAAATTTTGACAATACGTTGGCGGGAACCTAATCAAGATATTCTTAAATCAATTAAATCTATTACTTATTACCTTAAATAATAATTCATGGAGTACATATTAGCATATTTATTAGCATACACTAAAATCCATATAATCACTTCAATAATATGTGGAAGAATAAATTAATGAGAGTTTAAGATGGAAATCTCATTATTAACGTGAAGATATTCGCTAAATTGTCGATCTGAAACTACAATATGTGTCCATAAAGGATAACAATAATTGTAGGACGACTTTAAGCCACTATACTTGCGTTAATTTTTTTTTCAATAAAAGTTACATTTAAAGTTATGTGATTAAATCAAGCAAGACGCTGCGTTAACTCTAGAAAAACTAACCATCCGATTCTTTATCACTTTGATTTATATCAGATTTACAACATTTGATAGTTAAATTAACAGATTCTATTATTCCTAAGATCATAAAGATATCTATTACAATTAATTTTCAACTATAATTCGTTAAATAAAGCAAGGTGCTGCATTAAGTCTAGAAAAAGTTGCCGTCTGATTCGTTAAATCATGACCTTTGTTTATATAAAAGGTTACAGTGTTTGATGATTAAATAAAAATATTCTATTATCAAAATCATGAAGATGTCTACTGCAGTAATTTTAGGTTACAATTGTAGCAACATGTAGATATGTGCATATATTGTCAAAGTATTGGTATTTGAGACAATCGCACTTGAATTTTTTTCAAAAATACTTTCAATCGTAGCTTAAATTGAGTGCAATCTTTATTTACCAACTTTGGCTCAGTACGTAGAGGACAAATTATAGAAATAAATAAAGGGCGATTGTTTATTCTAAACTGCAAAATATTGACATTGCCCCTTTTAGCGCCAAGTCACAGATTTATACATAAATAGTAATCGTAAATAGCCTTTTTTTCTTGTACTATGTATATATATTCAACGACTCATTTTTATTTATATCCCATTGTGAAAAAGAAGAAATGATTGGCGTTTCTGCATAATTTTATACGTTATACGTTATAATTTTATAAGCCATCAGAATATATCATTTTGCAATACCAGCATTGTATATTAGTTAATTGTATTACCCGGCCAGAAACTACTTGCAAGTATGCGCACAGTTTGTGTGAATACTCATATAAAAGAGTTTCTAGCCGTGTGTTACGCATTAATTTTTGTGCCGACAAATCTTAATTTTTGTTGAAGATAATAGAAAAAAGTTAACACCAGGGAAGTAACTGCTTAGGTTGGTAACACACAGTGCATACTAATATTTTGACGTTTTTGAGATTGATAATTTTCTTCGTAGTTTGAAATTTATTAATCATTACTAAGTGAAAACATCAGCTCGTATTGGGTACTTAAATGGTGCGCAACAACTTATTGACAGTTAATTACCCGCAAATCTTCCTGTAGATATTGCAAATAATATCAATTATTTAAAAAATGATAACTTTTGTTTCTGACTTAGGCGGGAAAATTATATGTTTCCGAACGATTTAGAATAATACGAAATCAGTATTTCTGGACGGTGGCATAAAAAACAATATTTAAATGTGTTGAAGACATGTTTGTTGCACCACACATTTCACCCTAATATTTAAATTGTTATGCGATATATGCGAAATTATTTTTCACAATGAAGTTCCAACAAATTTAAATAAAAGTAAACTACTACGATCAAGAATTATTATTACCAAGGTAGTATTGACATGATATTCGATTTAGTAAATAAATATGTAACAGAAGTAATAACAGTCAGAGGTATAATGGATAAATTAATGCAACGGTTTGAAAAAAAAATTAGTGCTAATAGGCAATGCGAATTCTATCCATGAAAATATACTTATTTTGATAAAGAATACTTCACAAACACAAGTTAATAGTGAAGCCAAAACACTGTAACAATAATAATTATAAATGCAACATTCAGTTAGCGTAAAAGCTTGTATATTTTGGAGATTGTGTCATCACTATGTTTTAGAATTAGCATTAGGACATTTCGCAAGCGAAGTAATTTTCAGCTTGAATCTATCAAAAAGACATATGAATATTCTTTCATGTATATTTAGACATTCAAAATTTCTATGAGGGGGATCACCATCTAAAGTTTAACCAGTTAAATCACAAGTAAGCTTTCTAAAATCTAATTCATTTTTCTCTTCAACTAATCACATAATAGCAGTTTTACCTATATATTTTTTTAATAATTAGTAAATCTCAAGCATTTAAACGCATATCAATTTTATAATACTAAAGGTTTCGCAAGATAAGGACTAATGGATATGGCAGCGGAAGTTTGAATCAATACTCAATTTTTTCAATTCTAAGTTATCGGAATTAGTTTATTGCATCTTCAGAGAATCAAAGTAAGATTTTGATAGCGTGAACACATTGGGAACACGTCGTAGTGGCCTCTTCTCGTACTTTATTTTGTTAATTCTTATTTTATTTTAAAGTTTTAAATTGTGACTTTTAACATATTGTACTTTATTCATATTGTTTTATGTTATTTATCTCCGACGTCACTCTTACTTTGATTCTCTAAAGATTCAATAAACTAATTGCAGAAGCTTGGAATTGAAAAAAATTGAGTATTGATTCAAACTTCGGCTGCCATAACCATTAATCCTTATCTTGTGAAACCTAATGTTGTACAGCCAGTACTTCTTTTACACTTTAAAATACTCTTTCATCTTCAATTAATTTTCTAATAAAATAACGATTAAATTTAGATTTAATATATAAGCTTTTATCACTTATTTTCTATGATTTAGAAACAGCATTTTAAATAAGATAGGAAGATTTTATTTATTATTTGGAAATAAATAATAATCTATGCATTAATTAATTTTTTTTCTAAAAAAAAAATCAACGAAAGCTGTATCAATCTCTAGGCACACAAAATTTTCTGTAAAAGTTAACAGACGAGCAGGTATTTAGTTGTAAACATTTCAGCAGATTCTAGTGTAACTTTAACCAAGATAGTAATGCAATGATTGACTAACACTAGTGTTCCGTAGCAAACAATATATATTGTGTATGTTTTAGCGATACTTTGCTTGTGTAAAAAACCAGTAATGTTTTTTGTTAATTTGTATATTTTGTTGAGTGAATAATAGGTACTCTATTTGAAGGGATGATAATGTAGCAAAAGAATTATAAAAAATACGAGTACTTGTTTTAATTAAAACATTCATTAAGCAACAAAGAAAATGTATTATTGTTCTGTTAAACTTATTGTTAGATAGGTAGTTCTGCACTATAAATATTTGAATACCATGAATTACCGCTTTCCTTCCGCCATGGATTTTGCTAACCATGAAGAAAGATCTGATGGTTTAAGAAGAAAAGATTCCCTATGAAAAATATGTTATAAGTGCACGGAAAAAGATAGATATTAAAACATATAAATATAATCAATGGTATTAACTCGAGGACAATAATACATTGTCTAATAAATAGTATGCGTTCATATATTACTGTTTATTAGAAAAAAATTATACAGTCTAATATAATTATAATATAACTAATTATAAAGCTTGCTGTCACTATTTTTTATTATCTATTCTTCTCAGTGTCCATACGTATCTACTAATAAAAATAGGCAATGGCTTCTGTTTACTTACTATTTTAGGAGATGATAACAAAACTGTACATAAAAATAAAATGCTGACGTTTTTAGAATAAAAACTCCTACCTACATAATTTGCCCGCCAATTATACAATACGTCTAAGCCAGGGTTGCTAATTGTTTATTATTGTTCCCACGATAATAAAAATATCTGGAAAATATTTCGGCCAATGTTTGTAGCTGCATTTTTTTTTACGTAGAACGTATCCTACATGAAACATCAATAAATACTAAAACTCTAATTTACCACGTCTCAAGAGTTTTTGATGGGTTTTATGTTTAATAGAAGGAAAGAGAAAGAAATAGTGAAAAGTGTTGACGGAACCTCTAAAAAATATGTGTAAACTTTAACTGATACAAAAAGTTGTATTCATAAATAAATAAATATGATTAGAAAAACATATGGGAGCGCAGATTTGCGTGATATAATCTACCGAAATACAATTATTAAAAATGTTTGTACAATTTTTTTGATTACTTTTACAAAAAGCGCTAACGAAATGAATGTGTTATGTGAATTTTCTGTTATTCATTGTGAACATAATTGCTTTCAATACTTTTAATAGTGTAAGTACAATTCGTACACCGAGTATTTTTAAGGCAAAGCTAGACAAATTTTGTGTTTTCTAACACGTCTGGAAATGTTCATCTATCTTTAATGCTTAAAAATAACATAAAAAATTCCTGGAATTTTCTAGAACCTTTTTATATCCACCTCAGAGATTTATTGTCACTAAAATTGTAAAAGCAAAACATTTAAAACATTCCTAGTTAAACCAATGTCAGTAAGGAAAGGTGTAATGGTGCTTACTGCATATTTTAAGTTATTTTATTGCCATTACTAAATAAATATTACAAGTTAGTTTTCGTGGTGTATACGTATATCTATCTCATCTCGGTATTAGTAGGCAATTTGTATTCTAACAATTATTTTTTTATTTTTTGAGCACGAAGATCCATTTTGATAAATATTTACTTATTAGATTAGCTTGAGATGAAACTAGAATAATTTGAAGTATACTCTATGGCTGCAATGTTTTTACAAAACTTTTAAACGGTTATCAGATTGTTGATATTAACCCAAGATTAACTGATAGCACTTGGATGAAAATAAATTGATTACTCACTAAATATAAGAGCTAGACATATACGATACCATTTTAAGGTAAGAACCCTTCAATATTTTGCTTATTTTACGTTTTAATCCACATTAACTTCGATTGGTTTACTGATTAACCGCGATTTATTAATTTTATATATGAAGTCCAGTAGAAGGATGAAGAAAGGCATTAATACATTGAATATTACTTGTTGATATGCTAATCGCAAGCAGTTGACTTAATGTATGTTATTCATAATCCTAATAAATTTTAATTATTGCTAAAGTAAACTTCTAATTAAAATAATGAACTTAATTCATTGATGTAATAGTCGCATCTTGAGTAAGCATTGTAGTTTTGTTTAATTGGATTATAGTAAAAGTAATATTAATAGATTGATATCAAGCAATGGTGATTATGAAAAACTACAAAAGAAAATGCCTAAACAATTAACCGTAAGATGCAACTATGCGAGCTCAAAGTTATTGTGTAGGAATCACCATACAAGCAAAAAAATAAAAATATAAATTTGTCTGCCCACCAAGCGTCTTTAACTTTCCTCCAAGAGCAATTCACTTTTATCAGCATCGTATCGCAAGAGTAATCTCAATTTACTCCTAAGAATCACGACTCTAGGTGTACGTCCTCTAGGGGCCACACACTAAACTCTCACTCAGTCAGCGACCGCGGTGTAAGTCGATAATTCAATCACTGCCGCACACCTTTCATTACGGTATGGTATCTGTTCGTTCTTGCAATGAATTGCAAACCATCGAACTAACGAATAATAATTTTATGAAAATTGCACGTAAAAATAGCAATATATTATACTCCTTCATACTCATATTATTAACAAAGTTATTTATTAAACGTATGAAAACAATGTACCATAACAAATATTATCCGTAGAATAACCTACAATGATTTGCTATAATAATGAAAACGAATTTATTTCACCAATGAATCTTATTATTACTTAATCAAAGACTGTAAATAGCATTTTATTATAACAATGACACATCATTTCGTTCTGTCGATGAAAATTCACGCCCAGAATCTTTCTGAGTGTATATTGCTTGATTTGACACTACTGCATATTATTAAAGAAGTGTTCTTGTTTCTTTTTGTTGTGACTATTATCTCCTCTGAACAATTGCTAAATTAGACTGTGTTCTTTACGAATATCTGGTTAGCTAGGGCGTATTGGGCCAAATATAGCGCTCAGTATGTCAGTGATAGAATATGTCAAAAGTACGTTAACAAGCGCACAAACTACAATTTTTAGTTTGACCCTATAATGTTCCAAATTGCTTCATAAATTGATAAAAACCGATGTGCGTTAAAACATAGAATATAATACTCTCTTCATGAGTCCACTGAGTATTTTAAGACGATAATCTAAATTCTTATCTACTTCCCAATGAGAACAAGTGGTTACATTTACGTGAATTTAACGTTGTTTCAACCAATACAACGTTAAATTCACGTAAATGTAACCAACTTGTTCTCATTGGGTTAATTATGTATATAAATAACATTACAGAAAATATTACCAAAATTTAAAATGCTGCTTTAATTAATTTGGTATATCTATTATCTTACACAGAATTTATTTGTTTCTTTAAGAAGTAATTTTTCATATTTATTTAATATGCGGTATCGGATCCCTCGTCCGCTTTAAGATAATAATATCACGTATTGTGCATGTCTGTTTATAGAAAACTCACTTAAAACCTAGCATAGCAGCGTCACAAAAGAAGAGAAACAGAACCGTAGCCACTACAAAACTTAGTAATTGAAATTTATTGAACGTCTACGCCTCTTTGTCCACGAATAAGAAGAAACGCTATTTACTCAAAAGCGCCGTAATTACATAATAAAAAAAACACTTCCATTTGAAGCCACCGTTTCCATATCAATCTATCGCTATTATCAACTTCATTATTATGATTGCACGGTCTATTATTATTTTGTTCAGATGGCCCGGTTTTCTGGGAAACTTATTAAAAAATAAGGCGCATCATCAGTTAAAAATGCACTACCTCGTCATCTCGGCGATCATTAAACTCTCCCCGAGATGTGTAATATGATCTCACGATTGCGCCTCTCTGCCTCTCTCTTTTTCGTGACAAAAAAAGAAGAGAATCGGGTTTCCGCAAAGCAATTAACGCTATATACGGTAACGTTGATAAAAGTCGCGTATTTCGACCGCAATTAAGCGTTAAGATTGCCGGAACGCGCCGCATATTTCGTGTAATTTTAGTGTATGTTCTGGTGATTGCGACGCTAGGTCAGCAGACGAACCCGGCACGCTGCGCTGTTTCCCGCATATTTCGATCGCCTGAATGTCGGGTGAGTTATACTGCGAGCTTAAACCGTCCTGAAAGTATCGAACCGGATGAAGATGTTTCTGTATTGACAACTGGCAGCGCGAGAGACTAATGACCTATCAGAAACCAACGGGGTAAGTCGTTTAAATCCGTTAATGTTAAGGTTGCTTTCTTTTATAAGACGTTCTGCTTAATAGATTATCGAGTTTGCCACACATTTTTTAAATGCGATGAATAAATATACGTACTGGTGCATTAACACATATTAGATTTATTATAACAGAAGTTAGTTTCTAAGTTTAATATACCTACCCAAAAAGAAGGGTTTTGGAAATTTTGTTCTAAAGTATCTATAAGTAGGTACATGTACCACATGAAAAATATTGCAATGGGTTAACCAAAATTATTTAATTTAACAATATACAAGGGTAATTAGTAGAATAAAATATACGGGGTGATTAGGGAGGATTCTCCAATATTAAGGGACGATGTTGTGGGAACATGAATGATCAAAAAAGTTTAATAAACATATGCTCGAATAAAATTGACAATCTTTTCATTCCTTATTTTTACGAAGCCGTTAATATTTGATACTTTATTTTGAATATGCATTTTAAGCAAAACACACAAGTTATAAAACAGTAGAAAACATCAATATTTTATTGTATTAAATAATTAGAATAATTAAATATTTAAAACTAAATTAAAGTTTCAAATACTCCACCGCCTACCTCGATGCACGCACTGGTCGTTTGTGGATTGCACAAGAAGGTATTTGAAGTGCGCGGCGATTTTCTTTTATGAGCACTGAACAGTTCACAATTCGATCAAGTAGTGCCTCTCTTGTATTTACTTTTGTTCCATAAACTAATAATTTAAGCCACCCCAAAAGACAGTAATCTAGAATTTTCAAATCGGGGGACCTTGGTGGCCAACTCTGAAAACCACCACGGCCAATCCATCAGCGTTCACTGTTGAAAATATTACGGTGTTGGCGTTAATTTTGCGCTAGTCAAATATTTTAGTGTAGATTTTTCCAAACTTTGCCAGACGAGTTGACTACGCGTATTGAATAGAACAGAAATGAATAGAATTCCGTGTGAATTCTTTGTTCAGATATAAGGATTGACTATTTTTCTAGACATTCAGAAGCGTCAACCAATCAGAATTTTTCCCTCGGATAAAAATATAGAAACCCCACCTATTCTAATACAGTATTGCATTATACGCACCACCTGCATTGCACGTGTATCTGTTTTCGTGTTTGATTCTCCGTATTAACATATCCAAACAAACCACCAAATGTGACTGACTTGCAAAGTGTAACCTCGTGTTATTAAACGTTAATTCCAGTGGGCATAAAAAATGTCAATATCTTAAAGATGTATTGGGAACATCTATTTACGCAATTAGTTTAGACTTGAATCAAATAGCATAAACATTCACATGATTTTATAATGGTTTTCAAAAAATCATTTTAAAATTGGTACGTTTAGTTGAAACCAAAACTTGTGAATGAGTGGTTTTGCATATTTATAATTGAGAAAACGTCTTAAAGGGAGAATATTATAGCACTAAGAAATAGGAGTTGCATATTAAAAAGACGTTGTGTTTAGAAAATGTTGTTAAAACACCCAAGATCGCATTCATTTAGTTAAACAGCTAGTAATTTTGTCTAGTCTAGATCAAATAAAATGTGACTAGAAGTATTTTATAATTCCACGTGTCAGTTGGACAAAATAACCCCTTAGCAATTGACAATACTTGACTATCTTTGCTCGTCAAATTTAAACTTCTATAGTTCTCGACAAAATAACACGAAAAGAGTGTGGACCTCTCCTGACTATTAAATTAGTCAAAAAAGTGTTAAAATTTTCAACAGTGTATTTTTACGAAGCCGTTATTATTTGATACTTTATTTTGAATATGCATTTTAAGCAAAACACACAAGTTATAAAACAGTAGAAAACATCAATATTTTATTGTATTAAATAATTAGAATAATTAAATATTTAAAACTAAATTAAAGTTTCAAATACTCCACCGCCTACCTCGATGCACGCACTGGTCGTTTGTGGATTGCACAAGAAGGTCTTTGAAGTGCGCGGCGATTTTCTTTTATGAGCACTGAACAGTTCACAATTCGATCAAGTAGTGCCTCTCTTGTATTTACTTTTGTTCTATAAACTGAGAATGTAAGCCACCCCCAAAGGCAGTAATCTACCCAGTGAGAACAAGTTGGTTACATTTACGTGAATTTAACGTTGTATTGGTTGAAACAACGTTAATGGTTATAATTAACACGTTATTATATATACCAATATTTAACTATACATTGAAGAAACGTTATATTAACTAAGAAATGTAACGGATAGTTTTAATTTAACTAAAATAACACGTTGTAGTTGCATCGTTTATTTTAGGTTATAAAACACGTTACAATATGAGAAAATTATTAACTGAAATGTAATGCATAGTTTAAATATAACTAAATAAAACGTTATAGTTTCACTGCTTATTTTACGTTAAAAAAACAACGTAGAAATATGAAAAATATTAACTGAAATGTAACGCATAGTTTAAATATAACTAAAATAAAAACGTTTTAGTTCCACCGTTTACTCTACGTGAAAGAACAACGTTGAAAAATGAAAAATTAGTGGCTGAAATGTAACGCATAGTTAGATATAACTAAAATAAGACGTTGTAGTTTCACCGTTTACTTGTTGAAAGACGTTTGAAAGACAACGTTGAAAAATGAAAAATTATTAACTGAAACGTAACGCATATTTCAAGTACAACTAAAATAAAACGTAGTTTCACCATTACTCTACGTTAAAAAGCAACGTTGAAATATGAAAAACTATTAACTACAATCCAACGCATAAGTATAAGTATAGTTAAAAAAATGGTGTTAAATTTGTTTGTTTTAAGATAAGATGTGCTTTTGCATGAATGAATGCAAAATGTATTTAACAAGAGGTAACACAATTATTGTATTAAAACTGCACTTACTGATAATGTATCATCCCTCCCCATTTCAAATAAACTCTTCCATCCCTGTTGCGCATCTGCAACGTGCACGGAGCACTTGCAGTATGCTTGCAGTCACATGTTTACTACGCTAGTCGAGTGTTAGAACTTGTCTTTATCTTTATAACAAAGTTTTATATTAATATGTGATACGCAACAATCAGTGTATTTAACTAAACGGTGAGTAGCTAGGTACCCCATCAATTAAGTCTATCCAGGTTATATTTGCATATACGATGCACATTGCACGTATAATTATGTACATGCATATACACAATTGGCAAAACAGCATAGTAGCCATTTTAAAATAAGAACACTAATGTCAGAAAATTTAACTATATTCTAAAATTTGTTCTTGAGGAACCTGGTTTCTTAGTATACACCACCGTCTTACTTTATTTTCAAATATATAGGTTAGCGAATGCTGATGGTTCTAAAATCTGGACTTGTGTAAAAGAAATTATTCTAATTACTGTTACATGACGTCGTTGCAGTGAAGCATAACTGGAAGGGAAGGAACACTTAGTTTTCACAAAACGGGAACCAGAGATAATACGGAAACTATAGTAACAATATACAGTGAGTATTAAATACTTTCATTCGTTTGTAATACAAAAATCTAGGAAACCAATCAAAGTAAACATTAACTTATATATATTATTTATAATCCCTAAAATTTACAGCCTGTAGTCCTTGGTGTTACTTATGATGCCTATTGTTTGAGTCTTCCATTTAAAAGTTACAATTAAACAATACATACATACAGCAGAAAGTGCAGTGAAGGACTGGTTGAAATATACGCCCCAATGGACTGTTTGGGTAGAAGACCTGGATGTGCAGAAAAAGGGAAAATGTATATATCTATAAATGAAATGACCTCGTTACTTTCTTAGTTTTGGTAAAGAATTATATTATCTTTTGATTATTATTATTATTATTATTATTATGTTATTATTGCATTGTGTTATATTTATAGGTAATTAGCGTTATGTTTCATTGAAGAGCTTATCCTGAGTTCAATACTATGATGTGATCATTGAATGATTTAATTAAAATAAAATTTAATTTAGTATTGGACATTATTACTTTTAATCTATAATTAATTTTTCGTTATCACCACATAAAACGGCACTGTAAATAGAAAGTAACATATATGTCACATCTGGAACTTGGTAAGTGTTGTACAGTTTCTATAACGCAGCGTCTTAGAGCGCATGAATGCAACGAACCTGATAATTCATCTATAATTTATAAAGCTGTTGATTTTCATACATTCGGCACCTCACTAAATTACGCAGATGTGACGTTACTACTACGTGGTTATAAAGGTTTGATATAGAAATTTTATTAACCCCTTCGTTAGTGTGGTGGAGTATGCCATACCCCAGTATGTAGGCAAACATACTGGGGTATGGCATACTCCACCACACTAACGAAGGGTTACCGTTGAGGTTACGTTACCTGTAAACCGATTTTTTACGTTTTACATAGATGTTTTATGAACGTTAAACTCCACTTACCAATAAACGTTTGTTTTGAACGATAATATCACGTAGCACTATAAACGTAGTTTTTTACGTTTTACAGAGGTGGTTTATTAAACGTTAAAATACACCTTGTGCTAAACGTTTCTATTTAACGATATTTTCTATTAAAAATTAAACGTTAAAAATAACATTAGCATATGACGTGAAATAACGCTTAATAAGTAACTTTTTGTCAACGTATTTTGTCGGGACATAGATATGTCGCTTCGACGTTGTTTATAAACGTTACGAAACGTTCGGTTACCGTTAAGAACAACGTTTTCTTAACGTTTATGTTCTTATTGGGTAAGAGGTTCCTAGGAGATCTTGGTGGCCAACTCTGAAAACCAGCACGGCTAATCCATCAGCGTTGTAGAAAGCGATTACTAAGATGATCGATTACAGCATCACTAAAACCCGCAGAAGCACCATGGTGGTGGTAGTATATGTTTTGTCTAATATTCAATGGAACATCGTCCAGTGGATTTACCAAATTATTTTCTAAAAATTCTAAATATGTAGCTCCAGAAGACGATGATTCAGCACAACTGGGCCGAGCAATTGATTGTTAATTATACCACACCTCAACTTAATGCTGAATCGATGCTTTCGAGTTGATGGTAGGTATGCATTCGCCACGGTGGAAAACCCGTGGGTTTTCCTTTGACTAACGATGTTAATTGTGATAGTTATTTATGCCATCGCGAGTAAATTGAGTCTTATCAGTAAACAAGATTATTTATAAAGTCTGCGGTTTCTGATAGACCAATTGCAAAAATTCAACCGTAAAGCATCTAGCGGAGACTGTGGACGCCGCTCGGGATATGGAATGGTTTTAAACTATTTTGGCGAATAACCTACCATGCCATAGTTTGATTAATTTGGTGGAGAGTTGCAATGCTTGTTGTTGTACTTCAGTGTTCCGATTCACGTGGTTTCATTCGCCTGTACAGCTATGAGTAAATATTGCAGTGCGAAGCCACATAAAGAATGAAACAAGAGCTCAAGGTTGCTTTCACGATATGAATGGATATATTTCGTGAAAGGCAGAAGCAAGCAGTTCCGTTCACGGCGGGGCTTTTATAATATGTTACAATTTAGTGTTTGGGCAATACCTTATTGATAATAACTTATTGATAAAATAAATAGTAAATTATTTACATACAAACAGGTTGCTACATGTTTGTTCTCGTGAAAACAATGTGACAGATTCACCTCATGTACCTACAAGCCCTTCATTCACGTAATGTGTGAAGTAGACTGCCTGAAGTCGCATTATGAAGCGGATGATCTACCGTGAATGATGATGAAAATTTCGTTCCCAACGCTATTGTACTTGCATCCGGGATACGCTCTACCATATTGAGAATATCTTCTTCCACTGCAAGACTAGGGCCAACTGGCCTCTCAGATGTAAGTCCCGCATTTGGGAACATCTCACTTTCATATGCCTTGCTGAAAATTCTTTGGAATACATATCTATCTGGCGCCCTTCTTTAAGAAAAGCGACGCACGACAACTGGACTACCGTTGCAGTATCCATAAATAAATACCATATCGGCATACTCTCGATGAATAAATGTGAGAGGCATTGCAAAGTTCTGTGTGTACGATCAAAATAAATGCGACAACCAGGTGACAACCACCAATCACTCATGTGTTTTGCTTAGAATGTATGACCTGCTCAAAATTAAATATCAAATAGTAAATATTGATGTTTTCTATTGTTTTATAAATTGTGTTTTGCTTAAAATGCATATTCAAAATAAAGTATCAAATAATTACAGCTTCGTAAAAATAAACAATGAAAATATTGTCATTGATATCTCAGTAACCGTTGATATTCGAACATATGTTTCATTTTTAAACTTTTTTGATGAAATATATATGTCCCCTATAACACCTACCCTGATTGTTGCTCTCCAATCACCCCGCATTATTAAATCAACTAGTAGTTAGCTAAATGGTTATCTCGCCACTCTAAAAAGAGTCGGGAATTTCATCCACTTAAAAGTGTAATTATGTATGCAAACTTAGGGCACATTTCACGTTATATGGGAGAAACAAGGAAATATCCTACAACTGGGGAATTTTGCAAGGTATTGCGTAAAATTAATGGTATAGTGGAAAAAATTACTATAATGTAGGATAACTTTTGCTGGGCTTTGGACTTTGACCAGAAGTAGGTGTAAAATCCCATAATGGCCGATCTATGTACTTAATATATGTATATAGATATGAGGTTTACAAAATGTAGAAAATGATAACATTGAATTGAACAAATTAATACATATACTATTATAAGTAACTAAGTATATATAATATATATATTTTACAAACATTTATTATTACCTATTTGATGTAAAGATTAATATTATAAATCTATTTTGTTGTGTATAATTACGCGAACCATAGCTAATACATTGCATACCGATGTTTTTAACACTTTTGCGTTAACGTTTTTGACTGAGTTTTGGGAAGTAATGTAGTGAAATACAACACTGATGCAACAAAATTGAATATTGTATACCACACAATTGTGTAACGTTTCACGTTAATATAAAATAAATTGCTTAGTTTCTTAAATCACATCTAGAAATAATTAATAATTTAAATATAATTTGTATCAATTTATTTTAATCACAGGCACATTCTGTAATTCATCACTTGTATCTAGTTTTGGAACATGTTTATTTACATCATATTTTCTGAACATACCACCATTTATTGATAAATTATAACAATACAAGAAAAAAAACATCCTTAAACCCCATGCTCCACTCAAGGGAACATACCTGTTTCAACTGTCAATGCTGTTTTTGCTTTCATTGTATGGTATATAAGCACAGTTTTCTGTGTTAACAATCCCTTCTTTTACTGATCGCCGACACAGCATCGATATCCGACACTGCTGTACCGACTCTCTTGGTAATCTCTCTCGTGGAAGAAACTGCGTGGTGATTAACAAGAATAACCTGTAAATTTTTGCTTATTTTTGGCAAAAGCTAGAATTTGTGGGCAAAAGTATTTCAACTATTCAGACAAAAGAAATACCTGCCTATTAATTTGGTTGGGGCAGCAGCTACCGACATTTTAATTGGTATTTTCACGCAAGTGCTTCTCATATTGGCTTCAGCTAATTTAGAAGCGAGACCGCAAACCAGACAAAATTGCAGAACCTCTCTTATTGTTTTGACCTAGGCAAGGGTTAAGTCAATTCAGAAAGATCTGATTTACTTCTGTACTCATCCTGAAATAGGAAAGGGACTTGCATGAGGTAACTAGACGATTAAATCACACTACTATATTTGCTGGCTGCCCGTTGAAAATAAAAAGCTTTATACTGCTAATTTTACCCTGCTGTGTATAAACTCACCTCTTGTATATATAATTTTCCGTGTGTAAATAAAACTGTTTAATCAAAATACCCGACTTTTGACTGAATTAGATAGTAACCCTGGCTTACTTACGTTACTTAGCTACTCGCAGAGCAATTTAAATTAATCTATTTTGCACTCTGCCAAATTATTATTGGTAGCCATAACCTTCTTTTTTTCACCAGTACGAATAGGTACCTTACAAATTGTAATATAAAATAGTTTTGGAGCTATATATGTAGCTAGTTTTTGATTTTTATATTACCGGAAAATTTAAGTTTTCGGTAATTTTCATGCGCACTTTAAAATTACAACACGAATGATAGATAATTAGATTGCATATTATCCATATCGGAATTTCTTACTGCACTGTTTTTCGCGAAAAATTGTGATGTAAATTTCTGCTAAGATAAATGTACAAATAAGTTGCATTACCTATATGTTCACATATTAATCTTGAATGTGATAATACTTCGGTCCTCGATTTGCTTGTTATCGCCTACATACAGGGATATCAAACAGTTTGAAAGACGCCAAATGTAACAATCTTTAGTATAGCAAGTACGTTTGAGTGATACCGCAAATAACGCAAAAGACCTAATATTTAGATTTTACTCTCTTAATCATTGGAGACTTGACAAGGTTTAAACTTAAATGAATAAATAAAAATATACATTGTGTGATTTATACCTCCAACATATTTGGAAGAACAGTTTTTTATTATTTTTACAAATTCATTTCTGAATAACGTTTTTGCTAATTCGCCTAATTCATCGCATATTTTTTAAATTCACCGCCGTACTACTATACTGTAAAAGACACTATATGAACGATAGTCATTGTAAAATTGCAAACACGCTGAGTGTCACCGTCGCTAGAAGAAAATGCATATACAAACAGTGTATATAATGTTAGGTATACCCATACCCATTAATTTACCTATGAACCTATCGTTGTACAGCCAGTACTTCTTTGCACGGTGTATATAACCTACGCGTGTTGTGTGCGCACATACGCATACATATTAATTTACACTGCACATTAAGATGTTATGGCGTTCATATACCCTTTAAAACGAAAATTTTAAGATACTAAATAAAACTCCTGAAAATACCAGCCATTTTAATGAAGCCACATAGTTGTTGTAATTGTTACTTGTATTGCATAAATGTTTCCAACATTTATATAATATTCAAGTATATCTGCATATTTTGTGTGTGTCACGACGAGCTTTCATTAAAAGTTTATGAAGAAGTAAATAAATGCGAGATCTAAATTTTTTTTGAGTAAGCTGTGGGTATAGGTCAGTTCAAATAAAATATTTTCGACTTCGGGTAATGTTCCCTTATACCGGAAGTACTTGCTAAGTTTGTTATTTCAAATGGAAAGGTAGCGTTTTTATTTTAAATTTGCATTCTACTCTGAATTTTAGGTCGAGTTTATCTAACATACCATGCCCTTATTCTTTATGCTTTACCAGATATTCACTTTTTTAAAATAATTTTGTATTAGCCAGTGGTACACTAACTTTTAAGTTGCTTGCAGTTGGTATTTCATTTTTATTGTAAATAATATCCGCGAACTGGGATATCTATTTCCAACAAAGAAATTAAGAAATATTAGATAAACTGACTTCAGGAAGAGAGGGGCAAAAGGAAAAGTCTTCAATTTGTGATAACTCATTTTTTTTAAAATAGCAACCCCTAACTTTCTCTGTGCCAATCGATTGTCTGTCAAAAGATACGTATAAATGTTAAAAACCGTTGTTAGCTGAAATGAATGGTTTACGAGAAATTTCAGAAAAAACTGTCGCAGCATAATCATTATGAGTACATATGTCGGTTCTAGGTGGCCATGATTGAACAACGCGAATAACTGTCACCTATAATAAATAAATATCATAGTCGATGCCATCAGTATCTTGCTCTTGTTTATTTGCGGCAACAAAACATATTTTGCATAAAAAAAAACTTAGTTAATTCAACTAGATGTTTCGTTATTTCAAACAAATTAAGATGAAACCCAATGTTGCAGCAACAAAAATGTTTACTCAAACAGTTTAATAATCTCAACCATATTATTACGTCAAGATCTGTAACTAAAATATCACTTTGTTGTTTTAACGAAATATTTTGGACGTTAAGTGAACAAAATGTTTCTATCGGCGTACCAAATTCATTTGCTCATTTTCTTATAGCAGTTTTTTTTCCCAGATAGTATAACAAATACATGAAATACTTATGTGTTGCACAGAAATTGTCGCATAGATGGCGCTTCTCCTATTTCATTGCAATAAAACAACATAATTGGTACAAACAGTAGGATAAATACGATTATAACATGGTATCTAGTGTATTTTCTATATAAACATCTAGTGTCCTCCATATTGGGGGCTCCAACAAGTGCTTTGTTAAATCAAAAATAAAGATTACAGTTCATTCAATTAAATATTCATTGAAATGGAATGTTCAAAATTTGAGAAGTTTAAGCATAATATATATTTCAATTAACTAAATTAATTAATGTGGTGTATATGATTTGTATTATTGAAACATTTCGTTTAGTTACGCTAGCAATAAATTTAATCAAAATATGATGGCTAGAATTTGGTTCAGATAAACAAATATTTGTCTGCCCGTATTTAACTCTACTACTTAGTAATCATAATCACATTCTGGTACTGTTAAACAAATCAATTTTTCGGTCTATATTGCATCATGCTTGTATAAGCTCCTCGTAAAAAGCGATGGCCCTACCATTGCAAATCCCAAATTCATCATTAAAAAGCTTTTATTTGCTGTATAAATACCAATAAGCCGGTTTATGTGGTTTATAACTTGTATGGCAGTAAATCGCGAAATAACAACCTAACTGTTTTGTTTAAAATTTTGTATTTTTTAACTTAAATACTCTTCTATTTTTTCGTGTAATTTTTCATTTTAAAATGGCTTCTAATTTTTGCTGCTTAAATTGTTTTGTGTCGGTATATAGATTACTGCAAGCTGAGCCGAATTGATTTAAAACTTTGTAAAATTATTATAAGGGGAAGAAGAGACTCGACAATCACCACTCAATATTATCACAAGCCGCCACTGTGTATCTTAGAACAAAAGCGGCGTAAAACAAACTAAATACATAGGTATTTACTATTATGTATATTATGTATTTTTTGTGATTCATAACAGTTATTTCACCATACACGAATTTCGTTATACAAAATACAAATAAGTCCCTATCGTAATTTGTGTACACTCCCAATTAGTGGGAGTTTACCTATGTTCCTGTAAAAATTTTATTTCTTCGTTATTTTTTACTGTTTCTCTTAATAAATTAGATCATATTTTGTGTATTTCGTAAAAATACAATCAGATTTTTCGGAGATACTTTAAAATTGCAGATTGTTACGTTTTCGCCGGAATATTCAGGAATAGTCGTGAAAAGTTTGTTTTTTCTCTAACATTCATATTTTTTGACATTAAGTAAAAAGTGAAAAAAATACAATTTAAGCCGTTAGTTTGGTGTTATGTAGCTGGCACAGGTTTTTAAAGTTGCGAACTTAGATTTTTAATATCTCTTCCAACAATATGTATCTAAAAAACTAAAAGTGCATCGTCTTTTGCAATGTCAATGTTTAATTTGACTGGACTAAACGCTTTCTGAGTCGATGCGAATATAATAATAATAAACAGTCTTTATTGTTTTAATGTCAATTACAAAAACAATATTTAATAAGTAAGAAACATAAAAAAGTAATTAACAATACAAACAATCTTTGAACGAGTTTCAATTTAAAACTAACTCTATGTAACAAACCAAGAAAATAAAAGAAGAAAATGCCTATTATAACCTACGACTAAAAAACTATACATAATGGTATATTGCTATAAAATAATAATATAATAAATATAATCAAAACAAAAAGTTTTGTATTAAATTGACCAATATCAGAAGATTTGATATTTACAGGAATTTTATTGTATTTTTTATAAATACTAAACGTGAATGACCTATCAAATAAAGTTGTTTTGTGAGGATATGGAGATATAAAACCGCGAAAACGGATGGCTAGAGTATGCACATCGGTCCGAAATTTTATTTTGTTATACAGATATGGTAGACTTTTAAAAGTCAGTATTTTGTGATATAAAGTTAATGTTTACAGTTCTCTACGATTCTTCATATTTAACCACATCGTTTCACCCAAGCTGTGCGTAATATGATGATACTTTTTGATACCATGAATATACCTCAGACATGCGTTCTGAAGCATTTGAATTTTATAAACTGTTGTCTGATCTATGCATGGATGGTACCACCCTTCAGCATAATAGATGAGCCGAGAAAGCACTCAAGAATCACATAAACTCTTTTTAATGGATTTAGTTTAATGTTCGCCGAAAGGAATAAAGGTCTTTAAAGCCGCATACGATGACTGTATACATTTAGAAATGTGATCCCGATATATTGATTTGCTGACTGTTTCTAAAGACCATAACCTATCATTGGATAGGGTTAATCGGTAGGGCGTATATAGTGGAAATTTGATGCAAATTATTTAGATCTGCATTAACTTTATCGACCGAACAGTAGCCCAATTTGATGCCTTAAAAGAGTAATACTTTTGGCAATCATCCGCATAAACATGTGCTTTGGCATATTGCAGACGGTCTGTAAAAAAGGAAGTATAAATAGAAAAGAGAATAGGACTTAAAATGCTGCCGTGTGGAGCGCCCTTTTTAAGATCTAATGAGAATGAAATATTATTATTTAATTTTACAGATTGTATTCTCTCTGACAGAAAGCTACCCAGCAAATTTAATGCACCTCTACTAAAACCTTGTATCTTCAAAACATTCATAAGTGCGGCATGATTCATGATATCAAATGTTTTCGAATAATTCAGCAAAACAAGAATTGTCAACTAAAGCCGGACTGTACATGCGGAAGCAAATTCTTCTCGGCAACAAATTTTCGAATTTGACGATCCAAAAAGCGTTCAAATATTTTAGAAAGAGTTGGTAGTATACTGATGGGCCGCAAATTTTTATAATCTTTTACATCGTATTGCTTAGGAGGAGTGAGTGGAGAAATAGAAAAAAAGACTCAGTTTCTCGTCTTTCATATCCTTTTTTTGAACTTGGTAATCTATTAATTAAGTACAATATAACCGTCAAATTATTATTTGTAGTACATGTTGGGAGATCATTATTACTAATATAAAAATCTCATTGGTATGTGGACAGAAAAGTTTACTACGATCACTATTTAGGAATTATTTAAATGTTAAATTAATTACATGAAGCTTGTAGTAAAGAACTAAATGAATGGATTGAAATAAATAAATGTAAAACACTTAAATAGTTGACTATAATAGATAGAAAGAAGATGTGTAGGTGTTAATTAATGAGTTTACGTGAAAATAACAGGTTTCTCATAATGAAACTAAATGTATTTTAAATAAAAAAGGAATATTTTTGTATTTAATGTTAATGAGAGGAAGTCGTTACAATAAACATGCTACATTTTACTGTAATTAATTCTCCTAACTAGCACTAATCGTTTTATCTTATTTAAAACACTACCTACATCTAATCTTTTAAAATTGTTTTTATACCAACGCCCAAACGTATTGAATCACATCATCTCCGCAAGCTGAGACTCCGATCTTCCTGTTAAGTTGCAGAACCGAGCGCGTAGGCTTAAAATCTAATTCACCGATCCGCTGCTGCTGGCCGTCGCTGGAGTTAGGTGTGATGCGCTTTTATGTGCTAAGCACCACAAGTAGATACCATTATTGCTTCAATTATCGAATTATTTCTTGCGTTAATTCGCCACAAATCCCAATGATTATTACTAGAACATAATTAGCTGGTGCTCGTGGTATAATTAGTACATATAAATTAAGATTAATGATTGCTAAGTTAACAACGTGTCAAAGAAGTATGCGAATTACTCCGACTGTGTTGTTTATAATATAATCGAGTTTCATAAAACGAGAGTGTTTATTTCCTCTTAGAGTGTAATTTAACATCAATAATTAAAAAAAAAAAAATATAGAGCAATGTTAGAAATTCTAAGTGCATAATAAATTTGCTATTAATTTTCCTGTATCGGCAAATATAATAGTTTATTTCTAAGAAATAATTTTCATTCAACGTCATATTTTTCGTATAATAGATACCTAGCGCTATCTGTGTGCAGGCATCGTTTCATTTAAATAGAATCCTTCTCACAAAACATGCAAATATATACAATTATTTTATTTTTTACGAGGGACATATATAACAACTAATTAGTTACAAAAAATTAATTAGTTATGAGAACGCTTAAGGGATACGCTACAAAGCTTCAAGTACGTAAATGCATATGCGTATTAATCCTTAATCTAATAAGGTAATTTCTGTGTAAATGGGTGTTTTCTGTAATAAAACACTAATTAAATAGCCAGTAGCGCATTGCATAAACATGCAATGACAATGAATGAGCTAAGCACTATCGATAAAAACGAGAGGAATGAGACAATGTTCCGATTTTCCCAATAAGCGACAACAAGAAGTAAGTGACTGCGACTGAAGGAAGTTGCAATGGTATTGTGCAATCTCTGAGTTCTATTTTAAATTTTACATTTTCATTAAGGATTGGAAAGGAAATTACCACACTTGCAAGCTGCGTTGTTTTAGTTTTCATTAAAATCCTTGCATACCTTTCTTGACGTCGATATTATATCTCTTGAGTAACATTTTTATATCACCAGTACTTGATGGTGATATAGGCAGATGAAAGTTACCTTTTCGAGTTTCGAGATAAAAACATTGATGAAATCAGATTTTAGATTTAACTCACCTTTTTGTAAACACTACAAAGAATAGCTTTTTTTGACTTGTTTGGTGTTATAGTGTTGATGTATTTTATTTTTTTACTGTGTTTAATACTTCTTTTCTATATTTTGGATTGGTTAATATAATGGCTCTATTAATTAAGTCATTAACATGACAAACACAAACCCAAATACCTTTAAATATATTAACATCCCATATGTTCCACAATTATCCGAAAAACTTAACAAAATACTTAACCCACATAATATAAAACTTGCACATAAAAACCACAATTATTTGAAATTTGGTTTTTCAAAATTAAAAGACAGCATTCCATTACAAAACCAAAGTCATGTAGTATACAAAATCCCCTGCAACAATTGCGATGGTGTGTACATAGGACAAACGTCACAACAACTTCACAATAGAATAAAAGGTCACAAATATCAGAATAATCTTACTGTACTAAAAAAACACATAATAAACACAGGTCATACTTTCAATTTTAATAGTACAACAACCATTTTAAATAAAGAAAGCAACTATAAAGCGCAATGCATATTAGAAATGATCCAAATAAACAAACATAAAAACCCAATAAATCATAAAACAGAAATAGAAAGTTTATCAAAAATTTATGCACCCATCATTTAAATACTACTTTTCGCCGTTATTATATGTGCAAAGTGACAAGTAAACAATTTTTTTAAAAAACAGTAAAAAAGCCCATCGCTGAGCAGGCCTTGCGTGTTGTTTTGAATATAAACTTCGGCACTTTAAATTCAATATGTTTCACACATAGTTAGTATTGTACGTGACAAATAACCTTGTTAGTAATTTTTAGAAAAATGTAAATTTTAAAGTAATTTTTAAAATGTTTGTGTTGTCTTTAAATGTTGTAAGTTTAAACTCATCCATAGAATTTAAAATTTTAATAATTTAAACTGTTATTAATTATAGATAAAAAATTGAATTGTAGTAAAGAATTTCTGAAGAAGACAATAATAAAAAACTTGTCGAAACGTCAAAAGAGAATGTTTTAATTGGTAAAAAAAAATAATTCATTAAAAAAAAGCCGCTACCTCAAGAAAAAAGAAAAAAACAATTTTACATTAACGGCTAAGAACAATCCCATCAAGTAAACAAAATTATACAGGGTGTTCCATAATCCAGGGTTGATTTGGGATAACTACTTAGTACTGAAAGTATTTTTTTCAAATGGAACGCCCAGTATATTTTTACACCATGTGATACAGAATTGACTCCTCTATCGAAAAGCTATAGGTGTTCTTATACCTGTCTCTATTTCTTCTTTTAGAATAAGCGGTTTTCAGAAAATGTAGTCTTTAATTTGTATTTAATTAATAGTAGGCGGTGAAAAACATTTTTAATTTTAAAAGCATATAAAAAAAATTAAATACAGTACCAAAAAAATATCTTCATCTCATTGTCCCATACTTGCTATTGCTGAGGAAATAGGCATATCATATTCCTCATGCGCATTCTGTCAAAACATAAAATGTACGCATACGGCTCCAGCGTTTCATCCTAACGATAAAACTCGCCGTCTTGCTTTTTTGGAACGAATGTTAATATGGCTTCAGGAAGACCTAAAGTTTTTACAAAAAATTTTTTTGGGCGGATCAATTCAAATTTACCAGAGAGCGTATTGTTAATATGCTCGACTGGCACTACTGGGCACCGCAAAACCTTCGCTTAATTCGTCAGGCTAGCTTTCAAAATTCATTTAGTTTTGGGGAATTTTGCTCAATGATGAATAGAAGAACACGTTTTCAAATTTATAGCCCCTTAAACAGCAAATTCTGCGACAATGCGTAGCAGACATTCAGTTGCCTGTGTTTGATCGGAGATATTGCTGGTACCAAATGGATGGGACATCAGTTCATTTTTCTTATGAAGTAAATCGTATACTGAGTATAATGTTTAATAATAGGTAGATTGGACGCAATGAACCTTGAGCTTAACCACTGATGTTTTTTTGATTTAACGCCCTTGAATTTTTATTTATGGGGACAGAAAAAATCGCTGGTGTATTCGGTTAAAGTATAGACTAAAGTAGAATTAGAGCGCTGAGTAACTAAAGCGTTTGATAGCATAGATCCACAAATAAAACAGGCTACAACAATATGAGTTTACATCAGGATTCTAAAGGTTTTGCAAGCGAATGAAAGTCATATACACTTACAGTAATTTCATTATACCTACATAATACATGCAACATTTCGTTTTTGATTATCTTGTATTCAATAAATTTTATTTTTTCATACTATATTGTGTCTCTTTATATGCTCTTAAAGTTAAAATTGTTTTTCACCGCCTACAGTTAATTAAATACTAACTAAAAACCACTTCTGAAAATCACTAATTCTAAAAGAAGCAATAGAGATAGGTATAACCTATAGCTTTTCGATAGACCATTCAAATCTACATCTCATGGTGTAAAAATATATAGGGCGTTCCATTTGAAAATAAATGCTCTTAGTACTAAGAAGTTACCCCAAATCAACTCTAGATTTTGGATCACCCGTATAATTTTGTTTACTTTTTATTTCCTGGTTAAATAGTAGAGGACTCATACCCTCCGCAGTCAACATAAAACCTCTCTATCTTTTACTGTATAGCCGTTATACTCATGTACAGCATCATATTTTTTTGAGCTTTTTTTTACAAAATCAGGAATTTTGTTTTTGGGGTTCACCAGAGCATTACAATAGTGCATTCGTTTTTCGAGGCATGCACGGTGTCTACTATAAATCCTCTATGAAATTCTGATAGAGTTAAGATTGTTTTTGATAGAAAAAAAAAACTTTATAATTTCTGCCCGTTCTCGATGTTATACCGATTCAAAATGAATTTCCCAGTTGTCTGCTTTACAACTGATAAAACAATTCTGGCGTATGTCAACTGAAAACAAAATTATAGCAGCATCCATAGGGGACTTTTTGCGCCATCTTGTACTTTAGATTAAATCTACAAAACCTGATTATTCTTTATCTCTGAGATAGTGTTAATGAAAAGCTCGGAAAAACATACTAAATACATTATCTAGTATAAAAACTTACATATTCATTCAAATAATTTTTAACCAATTATTTGTTATGTTCTTTTGCAAAATAATTAGATATGTTTATCGATGAATCAGATATGACGGTCTTTATCACTTATTTAAAATAACGCAATTAATAACATTCTAAAAGTTCAACTTTTTATGTCTTATATATTCACTCTTGGTATGTGTTTGTGTACCTCAGCTTGCTGCATCTCCGTGAAGTTGTACAGGAATTTGTATATTCGGGCAGGTGCAGGCTTTCCACTTTTTGTATCAATAATGTATACATTGAATGCACTTTTATTTTATGTTGGTGTACACAAGAATAAATTGGACGGATAATAGCGGGGTAACGATTGTATTATACTAATTGTGCGTGGTTATATAAATGGCATTTTTACTTTGAAGAACATATGTCCAACAGATTCAAGATGCTTGCTTTTAAACTTCTTTATCAACATTTCAATGGTATACATAAAATGTAATTGTTCTTTTCCAGTGAGTTGTATTTAGAAAATACCTTTTTTGCCACATGTTTCGATTATCTAGTAATAATCTTCAAATAAAATAACGTCAATGGAATTTAAAAAGAATAAAAACTAGAAAAATATAAATAAACTAATACAAATATTTTAAAGTCTCACATAATTACTTCAACTACATATACCTAAAATGAGATGATGTAGAAATAGAGTATAATTAGTATTGTATGTAATATTAACATTAATATTATATTATATCTTTACCAATACTGATTTACTTTTACGGAAAATATATTAACAACATTGATTGATTACGAGATTTTTTGAAACACTTCCACAAGTATTAGTTGCATAACTTTCTTCATTCAATGTTGCTTAGCTATTTTGCTTACTGTGAATATGTCATATCCCTTTGGTTCCAGAATGTTCGCAATTGTTCTTCGCCATGTTGTTCTTGGTGCTTCTTTCTTACGCTTTGGTATTGTTCTTGCTTCCCATACTCGTTTTACTTGTCTACCTTCTCCCATTCTATTCAAGTGTCCAAACCATCCCAACTCTTTTTACTCTTTATCCTCTCTGATACCCTTACTTCCGATTCCATTTCCATTGCTTAGACTTGGACTTACTTTTTTGTTTCTTTGTTTAATGCCCATGTTTTGTCGTCAAATATGAGTACAGGACATTATATTGCTTTAAAAATGTGTATGTCTTGTTATTTCCTTCTATGTATGTGGTATTGTTATTAAACACAGATTTAAATTATCACCGAAGTATGATACAGATGAGACAGACACTAACAGACACGAATTACCTTGGATGTAAGAACAATGAAAACGGAATAAGCACTGGAATGGACTCAAGTATCGGCCTATCTGACGTCATCGGTATCACTCTTAACGCAAACCCACGTCTATCACTATTCTATCGACGGCATTATCTGTAATCATTCGTTGAACAGCTAATGAGCCGTGATGATAATGCAAATAATTAGTGTAAACAAAGTATGCAAATCTCGTTCAAGAGAGATTCCATCAACGTAATATTCTTACTCTATTTTAGTGAAGCTCACCGAATCTGGACGGCCTTTTAATGAGATTCTTTGCCAGCAGATGGCGCGGATTTTTTTTCCGCTGTCTTTAGACATACCAATCAAAATATTTTAAATTTGATAAAGAGATTGTTTTGAAAACAGTATTTGAAATTGCGCCAACGTTTTATTTTTTTTAATTTCTTTTTTCAAATTTTTTGTTTGGTTCTATTTGGCTTCCAAAAAGGAAAAATAAAAAAGTTGTCAAAGGCGACGGTTCAGCGGTACTTACTAATATTAAACCATTTTTTTTCATTTCTTTCTGATAGCAAATAACGTCCGAAAGAGGGAAATGCGTTTCCTCTTTGATCTCGTCCGCTGGGACAACCATAACTAGGACTGTAGCACAAGCGTCGAATTGAGTGCGCTACAGAAATGATACCGGTTTGAGCAAACAGATCTTTTCAAAATGTTAGTTAGTCTATCATATGAACATGAATGTATAGAGTAACACTATTTCATATGCTTTTTTAGAAAAATCAAAATGAAAATGCAAATTAATAAGGTATTATCAGTAATTTTATTTGACTTACTAGGCTACAAAGAAAGCTATTAATTTAGAAATAAATGATTATAGCACTGGTAATATAATCTGTACTATGAATCAGGTAAATCAGTGACTTATTTTGTAAATTAAGTAACTGCTGTTTTCCGAGAACTGAATTATCTCGAGGCATGCACAAATGTGATGAGCATTTGTAGAACACGTGATTGCAGGAATAAACCTCAAACGATAGTCAGATCGAAAAGAAAGATACCTCTTGCCTTTTTGAATGAATTGTTTGCTTTCCATATTACATGTTCCCAAAGTGAATTGCTAAGATTGTCTAGAGCATTGTCTACGGTTCATTGAGTGTTATTCTATACCCGTATCTATGATTTTGATTTTACAATATAATTTCCTATAGAAACTTGTGATAAATGAGTCAGGATACCATACACTGTCACAAATATACAAACCACACACGCACACATACAGAGACATCGCAAAGCTGTGGTCAAGTACCTCAAAAGTTTTTTCTCTGGAACTGACTTAGCACTGCGGTTATTGTACGAAGAATATTTACTTTCTTACAAGTAGCAAACCGCCTTATCTAAAAATGGATAAAAGGTACTCGTGAAAAAGGAAAAAGTATCTTCGTATCAGCGCGAAATGGAAAAAGGCTTCTTCTAAGATTTAATGTTCCATTACACAAAATGTAAGTACCGTATCTACTTAGCTAGGCATTTTATTACTTTGTCATTGCGTATTTCAGTGCGCCAAAATCCAAAAATAATTCTAGGGCGGTCAATATAAATGACTATGATACTAGATATGTAATCAAAGCAGATATAAAAGAAATTGTAATTTATAGGTACATTTTACCCAGTCGAAAAAATTGCTGTGTGCATTTTTTTCATTTGAATTTTATTGATGTTTTGTTTCGTAATACAATTGGCATCGAGAAAGTTATTGAAGTGGTTTAGTATTTATAATTATAACTCGTTAATAAAAAGTAGATACATTATCTATTATTAACATTTATACATTTTATGAATTTCGCACTTATTTAAAACATAGGTAGGAAGTAGGTTGTGTGAAATACACAAAAAGACACTATTAAAAGCAAAATTGAATATCCTTATATTTATACCTCACGTGATTCCATAGCAGACCATCTGTACGCAGATACGTCTTCAAAACAAACATCAGTCTGTGGGTTAGGTTATGATAGAAGCCGGCGGCCTGTCGGCATTTGATGGAAAAAAGAAAAATGAATATTTCTGTTTGGGGCGTTATTAGTGCAAAGTCAAAAATTAAAAAAGTTTTGTCATTAAGAAGTTGGTGTTCAAATGCGCCGTTGAGCCGATTTTAGAAATTGTGTCTAATAAGAAACTTATAACATTTAAAAATTTAAATACATCAAAAATAAAAAATAAAACTTTGGCGCAATTTCAAACATTATTTTAAGACAAATACAGTTTAAAATTTAAAAATCGGTCGTACCGTTTTCCCAAAAAGCGCGGAATACTTTTCCGATATATTTATCTCTGTGGCACAATTAGACGTCCAGATTCGCCTTAAGAAACAAATTAAAATGTAACATTGAAATTATTGATTTTGAAAAATGTTTTGGGATTTATAAGATCAAATGCGGTGTTTATAGTAAAGTATACATAAGCCAAACAAAGAAGAATGCGGAGATTAGATTTAAAGAACATTTATACCATATTAAGAATCCAATCTTGGAACCATAAAACTGGATGGGCAAAATATAGACTAGAGAGCGGAAGTTAAATATCTAGGCCTCACCCTAGACAACAAACTTCTATGGAACAAACATGAGCTTGAGGTAACCAACAAGGCCAAAAGAGCTCTGATGGTGTGTAGAAACTTTGCAGGAAAAAATTGGGGATGCAACCCAAAAATACTGCTTTGGATGTATACAGCGATAGTGAGACCGATCATCACCTATGCATCAGTAGCATGGAGCAAAAGAACTAATCTGGCCACCGCGAGAATTAACCTCTCGAAAGTGCAAAGATTAGCATGTGTATGCATAACGGGGGCTATGAGAACCTGCCCAACAGCAGCTATTGAAGTAGTATTGAATCTTGCCCCCCTCCACATTGTAGTGGAGGGCGTGGCGAAAAGAACCGCACTAAGAATGGTCAAGGAAGGAATGATTAGGCATAGGCCTCAATCTCCTGACGGTGATCAAACCTGGGATATGCCCCGGGATGACATGTTAAAGAAATTTAGCTTTGTGAAGGAATTCACCACAAAGCTAAGTAAACAGGAGCGAGTGGGATCATAACACCATCTTGAATTTTAATAGAAATGCCATCAATGGTACACTGATGGCTCCAAAACGGCAGAAGGAACTGGAATAGGAATATACGGGCCTAGAACTACATATTCCGAAAGCTTGGAAAATACCCAAGTATATTTCAGCGGAAATACACGCTATTGGAAGATGTGTTCAGTTCAATATGGATAGGAACTATCGGAAACAGGAGATTATCATCATGTCTGATAGTCAAGCAGCCATCAAGGCGCTCAGCTCATATGAAATCAGCTCCAAGATGGTCTGGGAATGCCTAGGGAAACTAAATGAGCTAGGCAAAAGAAATAAAGTAACCCTCCTGTGGGTTCCGGGTCACACAGGAGTGGAAGGAAACGAAATAACGGATAACTCGCAAAAAAGGGGCTGGAATGCCTTTCGTAGGCCTGAACCCTTTGCGGGTTAAGTAGCAGTAACAATACTGAAGAAACTAAAAATAGAAATGGAGCAGAGAAAATCCAGTTACTGGGAAATCTCCAGGAATGATGCAGAGTAAAATTCTTCTGGGAACTTATAACCAGAAGAGGTTTACAGAATGCATCAACCTGAGTAAGAACAATGTTCGCATATTAACAGGAATACTTTCAGGCCATTGTAGACTGAAAGGACACCTGACTAAGCTTGGATTGGAAAAAGATCCTGAATGCAGATTTTGTGGGGAACAGGATGAAACACCCATCCACCTCCTCTCAAACTGCGCAGCACTGTGCAACCGAGGGCATTGTACCGGGAGCATGTGAAATCGAAGAGGGAGACTTACCTAAACTGGGGCCCTCGATATCCTACACTTTTTAAAAGGAATAGGATTGGGAGGCCAACTGTAAAGCAGCAAGAATGGGACACAATAGATCCTTTAGGTCGCAGTGTAACACCACCCTTCATCTACATACATACATACATACATACCATATTAAGAATCATAATGCTGATATTCGCTTTAGCACATCATTTTGTTAATACAAGGCATACGTTTTCGATTAATGATTTAGAAGTAATTAACTCTTCAAATTGTAAAAATACAAAATAATGTCAAAAAATGGAAGTGCTAAACGAGGTTTGTTCCAAAATTACATTTTAAAGATGCTGTAACTATAAGTAAAAATGATATATGATATACCAGAACTGCTATCCTTTGCCGTAAAGCTTTAAAATTCGATTAGCAAATGTTTCCGTTTATACGCCGATTCTAATTCAAAACCTTATGTCAAAGAACATTCACCCCTTTTTTGCAATGCACAATATGAAAGTGCTGTCTATTGTCTATTTTGCCACAATCAAAGTTAGCGGAAGCTGCACCGTTTTCCGGTCACTGGTTGCACCCAAATGCTGGTTCCAGTTTTGCATATATTTGTTGGAAACAGTACGAACATATATCTTCTTTTAGAAGTTCATGAATCCAAATTCTTAAATAATGTCCACCGAGTTAATTAATCGGATCACAGATGAAGTAAAAAAAAAATACTGCGGTGTCATAAAAATATAGTGCGCGCGAGTAAACTGATACAATAAGTGAACACTTCGTTGAGTTTTATGCAGAATGAACTAGCAATACTACACATATTCGATACATATATCATACAAGCCAATATAAGTGTACAATTTATTCTCTTTCTCTCTTTTCATCAGTGCTTATTTACAATTTACATTGTATATATGTATAAGACGTAAGTATAGAACATCCGTGGGTGAAGATACGAAATTCAATCTTTTAAAGTCACGCATGGTCGAACATCTGCCTTGGTTTCATCATTCCTTTTTTCAATGTTCCTGCTCTGTCGACGCGCGATCCACCACTGGAAAGCAGCTTGCCGGTGATTATCTTATAACGGCTAAGCTTTTATGCGTTCTGCAGTGGTTTTCCTTTTGCTAAGACGGCTACTTCTCAAATCGGTTGATTTTCAGTTTTTGTTTTTTTTTTGAAAAAATATTAGAGCAGAAACACTCTCGAGGATCTACGCATTAAGTCCGATATGGACTCATCGTATTTTATAAAATAATATGAGATAAAAACGTTGGAAATGTCTTATAGGTGTAATAAAACCATTCGATGAGAATATTTGAAGTCCAGACGATAAATATTACTACATTCTAGATCATCTTTAATGCAAATTGAATAGGCATTTGAAAATAAAATACTACAAAAGAAAATTTGCAAATTGCGAGTTATTTTGCTTTACAGCACCTGTTTGGTTTGTTAGTTTCAGAAATTTTTTTTTTTTTGTGATTTAGTGTATTTCATAATTAGGTTAAGAATTTAATTTCGCAACCGGTTTCGATCTGTTTGATCTTCTTCAGGTAACTGTAAAATTGAGAACAGAGGTGATTGAAGCTATGTTTTAATATTGCGTAAATATAAAAAAAAAGTTGGGTTAAGTTAAGTAATTTTACATATTATTTAATTAAAAGAATGAAGAGTGAATTAAATTATTAAATACATAAATGCAAACGATTGTTGTAGGTAGCATGTAAATATGAAAGGATATTAAAAAAAATATATGTGTTTTCCATGGTAAAATTAGTAATAACATGTGACAAATATTCTAACTTCAGAGCAACAATAAAACTTACGCAAAAAATTATAGTCAATTTAAAAAGGAAATTTTGAGAATGGTTGGATGAAACTTCACTTTTTATATTCTTAGTAAGATATTTTCAAGTGGCTAGTTGGAGAGACGGTCACATTTTCCATTTTTGCATTTTTTTATTCCAGACTAATAAGAACTCCAATTAATATTTCATGGTTTCATCAATACCAGCTACTATAGATATTATAAAAGAAAGAATTAGTTCCACTCAATGCATAGTGATGATTGATAACACAAACGTTTCTAACTAATAAAACAATATATAAATAAACCTTTAAGCTACTCAGAAAGGGAAAATAAATAGCACATTAAAATGATACTTGTCGTATTTATATTGAATTTGAGCATCTCTCTGCGTTGTAAACTATATGTAAATATAATACTGGTGAGCATTATCGATATTTTCAACTATCAACAGTTATCGATAGTCGACTATCGACAGTTATCTATAGTCAAAACTATCGATAGTTATCGATAGTCGCTATCGATAGTGCCCACCACTAATTGTAATGCCTAAGCTTTCGCTTGTCACGCCTCGCAGAGCCAAATCCCCATCCTAATCAACGTTACGACCCTGGAAAAAACCGATTATCGTCACTGATTTGAATGAAATTTGAACTCCAGACCCCGCACTAATAGCCGAGGGCGCAAGCCACTCGAATATCAACCACGCTAATTATAAATCAAATAATGATATGTAAAATTACTTAACTTGATCCAACTTTTTTTATATATTTACATAATATTATAACGTAGCTGCAATCACCTTTGTTCTCAATTTTACAGATGCCTGAAGAAGATCAAACAAACCGAAACCGGTAGCGAATTTAAATTGTAAACCCTGTTTTATTACCTAAACAAATTAGGAATTACTCTTCATTATTTATTTACTTTCCCAAATCATTTTTTTAATTTATATAAATATTTTACATGAACATTTTTAGTGTGAACTGTCTACTTGAAGAAGTCTATTAAATTTTCGCTCATATCCGTAACCTCATCAGTAACCATATTTTTTTTTTTTAATTCATAATATGCTTCATATTCCTTAATAAAGTATTTTATAAAGTATGTCAATGATTCAATGAAGTAGTTGTACGCTTCATATACATCCTTAAAATTTATACGTGTACTATAATATTAATTTTTTTAGTAGTTTATATACCATGGAAAAGGTAAATTTATCAATATATCCCTAAGGTGACAATACTTTGATTTTACAGCGTGATAGCACATGTGTAGATCTACAAATTCTTGATATCTATAGTAACATTGAGGCTGCAATCTATTTCTGATTTAGTCAAGTTACTGCTTCATCATCTTCGTTATTTGTTGTTGGCACAGCAGGGGCGTTAACCCAAACAACACCAAGGTAGTACTTGAATATTTGATTCCATGCTATTCAAGGTGTAAACAACATCTAGGCGTCTTGTTTGATAAGACACTACCCCAGAATTCCAATTTAGAAAATAATATATAAACCGAATAATAGGTGGGATATCTCCAAAGCTAGTCCATTGGCTCTATGTGATGGTAGTACATTCAACCATAACCTATGGAGCAATTGCTAGGCGGCAAAAGGCACAATACGTCAGAGCTACAGCAAAACTTACGTCCATTTAAAATTTAAAAGATCGCAAGTATGGCAATCACGAGAGCAATATCTTCCTCCCCGTTATTGGCATTAGAAGTTCATCTAGACCTACCACTCTTGCACATTGTTACAGAAAGAAAGGTCAGACTAACAACATTTCGCCTGTAGCACTTGGCAAATCAATCCCAAATCATCACCAACAACCTGTTGCTTCCAACAGTATGCTGGAAATGCCTGCAGGCAGGCACCTGCTGGTTTACAGACTGTACGAAAACCGAGCAGGACGTGCGTGCATGAATATTTTGTCGTAATCCAAGAGTCAGAAAATATTACAACCTTCGATAACACACAACAATTCTTAAGGCCGAAATCTATGCCAAAACATTACACACATAAGTCAATAAAAATTTCTAGTGACGATTAGGCGGTATTAAAAGCACTAAAAGCGCGTAAATGCAACACGAAACTAGTCGGTAATTGTAATATATTTGAAATACATTGGGGATGGCTAATAATCTATCCATAATCTGGGTACCTTAGCACTCACTCGTTCTCGGAAATGAGGAAACAAATACCCTTGGGAGAAAAGGGTGCTGTGATGCAATTTAAGGACCAGAACCTGCTATTTGCAAACGGCATACGTTAGTTAAACAGCAAATCAAGTTCTGAACAAATCAAAAATTACTCCAACATTAAAACAATTTGAACGGCTAGAAGCAAAGGAAACGCAGTTCTGTATTCAATTCTTAAAAAAGGCCACTATTGGTTAACGTAAAACATGAATGGAATTATGAAGCTACGTCATTAATATTGTAATTTAGTATTTTTATGTTGTATGAAGTTATTAATATTTAATCAACACTACATAAACGATAATAGTATATGTGTTTAAAGTTAAAATATTTAATTTTATGGATTTTAAAAACGCGTGTTGTACTATGTTAATCTAGGAATTTATTAAATAGTGATAACTTCGTACAATATAAGAATATTAAATTTCAATATTAATGACCTAGCTTCGTAATTCCATTGATGTTACCTGATGATGCCTTAGTCCGAAATCGGTCGTATATAATAAAGAGGATTGTATATAGAACTGTGTTTTCTTTGCTTATAATTGTTCAAATTGAAATTCTTCTTTTGGGATAGGTGATTTTTTAGTCTTTGATAAGAGACAGTTGTACCTCTAAAACCACAAAACAAATTACTTTCATAATCTGTAGTAGCATGGAGCGTGATTAGAGACCTTTCATAATGTAAACATACATAGGGGTTTCTATTTAAAATGATGAATTATACCGTGGCATTTTTTTTATGAATCACCCAGTATATCTCAGTATATTTGCTAGAGCTGCACAACTAATATATATTACGTTCCCGAAATTACAAATTGCTATCTAGAATACAGCCGGAGTAATAAAAAACGGACTGACAATTGCCGCACCCTTCTGTACTTTATATTCAATTTCACTTTTTTTTTTTCAAACTATTGAGTGCCGTAGTACCCAAACTAACCTTTTTATTGATCACTACTTTATCTTGGAATCCCTAGAAAAGGGTACTCAGGTGGATTCAATCTATACAGATCTTAGCAAAGCTTCCGACAGAGTTGACCACCAACTTCTGTTGTGGATATTACTGTATTACGGCGTCACAGGTAAACTTTGGCTTTGGATGCGATCATATTTATTATTTTAGATCGTCACAATGCGTGCGTTTGAGTACTACTACTTCTGATTTCATTTTTGCGACGTCCGGTGTACCACAGGGCAGCCATCTGGGACCAATTTTAGTTTTTACTTTTTATTAATGATATCAAATATTGTATACATTATTCTAAATAGCTCTTTTTCGCGGATGATCTTAAATTATTTGCCAGCATTTCCTCATTGTCAGATTGCTTAGACCTTCAATCAGATTTTGTTGGTATTTCAAGTGGGTGCCGCGACAATAACATGTTACTGAACATCGAAAAATGTAAAATAATTACCTTTACTGAAAAGAAAAAGAATGTTCTTTGCGATTCTTAGGAAACCGACTCAACGTACCTACTTATTCGTGTTTCCCAAATAAATGATCTGGGCGTGCTTTTCGATAGTGGTTTGGGATTTAATTTTACATAGATGTTATCACTTGTAGAGCACTTAAACTGTGCGGATTTATTAAACGTCAAACTAAAGATTTTACGAACGTTATTGGTGTAATAACGTTGTTTCAAAGCTTAGTACGTCCTATGTTAGAATATTGTTCTATTATATGGAATCCTAATACAATTTTTCACTCTGAAAAGATTGAAAGGATCCAGTGTAAATTTGTTAATTACGTTCTTTTCAAATTGTATATTGACAAACATTTATGTTACATATATACCGTTACACACACATACACACAAACACAAAACATATATCCAACACATTCACCCATTCACAAATGCACATTGTGACACATGCGCAACAGAGACAACCTAGATGACACGTAAAACATGTTAGACGCCACACACAGATTATTCACAAAATTCAACCGAATAAACATTAAACTTTTAAGTAAATACAGTACACTAAATTACAAGTGTAGTTTCGTTTAACCCATCACCAATTTATATAGTTACCCGGAACGTTTGAAATTGCTGAGTATACAGTCTTTATCTTCCCGTCAGGCTATACGACTTACTTAAATTAGGTTTTAAATGCTTAAATAATCTGATTGACTGTCCAAAATTGCTTTTTTTTGTTTTCTTTCCGTGTTCCTGCTATTAATACCAAATGTATTAATTTATTGGCTTTGCAATTTCATAGAACTTCTTATGGCGCAGCGGCCCATTAAATTAGTTAGAGAGTTAAATGGCTTTTCTGAACATTCGGATATTTTCAATATGAATATTACCAAATTTAATAAGCTTATTAAAACTCAATTGTTTGAATAGTTACAGTTTTTTAATGGTCGACTGTAGCGTACTAGTTTTTAGTGTTTAGTGTTAGTTTGCAATTCCTAGTTTTTACTTTTTAGTTTTGGATCACAAAATATTTGTTATTGTTTTTCCATACCTCAATGTCAACCTGTTAATATGCTGTTTATGTATATATATTTATGTGGCCCTTGTAGGTTTAGCCTGTTGATCTAAATAAACAAATTTTTAAAGAAGCGCTCCAAAAACTGAAATTTCAGCATTGTTGCTGCGCTAATACTCTTATGACATTTAAATTAATGTTATTATGTCCTTTGGTACTACTGCTTAGTGGGAATCAGGTTTAATTTATTTTTGTAATTCTACTTAACATTTATAAGAAAAAGACAAAAATGGAAATGGAGTAAACTTCAATGAGGTAAACATTTTAGCGCATGTGTTTATCATAACTCTAGAGTTTTGTCAATATTTACATAATATCTCTAACCAAGACTAATTATTCATACATTCATTCAACCAATTTTAGAGAGCATTGACGGTGTGAAATATTAATAGAGTGTGTGCTAAGTTTTCCTGATATGGATCATTAATTTTTACTACTTATATTTCTTAACAATGTATTTTCAGCAGTTTTAAAATCAACCTCTTACATTTTACTGTGTATCGAGATTAAAACTTTGTAATTTAGATGTGATAACTTTTGAAGCAAACAATACGGCATCAACAAATCCTGCATTAGAATAAAAAGAAATAGCGCTTGGCATTATTATTATCAAGGCAAAACCTGTTAGGGTTATGTCATAAATCATTAAAATTACTTCTTTTAATATTTGCTGAAACAAGAAGCACATGCGTATTTCATTATACACTTTCTAATTTAATAGAACTGGAGTAACTATATAGGATTTTATGATTATCGCTACTTAAAGTATATCTTTCATAGCATAATATTTCTTCCAAACCTATTAACATTCAACCTTTGAGAGTACTTAACGGATAACTGCATCTGAAAAAAGAGTATTATAACATTTGCTTCACACCAAAGGTTAATAAAATTAATTTTTATTATTATTTATTTAATTATTTATGCTACTTATACCGACACAATTTGCATTATATCATTCTGACAGATTAAACTGTTAATAAGCAATAATTTATACTTCTGATATCATACTGATTTAAATTTAAATGAGTAGTTCAGCTGTTTTCATATATAACCTTCTGCTGTAAAAATTACAAAAAAAAAATGATTAGTCATAATAAAACCATTAGAAATATATATATATAAAAAAAGACAATGGAATCTTAACCAAGGCAAGAAAAATAGCTATACAACTAGCTATAACAATAGATACGCATGCTTGCACATTTATGAAAAAAGTGCATTATATCATGGCAAATTTATAATAACAAATTAGAATATTGTTGACAATAGTATTACGACTTATATTAAGTATTATTATTATATATTGAAACAATTATTTTTCTAATTTAATGTTACAATAAAGCTATAAACACACTATGGAATGCGTTTATGAATTACAAGTTATAAACCCACAAGTGCTAATAGGTTTATAAAGGTCTTTTACAGGAATATCTTAAGTTAACAGGAACGATTAATGTGCACATTAGAAAAAAATATCATAAAGCCTTTCTAGAGTCGTTCTTTGAAAGCTGCTCTGGACGCCGTTTCCTTCTTTGGGGTCTGGAATGTTCATCCATTTGGATCTCTCTTGAGGCTTCGTCTTTTGTTGTCTCTCCGTCTTGTTCCGTCATCTCCCATTCGTCGATTGATTCGAAATCTTCGTTCTGCTCCACGTTGTACCTCTTTAGGGCGTCTACTGGCACAATTCTAGTGTAGAATTTCTGGCTCTGTTGGGTTTCCGGTAGATCGGAGGTCCGATATCGATCATTGGGGTATACATTTGTTACAATATAGCTACCCGCATACTTTGGGAGGAGTTTTCGGCTTTGACCAGTGACCAAAGGCTCTCTTTTAACAATACTAATTCTTCGGGTAGGTAGTCTTTAGGTTTCGCTCTTTTTTATTAAATCTAGTTTCCTGTTTCGCTTGGTCTGCTCGAATGCGTTCAATAGCAGCTAATCGTCGTTGGAAAATGTCATTATCGTCAGCGCCATTGCTCAAATCGTCACCTAATGGATGCCTATCATATGCTCTGGGTGTGAAGTTGAAAAGCAGATTGAAGGGTGTCTATTATTGTCTGGTGTAAGTATTGTTTACTCCGAGAGCAAGACATGTTGAATATCTCGTCACCAAGGTTTCCAGTTCCTTCTGTTGTGAAGAAGTAAGTTCAGATCCTATGTCACAGAGTGTTAAAATCTGCCTTGTTCGATTTGCATGGTGTTTTCGCATTTCCACTGCTAAGGTTTCTGGACTAGCTCCATCATTATCTGAGATTTCTTCACATTTTTCTACTCTAATGATCTTTTCTTCTTTATCTACCCGCATCTCGTTTAGCATTAAATTATTTATTGGAATTTGCACTTCATTGTTTTCATCAGCTCTTAATATGCATCTTTGTATAACTTTATCAGTCTTTATATGTGCTTGAACAAACAAATCACTTGTTATTTCGGAGTCACTGGTTAAGGTCACAAAACCTACATGATTTGGAGGGATAACAACAGATTTTTTGGCCCATATGCTAATATCAGCTTTAGGCAAGTTTGGTATATTCATCCCTCTTAAATCATCACCATCATCCTTTCCATCAACAGGTATTGATTGACTGAACAAGCGTAAACTATTCCTACGTCGAACTATGGTCACATGTTCCTGTTCTGTAAATGGTTGGCCAATAAGGAGAGGTATTTGTTGAACATGGTCTGGTACAACGAGCATCTAAGTTACGGCTTTTGCTTCATCTACTTCTGCATGCTTCAAGCTTACCAATAGGTCTCACCTCACCTGATCCATAACCTCTGATAATAAAATTATTCTCTACAGGTTGATATATCAAATTCAATCTTGCAGCCTCTGATTGCCTGAGGAGTACACATTTAGTTCCCTGATCTACATAAGCACGAATTCGTCCACCCTTCAGCAAAACTTCCTTAAAATATTTCAAGTTGTTTTCCTTCTCTATCTCTTGAGCAGCTGTTCATCAGTGTTTCTCTAGCTTTTTGAACTTTTTCTTTTTCAATCGTCAGATTTGCTAATTTTGAATGTTTCACCGAGATTTTAAAACATGTCCATAGCGTTTATATACAACAAAGTGGTTTACCTTCTTCATTCCGGGGAGGTAATCTGGTATGTTGGTATTCTCTTTCCTACCTTCCAATTTATTTTCGTCTACATTCAGAGAAAGGTTAGAATTTTCCTCTTTTCTTACTTGCTTTGTTTCCAACTTGTGTCTGACTCTCTTCTCAATGCTCTCTTTAACCCGTCCCTGTCCCTCTGCGATTAATCTCTCTTGTTTAATTGCATCGTGTAAAAGATCATCTAAATTTAAATGTTTTATAGCAACTCCTACAGAACATACCCCTCTGTTCCATATTCCAATCAATATCTGCTTTTTAGTATCTTCTAAATTGAGATTCAAGTCATAACAAAGCTTTACCTTTTCGTGAAAGTAAGCCGTTGTTGATTCATGTCTCTGCTGCACACGATCCGCCATTCTTTTCCACTTTGCCGGTAAAGTCTCAGTTTGAAAAAATGTTTTTTTGAAAGCTTCCACAAAATCTTGGCAGTTTGAAATTAAACTGTTTTGTCTTTGCAGCCAATACACCGCTCCTCCTCTTAACTTAGCCTTTGCAGTCTCTAAAGCTAAGCTATCAGTCCAATGATGGAGTTGCTGCATTGCTTCTAATCGGTGCAACCTTTCTACAGCTTTCGTGCTGTCTCCTTCACCGTCAAAAGTTGGAATACTTTTCGATAAATCAGGTATTACTTGATACATGTTGCTATTTTTTGACACTTTTAAGTTGTCAGTCATTAACTTTCTGAACATACGTTCGAACATCTCATCATGTCTTTTATTTTCATTGATCATGCCATTCATTATAGATTCTGTCTCCGAATTACGGCCTTGAGGTTTGTTCCTGCTGTTCTGGCTCTCAAGCTCATTCAATCGCCTTTGGAAATTCTCAAATTCATCATTGTCGTCACGAATAGGGTTCTCTGTAACTTCTGCCATTATTTTCAAGTTAGTTATACACACACGTTTTACCTATCTTCTATTTCTATCGACTCAAAATATGTTATATCGTATTTAATTCTGTTCACTGATCCCACTTCTGAAAAATTGTTAACTACTTTATTACCTTTAATATGGACAATGATAAGTGAAATATTTATTTTAACAACCAATGTCATATATATCTCTATAACAACTCTGATCTATTATTTGCCGCTAACACATTGTTTATAGAACAGCTCACAGAAAGAAATATAGTTCTTAGCAAGAGATCTTATGCAATATTATATATTTCAAGTACGTGATGATGTTATAGTCTTTTAAAATCCAACTTACAGATATTTGGAGTCGTAATCATACCAGTAACAGAGAAAAGCATATATTTTAGGGCGAAGATGCTTAAAAGATTTAGTAACTAGGTTAAAGGTGCTCTAAAAAATAACGATCTCCAGTAGTAAAGTAACTAAATAATGTAAATTAACAAACTGCTCAAATATACTGTTAAATACATAAAACATATATTACATAAGAAATTGAACTTTTTTTTTTAAAATGAAAAATTACAAATGATGTAATAACATGGTAGTAATCCAAAGAGTATTTTCTTATTAATCTCAATAATTTGCACGTACTTAAAGTGCAGTATGTGACACAAAATCCCTTTATTCCTATTTCTAGTTCGAAAGCGACTGTTATCAGTAGTTTTCCGGGGTCTTCTCGAACAGTCCAAAGGAGGTTAGGTGCTAGAATTACCTCCACAATTACAAAGCCGCTTTACAACATGACGACGACTTCTGGCAAACAGTGGGCTTTTTTACGAATAAACTTTTTTGGACGTGACCTTTTGACAGAGTTAAAGTTTATCGCCCTCGAAATATTTGTTTTAAACCACGAAATATTATGCCAAGTGGTAGATTTTGAAGTACGCATTCAGAGATATGTCAAAATAGGTTGGAAAAATGCGGGGGAACGTTTTGTAAAAACTGGACAATGGTATATAGTGATTGCTAATATTTTACTAAAATGTTAATATTATTCTATGTATTGCTTAGTTTTACAATTTATATTTACCTGTTTCCATGCTTGGAGGTTGTTTTGTGGAAATTCAATACAAGCGTATATTTTAGTTTTAGTATATATACAGGGTTCTTTTGGTTTGTTCTTTATCCACTTCAGTTTGTAGCATCAACCAATAAAGAATAAGATAATGTATGCCGTCGGCCATTCACTATTTTTTTATTATTTATTGTTGTGTTATATACGTTATCGGCCAAACTCGAAACAGGACATGACTAGAATCGGGCATTATGCCTAACGATACTAGAAGTGACGCGGTAATTATTGAAAGTAGTTAGTAAACATACATTTAATCTACCAGTTGTTTTTACTTTTACGTTCTGATTAAAGGAATTGTCTCTAAACTGGAAGAGATGAAAGAAAAATTTAATAAGAATATAGAGGCATTTTTGTCTACGAAAAAAGAAAAATTATATAATACCTATATATTTTAACAGTATTACAATAATACTTTAATACATACAGGTCTATAACGTAACTTTTTCCAACTTCTACCTTTCTTTTAGCTAGTGATACAAAATCGTTTCGTCATGAGGTTTATTGTCGGTTAATCAATGAAGTAAAAGCCGCGAAACTTAAGAGCAAGAAAGAACCAATACATAAGCAAATTATGTAAAATACGCGGACGTATTTACGTATTATAAGTGAATTAAAAATTCTGGATAAACATTTTCTGAGAATACTATTGGTAAATTTGGTCTAGTCCAATGAATTAATTCAAATATGAAAGGGCAAAAGCTATGTTTATAGAAAATAATGAAGTGTCAGCCATTTAATCCATTGTGGAAAATTCACAATTTTCGAACACTATGGAATTACTACTGTTGCGAAAAGAATTAAAAACAACGCACAAATTTCAGGCTTATAAAATTAATAATGCAACATTGGCGAATTCTGGAATAATAAACAAGAGAAATTATCACTACTGTGACACCATTCTGTACAAGTCACTTTCTATCGACACAGATAGAGTGTTAACACTTGGGAACGCTTCTTAAGAACTACCGTCGTTTTAGATTCATTTCTCTTTAGCAATACCTTAAATTGTGAAGTTTACCTCCCATAAAATGATTTACCAGTGCCATTAGAAAGCCTTCTTGGTAACTCCATGGAAAAGTTGTGGTACCAACAGGATGGTACACCCGCACATTACTCACTGCAAAAGCGCGTTTAAATAGGATACTTACTAAGGGTGGGATTCTGTACATATGTGTAGTACCTGTAAAGTTATCTGCAAGTCTGTAAGAATAAAATACATGCATACAGATTCACACGTAACCTTATAGACGCTGCAGATGTGCATAGAATCCCACCATAATAGATGGATTGTAAGAGAAGGTCCAATAAGCTAGCCAACGCTATCACTAAATCTCACCCCCGTGTGATATTTTTTCTGTGGAATACTATAAAACATATTTTGGAATTCTGGCCTGAGGATGTCCGGCTAGAGCGAAACCGGTCGTGTTATATTAAAGAATTTTGTGAGGATCAAGACTTGTTTTCTTGCTTTACCTTTATAAAAACATAGTTTGCATAAAACCCTCTACAATAAACGAAAATATGCAGCAACGCATAAGAAGTACACTCCTTCAATTGAACGGGGACAATATGAAAGAATATAAGGCAATCTATACAGAGACGATTGGGTATCTACATGAAACAGAACGAAAACGTATTTGAATATTTCTTGAATTAAAATTTTCTTATTATTAAAAAAATCTAAAAGTGTAAATAATAATAATTTTGCATTATATAATAAGGGCAAATGGCTTCGCACCATATTTAACATTTTACAGTTTTTCATTGAAAAAGGATGTCCCACGTATTAAATATAACAATAATTGTAAACATATTTTCAATAATATTGTAATACTATTCGAAAATACTGGAAATAAGTGTTATGTTATTAGCATTGTTTTGAACGTCATTTTAGAAAGAATCTCCTGAGAACATAGAAAAGTACAGGCTCTATTTAAAAATTCTAAAAAAGCGTTTAAATGTCGATAAATGTGCTACGACATATTTAACATATATTTTTATGTTGTACCATCTAGGAACATATAAAATGTTAACAAAAGAATACGGAGAACCCTGCAACCGCTTCCGGGATAATATTTAAAATCTCAGGAATTGCAAATCTAAAAATTTTGAGAAAATTTGCGATATAACCAAAAGCAATTTGGATAATTTTGGATTATGCTTTTGCATAAGATTTTAATAGAGTCACAAATGATGAAGTTTGATAATAGAGATAAATAAAACTGCCAGTTAGAATTATACAGTCTGTCTATTTTTATTTTTTTAATAACGGTAGAATAGATAAACAATTATAATAGTTCCAATTTGTAACACCTTCTATATATGTAAATAATTTTGTAAAATGCTCGGTCACATGCTATATGCCCACAGAAAATCTTATTTTTCTATCTCTCATATTTCTCGCCGACACACTGATGACATCAAATATCCAATATTACGTACTATAAATATACCAAAATTGGCCCAAAATGTAGATAAAATCTTTATTTTCTCTAATAAAAAAAAGGCAACAATATGAAATGTAAGTTCGTCATGAAGTAAGTTATGCAGCACCGCTTTTTCCAATACAGCCAGAAAAGTGACTTCCCCATCTCCTACTTCTTCTACTACATTACAGTTTAGATACACAATTTTAGATAACTTATAACGGATCATCTGACACAAGCGGGAAAGCTCATTTCGACCGGATCATCGTCTTGAACTAATTAACGCCGCTTGAGTGTGTTATTTAATCAGTAGATCATGCTATTTTATAACTACAATGGGAATTCTTTCTGCTCGTATTGGAGTTTATCAACACCATCTGTAATGGATGCCTGCGCCGTTTCAAATTTGATAGCAGTATCGAAAGATTTACGACCTTGATATATTGGAAATCATTGTGCATTGGGTCCTGTTTGGATACATTAACTTCCTACTTATTATAAAATTGCTTTGAAAAGAACTGTTGACGGCTGCACCTAAAATCAAGTAATAAATTACCGAAAATATTAATAGATTTTTAGATGAAAAGATAGCAATACTTTTTCAAAAAGAAAATAGATTTATCTCCATAAAAAATATAAAACTACAGCATTACAATTAATTATTTTAATTAGTAAAGAGTAATTAAAAAAGAACTAAACAATTAAACGTTTAGGAAGTTAGTTATTAACTTTCTTACGTAAATTCCTTGAATGGAAAAGGCAGGCCATTTGTTGAAGTATGCGAACGATCTTTACAAATATATGTATTGCTGTGGTATTTTCTGGAGGGAAGTACCGTGCGTCCACGTTAGGGCGGCCTTTCAGAAACGGTAGAAGTAAATAACTTTCTTAATGTTCCAAATGTAATATATTGTCACAATTACTTTTCATAACTGGGTAAAAGTTTGCATTTAGTAAGGAGACATTGTTTTTTTTTTTTTTTTTTTGAATTGGTTGTCAAATAATGGTAGCGCAATAACGTGAATAAAACAATTAAAATCCGGGCGAAATCTATTTTTAATTAATAGTGTATAGTATAATATTCTTGGTGCCCTTGGCAAAAACTTATTAGAAATGGAACAGAAGGAAGTGACGCTGAATGATATTTTTCTGTGAAATATGCAGGAAGAGAGACAACAGCATTGCTCATTTTATAGAGGAGGTGAGAGATATGGAGAAAAAAATTAGATCAAAATCCAAAATTAATGGAACTCCATCTGATACACTAAAGAACGAAAATAAAACTGCAAAGGAAGGAAAAGAAACATTAGATTTTTTTGGGGATGAACAATTTGAAACAAAGCATGAATTTACACAAAGAAACTGAAATAAATGAAAAATATTATGGTGCTGATTATTGTGATAATAATTTTGTATATGCTTCTGATTCTGAAATTATCTTATCCTACATTAAGTAAGGCACGGGTGTTATTAATACAGAAACATAGTTCCTGAAGAAAGTTGATATGGTAGTGAAAGTAATAAAGAAGCAAGCGTTAATAGTGAATGAGACGATATAAACCATGAAGAAGAATTTGCATGGGAAGTTGATCCATCAGATTTGAAGCAGATTGATGCAGAACTGGAAAGCAAAAATGGTTCAGATAGGGTGAAATCCAAACATTATAATGCAGAAAAACTTGAACGGAATAGGGAATGCAACAACGAGACAAATTTGTATCGATTTATAGAAACGGTAAAAAAAATGGATAAGGCAACGTAAGAATTATCTTATCTTTTTAAATTGCTCAGGAGATACGAAGATTTTTGCAAGAATACAGCGTAGAAAAAAACAATGGATTATAGCAGAAAGAAATGTATGTGCAATCATTCAGGTGAGGAAAATAAGGAAAATTTTAACGCATATTTCATTGTTTATTGCAATATATCAATGATTTACTATCAAATACACAAAATAAGGCATGCCTAACAAACTTTAAATTAATTAATAAGTGCAGAGTAATCACGGAAGGAAAGTTAAAGTTTGAAAGTTATTATTTCAAGAATAGATGCAAGAAGCAGGATTGAATGTCATTGATTGGAAAAAGAAAGTGATGGTAATAGAATTTGTCGAAAAAAGTTAGATAGTTTATAGTTTAAAGCCAAGTAATATTAATTTGCGTTAATTCACAAATTGAGAGAGAACAAAAAATAAAATTTAAAAGCTTTATTAGTCGTTAAATTTTATTAAATTTTTATTTTGGAGATAAATGCTATGGTACTTTCTAGAGGAAAGTACGGTGCATCCACAGGAGGGCAGCCTTTTGGAAATAGTAAATAAGTAACCTTTTTGACGTTTCAACTGTAATAGGTTGCCAGAATCGATATGGACAATTGGATATATTTTTGTATTTAGTAAGTGAACACATATCCAACGAAGATATTGGTTTATTAATTTATTTATTAATAGATCATATAACGATGTGAATAAAAATTCGTGCACAATTTTTAATTGGTAAGATATATAATAGTGTGTTTTCCTCAAAATTTTATCACTTTTATTTGTTATTTTTATTTATTTAACACCGCATCTACTTTATTAATCTCCAAAAACTTTTGGAAAAAAAAATATATATATTAAAATATATTAAAATCTTAGACTAAAACTAAAAATTTATTTATTTCAGTAACTATATGTCGACGTAAGTGGAACTGATTCAAATTGACGTGAGTCCAATGTTTAATCTAAGTCTGAGGAAGGGAAGAATTGTTTTCCGCAACGTTACAGTAAAAAGCTACAAATCAGTTTATAAATTAAACTCGTTTGTCTATTACCTGTCGTCAAATATGAAAGATAAATCTATTTTTTTAATTATTTATATATTGGTTCGCATACATTCTTTCGGCTACTACTACATTTTTGCACGACAACATGTCAAATTTTTCAGGGTTATTGTACTGTGCCATTACGCCCGCTAGTTTCATAAAATAAACACTTGACTTGCAATAATAAACTACATAGGGTGACAGGTGACAGGACAGGGTATTAATATTCAGTTATTTGGGACTGTTCGCTGTCATTAGCCACAGCCTACCGTGAAAAAACAAGTTTTTCGGTTATAACTCTCTTATTTTTGAAAACAACAGTCTTAAACCTTATATCACAGAAAAGAGAAACGTCAGTTCTATACAAGGATGCCCTTTTGGCCATGAATGTGTATTTAAAAAATAAAGTGGAAGATGATTCCAAATGTACAAAACGTGGGTTTTTTTTTTATAAGACCATGTGATAAAGAATAAAAAAATTGTCTTAAAAAGATACTTTCCGTTTTTCGCTATCTCTTGAAATAACCTCACTAGACAAGAAATAAGATTTCACGATTTTCACTTTTTCCTTAATATCTCAAAAACTATTAAAACTATTTGAACACATTTTGAATTTATAAACACAATTTAATTGCCCAACTTTTCTCTAATTTAACCGCCTTTCTATTTTCACCATTTACGAAAATCTCCATGCATGGACTCTTATCTTGGACAGCCTGTATATGGTCAAGAGAAAACATTTTAATATTAGATATTTCGATTGCTCTATATTGAATTTGGTGCAAAGAAAGGCATAAATCAAAAACTAGAGTATGAAATCTATCCACAAGATTTCACTTACCTATCGTCTACAGATTGTAGGTTTTTTAATGCAATAGCAGATTTATACGAAGATACAGGCTCCTAGAAATCTTCCGTATTTTAATAATAAATAATAATCTAAATCTGTCGGAAAACACGTTCTTAAAAGATGAAAAAGTAATAGTAAATTGTATTCAATACAGATGAAGCACTGTTGAAAGATCAAGAAGGAGCAAAAAATTGAACAAAAAGTTGCTAAAATGAGCTTCTCGCGTAATCAACGTTAATAACGGCAGCCAAGCAGGAGTAAGTGTAGCAAATTGTAAAGTAAGTGATATAAAAAAAAAATTGAAACGTTAGCGTAATAAAAGCACTGAAGGCAAGCAAACAAGACTTTATCTTCTAATTATTTAAAAAAATAGATGCCATAAAGACTGACATCATTCCTGTTACACAGAACGCTACTGTTATTTTCTTTATACAAAGGTATAATATAAACGAAGAATGACATTCATTTTATATCTTTTTAACGACTGAATGGACGAACTTCTGTTAGCCAGTGTTTTCTTTTGACGAAGGTCTTAGTGGCAAATTGGCTTTTGAATTAACAATTCTGGAAACAAAGCTTACTTAAATTTAGATAGTTGTTTATTATTATGCGTTAGAATGAATAGCAATCGTCTTTCGTACGAAATTAGTTATCCCCACTCAATCCATGAGCCTCTATCCAAAGTATAAGCTACTCCCATAACAGAAAACGCTTACTCATTGAAGTTTTGAAATGTCCGATTAGTCCACATATCAAAATATAATTAACGTGCCAAATACAGATAAGACAGTATGTTGTCCGTCTCATCCACATCGTCGGATATTAGGAAATTAGATCGCGTGTATCTTATTAGCGGGAAATATGCAGACAATTGCATGCCTGCGAGACCGAACCTAAATAATTTTTTCACTACGACGTCCCGTTGTCAACCGGCCATATTTGGCCGCACTAAACGCGCATTATTGAATAAAAATTAGATCCGTACGTCAACCTCCTTGACGGATGAAGCGATTGGAACTTGGCGCGAACGGTGATTAGAACGTATAAGAGCGTCTCTATTAGCATAATACTCGGTAAAATTTAAATGAGAAACTGGACAGGAGAAAAACAGAGAGGTTCGAAGAACATAGGCGGATGTTAATGGAATATCCACGTATAATTAGGAAATTCCTCGACGTAATTTTCGAGCGAATTACACCACAGATATTCGGACATTGTGGTGCATCGTGTAATACTCCGGCGTAATACACAAACCACATGGTAGGAGAAGACGAGATGAGAACGCCGTAGGGTCACTACTACGCCTTGCCTACACCATCTTTATTCATTTCGAGAACGTTTAATACTAGGTACGAATGCGGTTTTGAGGTAAATCAAAATCGTTCGCCCGGTGTGCTGCGTGCGCTGAAAGACATCAACGGAGAGGAATCAGCGATTTAGGCCTGCATCCATTACGTGATTATGTAGCGAAGCGTTTTCAGCGACTGCAAGTCGTTACGATATTACACGGTATTTGCGGAGTACGAAATAAAAATTATAACTCGAAGCTCGTTTCTGCTGATGTTGTGGCACGCACAGCTGTCTTTACGTTTTAGTGTGCGTCAGCGCATCTGTAAGAGCGAATTATCCTTGCTCTTAAAAGAAAACGGAACCTCACCGGAGGATGAATGTATCGTGTGTATTATCGGATACTACGATCAAAAATCGATTATGTAATCTCGAGGTATCCCCATTTATTTTCGCGGAATATTCCGAACATTCGCAGAAACGTGATTTACTCATCTGATTTAAAACTGTCGAAATACTCATTATATCTGGCAATCTTCGTTGTTCGAGAACAATGAATCAAATACCATCATACCAAATTACTAGCGATCATACAACAACAGCAAAAAATATGTTTTGCATCTTTTATTGAATAATTTGGTTCTGTAAAGTGAGTTTGGCTTGTCTGATTTAACATTCAGATATTTTTCTTACTACAAGAAGTGGAAGTGTGAAGGAGCGCAGAATTATATTCTGAGGATAAGCTTTTCCGGAAAATAACATCCATTAGCTTTTCAAGATAGCATAGTCGAATTACAAATATAATTGTGTCATCCTTGCAGTTTATTTGAGTTGTTGTTTGGGCTATTTCTATCGTTTGCAGGATTTCCTTGAGCCAACGTTTCGGCAGTTCGTCTACTGCCGTCATCAGGGTACCCCAGAAAAAGGCTGTTTCTTGCCAAACTCATTATTGCAATTAATTTGACAAATATGTCCGATAACAATTTTTTTTTTATTTGTCTTGTGTGAAATTCCGAATATTTACTAATGTAACACTTAACCGTTCAGCCAATCAGGGTTTGGCAAGAAACAGCCTTCCTCAGAGCTGCCCTGATGACGGCAGTAGACGAACTGCTAAAACGTCGGACCATCAAAATCCTACAAAGAATGGAAATAACCCAAACAACAACTCAAATATTCATTTGTCGTCAATAATCTCTCGTCATGACTTGCTGTTTATATCGTGCGTGATTTTTTTTATCGTTTAATGTAGTAATTAATTTGCTTTTTACTAATTTCAATGTTTATTCAGTCCTGTACATTTTCTTTTGGAGGGTTTACTTTTTCCTTCGTTCATGTAACATGGATTTTTGATTTATAAAGCATGCTGATATGTACTATCTAAAAATAATGCCTTGCATCGCTCATCACTCACTTTTAATTTAATATTATATTAAAAATTAAATCGGTTAACTGTAAAAAATTCCCGATTTTCTTTATATGTAATTATTGCTTTTTTTTCTAACAATGATCAAGAAAATTTAGTTGAAATAGACATAGAGTTTTGCACGATATTGAAATGAGCCAGCTATATTATGAATACATTTAGTAATTATCTGTTCGCCAGAAATACAGCATGGTAAAATGTAAAAATATAAATGAAGGAAGCATACAGTTTTGGTATTATCGTAATAATGTAGATATGCTCCAGATTTAATTTAATTTTAATGCTTTCGTAATTGGATGATGGATAATAATATAAATTAGTATAGGAGTATATTCTGGATTGTTGGTTGGGAAAGGTGGCCAGTCTAACCGGGCCCATTGTGCTACCTTCCCTAAGCGGAGTTACTTGCCCGCAGCCTACTCGAGCCAATCCAGGCGAAGGATGAACTGAAGCAGTGTAACATGTGAGGTGCCGCCAAAACTGGCCATACTGGGCCAGAAATCCCCCAGGATGGAACTTCTAAGTTGGGCAAGCGTCGGACAGTCACATAAAATGTGCTCCGGGTGTCTCGTCTTCTAGGTAACATGCACGGCAGAGGTGGCTGCTAGTCAGTCCTATGCGTACATGTGTTTATATAAGTTTGAGTGACCAGTCAATAGCCCTACAGCTTGACGTAGTTTACCTGCGAGAACTTTTGTGTATTACCCATGTTTATTTCTTAATGTCAGTAATATGTATTTCATATTGATATTCAAGTATTTTTATGTTTACGTTGTATTTGCTTTATTTTGATTTCGATTTAGATTAAAAATTTCAGTTTTACAAGAAAAAAATATACAGTATTTTAAAAATGTATATGTCACATACATTATCCTACAGCACTCATTTTTGAAGGTTGCACCAATATCTTCGGGAAACGGTATATTTATATCATAGTAATCGATGTGCTGAACGACCAAGGCAAAAACGCATTGCACAAGCGAAGAATTTTAAAGAAAAACATACTACCAGTTGCTAAAATTCAACTACCTTATGAAAACGTTAAACTTCTCCTACCGAATTTCTGCAACATGGTTTTAAATAGAATTTATGATGATAACGATTTTCTGAGACATATCTTTTGGAGCTATAAATGCATATTCAATAGAGATGGAGTCTTTAATAGTCATAACTTTCACTATTGGGCAAACAAAAAGCCGCATCATTTTTGTGAGTATGGTCAGCAAAGAAGGTTTTCTGTTAAAGTTTGCTTAAAAATAATGAACCGTCATGGATGTAGTACATTGGACTTATTTACTTTCCTAATCGTCTAGATGCTGCTGAATACCTGAATGTTTTGGCAGATGTTATAGATAACATGGCATTGAATGTGCGACTCAATATGCCTTACATATACGATAAAGCTCCGGGATCGATATGACTTGCTCCCACCGTTTCGCCCCCGGTTGTTTTTCCGCCGAAATAACGTATAGGTTTATTTATTCAATAATTAATTTCAAAATTAATTGTTTTAAGAATGGCATTTTTAGCATAGTTAATTTTATTGTTGTAGATTGTTGTTGTTATAGCGTTGTATTCTCTTTGCCATTATTTAATTATACCTATCTAGTTGAGTTTTAAATTTTTTCTATTTTGCGTTCATAAAAACGCAATTGTAACACGCTTTTGCGTATCGAAAAGTGCTTCATTGTGATACGCCTTTTTTCATTTCTATAGGTTAGCTGTATTGAATACATTATGACAGAAAGCAAAATTAACGTTTAATGCAATGTAAATTGTAAATACTTTAATCAAAAATTCTATACAAATTTAGTTTACATTGTTATTGTTATGAAACATGGAATTACTGTATACATTTACGCTGACGGAACAAGTACCTTGAGCATGTATTGTTATGCCAGGCAAATTCTTCGTAACAAAGTTTTGCTGAGTTATGTTATTGGTTTTAATGGTAGACTCTTGTGATTGAGAATCATTCGATGATATAACTCTAGAATGACCAGATGTACTTGGCCCTGATAAGTTGTGCGCTACAGCCACTTTACTTTTCATAGATTTTCGATGTAACCCTCAGCTACCGCAGATGACTTCCATCCACCATGACGTTTATAGTCAACAAATCACTGCCTGCGTCTGCTAAGTGCACTAGTAGCACTAGAACGTCTGAAGCAATGTCCAGTATAAAGCTCTGAATTGAGCAATTTTAGAAAATCAGCTATTAATTTAGGCATTTTGCCAATCGTATTAATTCCAATCGGGCACGATATACAATAACCATTGCGATATGTAAGGAAGAATCTTGAATGATTAAAATTTTTTGGTCGCAGGGCGACATATTTTTTTAATTAAAGTAATCATCTTTCATCCGTAATTGCAAAAACTCTTACGATATTATTTTTTGTTTTAGGTACTGTCACCAAAATAATATCACTCTTAAATTCTAAATCATGTATGGACATATTTTGTTAATTCATCTCGTCTACAGGCACCTGTGTAACCCATTATTAAAACGATCTAAAATTAAATCCATTACATAAAAAATTACATTTTGCAAATTAATATCGTACCTTTATTGCTAAATACAATGCGTCAGAACCTTCTTCTATAAATTATTAATATCTTCAATGCATTAAAATTTTAGAATTTCTTAGCCTCGTATCCCTCAGAGAATCGTTTTAATAGGCTTGTAATTTAATATATTTTGATATGTCTGTATTTTTATAAATGGAAAAGCAAGAACGAAGCATGGAATACATAGACCATAAGTAGAAGATTTCTTATTTTTACCTTGTAATTCAAAATATGCCAATAAAATGTTTTAGATATTGTGTTGACATTTTCTGGTACAGCCCATAGTTCAAATGGATGGTAGCATTTTTCATATACTGCTTTTGATTTTTTTCGGTAATAAATTTATGACGGCGTTATCCGCAATTTCACGCAGTTGTGGTGGCGTACAAGATAAATTTGTCTCAGTATCACTCATTTTTTACAGTTTACAGAGACTATATTATGAAATATATTGTTTAAACAATTTAAATAGCCGAATTTGAATTTTGAATTCGTAAATGTCAATCGTATGTCAATGTGACCAACTTCATAAAAAATAAAACTCAACATTTTTAATGAGATTTTTATTAAGTATTTATTATCAATTTATAATGCAAAATAGAAAAAATAGTATAAAGGACTCGTTTCAATAAGGCTTTTTTTTCAAAATTCTGCCTTATGAAACTCGTACTTTAATAATACTATTTTATACTGTAACAGACTTTTTCAAAAAGCCTCTGGAACTATAAATTTTCCCATTTATTATTTCTTTATCTGTTTTTTGTTATACTTTATATGTACGTATATGTTATATGACTGGCACCTACCATAGGTTGCTTTTGTATTGTTGTTATTTGTAATTTTATGACGTGTTCTATGCTAATCTATGGCATTATGGAAATAAATCTATATTATTATTATTACATTAAATTGAAGTTTATTATTATAATTTCTCTGAACTGGCAGTGTCTACAACATCGTTGTAGTTGTTGTACTGAAAGCATTCACACACATTTTGCAATAATTACATAATTAGACGTATCTTAGACAACTAATACATATTATAAACTATCAATTTCATAGATGTCTCATCTAACGGGCGTATCAATTATTTCGAACTTTTACTAGAAATTTGATTTTGAATCTGGCAGAGTAGTTACAACTAATGATAAAGTATTTAGGAAAAATATTTTCAGCTTTTTAGCACATTCAGTATTCAGGGTGTTGATCTCAACGTTCTTATTTCAAAAGGAATGGTACAATTTTTATAGATCTGGTGAATTCAGAGCTATCGTTTATGGGCCAATGGTTCGCATTAATTTAAATAAAATCAAATTTCCCACAAGATATGACACTAAAATGTTTTATTAGTGTAAGTGCAAGTATAAATACTTAGGTATTCAGTGTTGTAGCATTCATCACCAAACCATATGTACGGTGTTGAGAAGCTCATCTTCAATGTGGGTGCCTTTAAGTTAACAAAACTTTATTTTTCTCAAATATCATAAAATTTTTATTGTAGCATTAATTACAGCAAAGTATTCCATATCGATTAGTGGAAGGATTTAATACAGTTATTCTTGATAGTATCAGAGATATTAGTTCTTTTCCATAAAATTACCTAAAATATGTAAAAAAAAACTTTAATTTTAAGTCAGTAAACCTATTTGTCTCGCAGAGAATACTCTGTGTATTATTTTATTGACCTATCTCAGTATTTATAGGTCAAATATTTGATGTTTCTGGTTTCCTATTTATCAGTAAATTCCGTTTAGTTGTTAAAATGTTTGGCAGTAGTAGATATGATCCTGGCTTGGTATCCAACAATAGACAGGTGATACTTTCATAAAAATAACCACAATTGTGGCACTAATGACACTACGCACTTACCTCGTCAACTCGTTTACAGAGTCCTGAATCAAGCATTATAAATCAAAAAAGCAAGAGAAACTTTGAAAGTTACATATACAAATAATATTTTACATTCCTTCTGTATTCATAGAGAATGTAGAAAAAACAGTAGTTGAACAGGTTGATAACTTAAATACAGCTGTAATATTTCAAATAACGACCACTTAGAAAACTAGATATTCATGAAAATAGAAAGACAAGATATACATACAGTAATTGTTCAAACTTCTCAAAAATGTCCAATGTGCCTGCTATATATTTCAGAGAGTATTAGCATTTTAATACCTTCTTTCCTTTATTTTACCTTATTCTCAAACTATTTGGAATGAAAATATTAAGACACAGTTTCGTTAACTTGTAATAATTGTGGGTGGCTAATAGCCTCTCTAGTGCTCTAGATTTAATAAAATTACTAATAATTGGAAAACTGCTAATGATAAAATATCAAGCATATCAAACTAACACAATGCAAAAATAGATAGTGCATTATTCTAAAGAATGAACGTTTTGTAGAAAAATATAGTTTTACTTGTTTGCAACTAGTTATCGTGATATTATAAGTTGCAAAACAGCGCGAATGTTTCAAGAACTACCAAGAAAAGGTTTAAGAAAAGAATCAATTATTTAATGTTCATAAGACTACAATTTGAAATTGAAAGAGTAGTCCGGATTTGTGATGCATTTCCATACATATTTGTCATAGGTTAAACATTGTGGGTTTTACTTAGAATGCCATATGTATCTATATTTTCATCTTTTGGCTTCCTAAATATTCAGTGATCTGGATTTCAATACGTTTGCATCACCTTCTATTCACATTCCTTTGCGACATAAAGTGTGGACTGTTATCGTAAAATATGTCATTAATATATACATCTTGCGTTCCTATACCGTTAAAATCACAGAGTTGCATTCATTTCTCGGTAAACATTAAAAACACAACAAAAACTTGCATTACTTATATGAAGAACTACGTTATTTATGTATGTTTTCGCCTTTTATTTCTAGGTTTCAGTGGTTTGGATTACGCATGCATGAGTTCTTATTCATATCTTTTTGAGGTGTAGGCTGCTATCGTAAATTTATTGCATTAACTAATTAGCGTTAAAATAACAACCTTTGTTGACTTCTCAAAGTGGTAGTTACAATTTCACGTGGTTAAATTGTTTAATTATCTCTTACGGAAGGTAAACTCCTTACAATAACGATATACTATTGCTACTTCGGAATTTATAGATATATAGAACCAGGCAAACAGAGAAAAATCTGGATATTTTGACGAATAGAACTTATTTCAAGAATTTGCTTTGCTTTTTCACTGCCCATACGCACTTTTTAAATGTTTGGTACATTTTTTATAATAAGTATAGTATAGCAACATAATTGTTTAGAGCTTCTACAATGTATTTTAATTTTTACGTCTTCTGTGTAGTAAAAAGGTTTAAAAAAAACCGAAATAATACATCAGCAACAAAATACTTTATTGGTATATAATACTTATAGATTTATTCTTTCGGACAGTGACATGCCCAATATTAGTTTTGCAATAGAAATCATTATTTCACGATTTGTTCTTCTTCTCTAACCGCCTTCCTCTGTCTGTGTTACCCAAAGCACACTCCTTAACATTTTTTCTCCCACGTCTCTATTTTCATTTCGCTCTTTTTCGTCAACACCCATGCTTTCACACCCGTACACTACCGTCGACCTTATTACTGTTCTATATATTTCGACATTCGCTACTCAGAAACTTCTTTGACTTTAACGTTTTCTTCATTGAACTCATTGCATCGCTTCTCTTGTTTAATCTTTCTTCCATTTCTTTGTCTTATTCATTTCTATTTGTAATTGTTACCCACAAGTATTCAAAGTGATTTACTTTTTCAAAATTATAGCTTCTTGTATCCGTTTCGAGTTTACTATATCTTTGTTCATTTGTTGTTGATTGTTATTAGGTACTTTCTAACTACTACTCAGTCTATTTCTAATCAACCAGTGATATACCTTTGTAGTTTCCACAGTCGGATTTATCTCCTTTCTTCAGAGTTGGGCATATCAGGATGTCCCCCTATTGAAGTGGCCTCCTTTCCCCGTGCCATATTTGCTTTATCAAGATGCTAATCCTTTTCTTCATTTTGCTCCTTACATATTTTAAGACTTTCACGGGATTACCATTTTCTCCTGCATTTTCCTTATTTTTTTAGTTTTAGACATTTTCTTCTATCTCTTGTTCTGTTGGCTCTTCTATTTCTACCCGTTCGTCATCGTCTGACACTCCTAAAGCCTGGCTGTGTTCTTCACTATTCCCAATGCTTAGGACTTCACCAAAATATTCTATCCATCAGTTTTATTTTTCTTTAATATTTCCTATTAATTCCTCATCTTTATTCTTTAGATACGACGGCACTCTCTGTCCTATTTTTCTTAATTTCTTTGAGCCTTGGTAAAAGTTCCTTGTTTCTCTGTTTTCGTAGTTTTCATATACTGCTTTCAATTTCTTATTTATGTGATTCCGTTTTTCTTGTCTATAAACCTTTTTAGTTATGTTTCTGAACTCGCCGTGTCTTTTTCTATTCCTCTCTGTTGGTCCATCCACGAGTTGTAATCTTACCGAGTTTTGTTCCTCTATTATTTTTCTACAGTTTTCTGTGAACCAATCTTTGTTCCTTTTCGATTCTATGAATCGCTCATGATGCTCTCTTGAATCGCTTTCTCTATTTGTTACCAATCCTTCTGGGCATCTCCTATCTGTATAGTAGTACTCAATTTGTTTTCAATTCGTCTTCTATGTTCCTGATTAAGCCTTCGTTGAAAAGTTTATATTTCTTTGTATTTTTGTCGTTGGCTTTGTTGGCATTTCCCGTTATAATTTTGCTATAATTAGTATATGATCGAAGTTTAGGTTCGCACCTCTGAAAGTTCGTGCATCTGTAATATTTCGACGGCGTTTATTTTCTATTAAGACATGATCAATCTGGTTTTTTGTCCTCTCATCCATGAAATCCACATGTGTTTGTAGATGACTCTGTGGTCGAATGCTGTGCTTCCGATTTTTAAATTATTTTCTTCTGCAAACTGAATTCCTATCTTTCTATTTTGTTGCTTTATAAGTGCTTAATCTTACCTCCTGTTATATTTTTATATACTTCTTCCCTGCCGAAGTATACTCTGACCAGGTAAATTCATAGAAAGACCTTTATTAAAGGACCATCAAAAGAAGAGTAGCAGGTCTCCTAACAGGACATGGTACACTGGAAGGACACCTGCAGAAAAATTGGAATGAACACAAAAGATACCAACTGCAGAAACCAGAGGTTTTAATCGCAAAATTTTTGACCAGCCAAAAAAGAACCTAAAAGATTACTCCGATCAACTAACCAAAGAACTGCAAAATTAGGGCATCGGATACTAGCATGGCTGATATAAATTAATAGGTAAAATAAATGGGAAATTAAATACAAAAAGCTAAGAGATTGCAATGTGTGTCTTCAGATCTGACGGTTCCTGTCTCAAAAAAAAAAAAAAACTAATCATGAACCGCATGTTTAACTACTTTAGAAAATGTGCTAGGTATAGATGTTAAAGGATAAATTGCCACATCCCACTTCCTCTTAGTTCTTACAAGAAAAGACACCCAATTTGATCTCTCCGATTTTGATAAAAATTGATGGGAATGTAGGACAGCGAAAAATATTTGACACGTATTTTTTTAGCGTCCCATATTTGGTTGTAGGGGTTTTAACGGGGGTCAAGCTTGCCCCCAAAAACACATTTTTTGCAATATTTTAGAAACGAGAAGAGATATTGGAAGCGGGTAAAGATCAAATCGTTCATTGCTAGCAGTCGTACATTTTAGTTTGAAAGAGGAACAGTGAGCTGGTTAGGGGGTTAAAAGTACAATTTTATCTCACCCCCTAAGTGTAGTGCGTATTAAATAAATGAGTTGGGGTCAATGGAGACGAGGTTGTTGATAATTGTTTTCTTAAAAAGGTTGTTTCATTTTTCGTCAAGTCAAATCAATTAAATCATATTTCTGCAATATATCCGAAATCGAAGGGAATTTATTTGTGAATCGGACTAAAAATATATAGAAGAAACGTCAAAAATGTTCAACAAGATATTTGCTGTATTAACATACCTTGGTACCTCTTTTTTTGTGGAATCGTACGTACCTTTGCGGTTTTGAATATAATGATATACCTTGGATGCTTTGAAGGAGATTTCTCCCTGGATGTCCTGATGCCGAAGCTGCACTTTTGTCGTGGAACCTTTGGTTTGTCACTGCGAGGAAAGTCCATTCTGAGATACTTTGAGATATAGACCTCAAAGTATGATGTTTGAGGTATTTTGTCTAGTGCATGATTACAATCCTGTGTAAATAAGTATTTAACATTTCGAAAACTTTGAAGTTATTTTTCATATTTCTAAATGACAGTTTAAATTGAAATTTTAATATGTATAGATTGATAGCCATGGTTGACGAATGCATCCTATGATAGCGGGATTTAGCGATTTAAAAGTTGTTTTGATATTTAAATTGGAATTTAAGAATCCGGAATTTACTGGGTAGTAGTTGATACTTCATTTAAATATTACAAATAAGTGTACGCACCTTGAGTATGAGTCTTTATACTCTGTAAATGTATTTTCGACCTGAAGATGGGTGATTTAACCATTAACCAAACACGTCGCCATTATTTAATCATTAATAAAAGAGTTCGTGGGATTTGGACCTGATTTTCAATTATTGTTATTATGTACCTACACAGAATCAATTTGGAAGAATTCTTTAAATGTCTTTGATATAATATTGAATAATAAATTGTGAATGTAATTAATATTTACACTGTTTTTATTAATATGAAAGCATTCAATACATGATTGAACTTAGGCTATAAACTTAATATTTAATGAAGTAAAAGTCTAATAATATACAAGTTATTTATTTAGAAGGCACAAAATGTACAGCTACTACAGCAACCTACCAACTACTCATAAAAAATATAAATACTACCACTCATTGGCTAAAAAGAAGAGAGATTATTAATGCGCGTGATTTGCAGTGGTGAATTCGAGACATATCAGTCATATTCCTAAGCTCATAACCACCTATCGAAGATGGATTGTACTTTAAAGTTGATATGGTTAAACATATAGGGATAGGTGTCTGCAAAGAAAAGGAAGATTTAAGAATAAAAGTTTATATTTGTTATTAGGAACAACGTTAGCCGGGCAATCCATTATAAAAAATCACAATAGCTTTTTTTTCATTCTATATATGCTAAGTAATAGTAAGTAACTTTTATTATTAAGTTATGCAGAATAATATTGTTATACTTCCACGAGCTCAAATGGGTATCTAAATACTTGTATTTTTAGCTGTATAGAACAAAATTCTTATGGTGTCAGTATTTCCGTGCTTAAAGAATGTTGAACGTATTTATCCGGCGGCTAATCCTTTGGCGGCGATAAATTCCAAAGCGAAATTCACTATTTCCTTAATTAGCTCAGGACTTTAATGATATTGTTTACGAAATTCACATTATAATTTTAATTAAGAACATAAAACGCACAACCTGCGAAGTCATTCTCTGCGGTTTCAGCAGTAAGGTAAATATTTATGAAAATTATTCGTAACGGTATAAAGGAATAGAATAGGAAAAAATGATTTATGTATGTTCTCTTGCGTCGTATATGAATCATAATCAATTAACCGCGTGTAGGCACAATCCACGGCGTCCTCCATTGTTAATGATTGTCGACGCTTTACATCTACATTTTAAAAGTTGCGAAACGCTCGCGGGATTGTGGTCACTGTTGAAACACAATCTAAGGATACTGTTCCTAGAAATTATAAAGGTCGCATTTATGAATAGCTGCGGTCAGTCCCGAACGGTCGAACGCGATGAAAAAAAAAACCGATCAAGGCGCAAGGTGAGACGGTGAAGACAACAGAAAAAAAAGCGGTATACGCTTATTAACCGGCGGGTTAACCGTTTGACAGCTGAGATCACGGCCCTCGTGTGAAAGTGCATTTTTGTATCGTTTCTCTCGGTTTATCTTTACGTTCTTATCTGCGTATAGCCTACGGTGTTAAGGAAGAATTTTGAAACAATGAATAGCTTAAGGTTGGCTTTTATATAAATAGATATTATTATTATTTCATTTCTTTTTGGGTATTCCAGTTTTTTATTTAATTATAAAGATGTTCTTTACGTTTCGGAAGTATATTTTTTCCTTTTTTACATTTTATCCTACAAACATTTAACAAAACATTAAAAACTTAAAATTTAACAATTTACACATTGAAATCTAAAATGATAATTACAAGACATGTTTAAAAACTTATATTAGTTACTTTCATTTTTTCACCTTTGTGGATGTGACTTAGGTTATTTATATCGTTTTTATCATTGATTGAATTTTTATTACTTTTTATATGCCACATTTCTTTGAACAGTCTTTTAATAATATTTTCTATATCTAAAATTTCCGTTTTATTAAAGTTAAAATTATTTTTTTAGGTTAAGTCACATTTATAATAATTTGATAGTTTTAAATTCTAATGGAAAAACGAATTGAGTCGTGATGCACCTTATCGTATAACAAACTGTAGAAACGAATTTTTGCATAAATTTTAAATAAAAAACGACTTGTTTTCTTTACGAACACCTGTGTGGAAAACAAAATTGTGCATGCAAAATTGTGTGACATGCATCAGCAATAATAAACAGAGTAAGATTAAATTTAAAATACAAAGGTAAAGTAAGGTAAGTATTGGCTCTATATTATTGTAAGGAAAATACTAATGCTCGTTATTCTTTCAGATTTCACACGGCAACGTGACAACAGCTGCTATTCCCCTGCCAAAATGTATAACCTTCTAAGGCGTTTAAATTATAACAAAATACAAGTAATATAGGTACCAATTGGCACGTCACGTTGTTATGGGTTAAATTAAATAATAATGAAGATGTACCATAAAAGTACATAAATGGTGTCGCTTGAATTACTAACAAAAATTTGCAAATGACTAAATTAAATTTGTAAATAATTAATACTATTAATTTCTTTTAGGTAGCTAATAAATACTGATGAGTAGTACAAGTATTAAGAAATAAATACAGCACGGCGTGACAAAATAACATACAAAGTCTTATTAATTACATAAACGAACAAACAAACGGGTAATAACGAGAAATAAGTATACAACGAAGCAAATATAAACAAGTGAGACAAATTAAATGGATGTCCTGCGATGGCTTTCAATGGAAAAATAATATGGAGAAATCCTACCTCGGCAGATGTGTGCAAGAGTTACGTTCCTGTACGTGGTGGTTCACCCGAGTACTTCTGGTGGATATTCTTCACCTTGTAATTTGTACGGGCTCAGCAAATTACGGAAATGTGAAGTTCAGCCACTCCACACGGGTTTAAATTAACGTCTCGGACAATCTCCAGGTAGGTATTGTAATAAATTCCATATATTTAATGCAGGACTATTTCCAGGTCCATTACATTACGAGAAGCAAAACTAGCAACTGATAATGCAACAATTCCAAGATAACAGGAAAAAAAGCCTAAAATCGTAATAAGTAATTACATGTGCCTTCGCAAAAAATGTAACATATAATATTAACAATTGTAAAATATAGTTTAAAATAATAAACTGTGCGAAAGTAAAAAAAAAGGTTCATTATAGTTTGCGATTTCAAGATGTGAATTTACTAGAAAAATATATAACTTAATTTAATTTATTACCTAGATCTTTGAAGCTTTACACTAAAACGTCTGCGCTTTGCAACAACTACGCCCGAAAAGAACGAATTTCTATGCGAGCCTCGAATCCTCGCGCAAAAAAATTGTTATTTACAATGATCCAAAGAAATATGAAACAAAACTGCAATCAAATAATTAAATTATTCTAAACTTATAAATGTTAAGTGAAATTAATCGACTTTTAATGGTATGAAATTAGATATATTTAAAAAATTAAATTACAAGCACATGATAATACTGTATACACCGTTGCTCAAATGAAAATGACCGTTACAAAGCTATGATAGTGTTTTGAGTAAATGCGTTGAAGTATGCTTTGTTTGCATCTTCTGCACTGTGATAAAATGGAATGGTTTTTCTGGTTGTGGTTTATTCATTTTGAGAACTTTCGTAACAAGTTTTAAAAGGTCATAGACAAGACGTCGAGCGGTTGCAGTTTGTGGTAGCAAACGAAACGTTAGTAGCACAACTAACGTTTGTTGGCATAACTCAAAACATGAAAACTAACATGGTACTCGTGGTTATCGAGTAAGTATATAAATAGACAGATATATACACTTATTATACACAATAGTGTTTACACAGGTTACAAAAACATATAAACATAATGAAAATTTGATAAGGGATATACAATTAGCTATAATTATAATAACACAACAATAATAATAATAATAATTGAAGTAATCCGATGTGAATGGTGTTTTGAATTGAAGAATATATAAAAGATAATAGTCGTCCTTCCCATTGAAATGTTTATTTAAATCTATAGCACTACATGTTTCGGCGATATGCTATCATCAGGTAATGATTTACGTTGATCGTATTTTAATAATCAACGTAAATCATTACCTGATGATGGCATATCACCGAAAAATGTAGTGCTCTAGATTTAAATAAACATTTGAATGGGAAGGACGACTATTATCTTTTATATATTCTTCAATAATAATAATGATGATAAATACAAATAGTAAAGTATCGAATTGTAAAAATTAATAAGAAGAAACAAACTATGTTAGCACAATAAATCATTAATAATAGTAACAATATTCATATTCATATACAAAATTGCATGTAAATTCATCTAAAGCTAAAGTGAGAATTCCGAAGAAAAATTATTTGTAATAAGAGATCATTTACATCATTTATTCATTTACAAAATAAAGTACTTTAGATATTAAATATTTCTTAATAACATTCTTAAAAAATGATGTAGGTGAATTTTGCACTTCATTAGGTAATGCATCTTAAAACTTAATTGCATGATAATTTGTATCGTCCCTATTTGTGTGAAGTCTTAAAAAAGTTCGGTCTTATGTTGCTATCCTGTCTAGTAGGATAATCATGAAGATGTGAGTGAAGGAAGCAGTTTCCTGGACAAGCTCTAGCAAAAAAATAAAAATTCTAGGATATACACTGATGGATAGTTAAATTCAACAAGCTTTAAAGAGTTTCTACATCCACCTTACCAAGACCAGATAATAGCCTTATGCACCTTCTTTGGAGTGCAAATACTTTGGCCATGTGACAAAAATGACCTCAAACCAAGATTGCATAACACATCACGGAGTGAAATATACAAAGTTATTTTTTCTCAATGATCAACAAATGACCTTAATAAAAAGACAATAGAGGATAATTGTTTGTCAAATATCGTATGTTTTTCCAAGTGAGAGTCTGATCGAGTATATCGAGGAATTTAGCGGAGTGGTGTTCATAATATGTCGCAGTGTAATATCAAAGATTGAGATCTGACTTCATTTAAACTAAGTTTATTTGTAAGGAGCCAGTTCTTAACGTTAGCATTCAAAATATCCTCCGAGCCAGAAGCTCAGACAGCGATGAATCGCTGTTTGTGGCTGTCGTGCCATCAGCAAAAGGAATAAAATTTTAAGTGAAATCACAATGTACTAAATCATTTATTTTAATGAAGAATAACAGCGAGTCTAGAACCGACCCTTGCGGAACTCCGCGCATTATATGCGACGCCGTAGAAAGGTATTAACATCGGTCGATTCTTTCTTTAAGAAATACTGAAAAGCTACAAAATTGCTTTTCGTCATCCAGCCTTAAATTTTGAAAAACCGGGCATTTATTCTGCAAAACAAACAATATTATATGTTTTTACCTCCTACGTCAGATAATCTTAAATGCGCACAAAGTTCGATAGCGCTTGCAACCTATCTCCGGATTTTACCTCGTCGCTTGACAATCGTCCAACTTTGCTTTTGTATTATAATACATAGGTACATATACACTCTATGCTCGTTTCGTTCACATGCTCTATTGTATGGAGAATTTTTCGTAAAACGGCCGATCACCGATAAGTCATTACATGCCCTTTAATCGAATTTCCAGGTAATTTAATTACAGATGCTTCTTGACATTTATTAAGCTGTATATATGTATGTCTCATTGGCGGATAAATGCGAGGCCATTACGACGTCAAAAAATAATCATCATTTGCACAGTAAGTCCACTCGCTCAACCTTTAACTGCATATTACATGCATATTCATCAATCTGCGAAACTACAATGTAACAAGATATATGTAATGTGTTCTAGCTCTGATGTGCTTTTATCTTGTTACTTATATCAACGTATCTTTTTTTTTAATTGCCGTTCCTTACATAAGTAAAGAATGCCATTCAACGTGCGTTGAATGAACATTTCCTCCGTTAATAGAATTTACTCTGTGTTTTTTTAAATTATTAATTGAATGAGACAAATTTTCAAATAAAGTGCATTTTTTTTATCGAATAGCTTTTAACGGAAACACCCACCAGACAGGCGTGGGATTTTGTTGTCAAAATGTTTGTCGCATTAATCTAGCTGCAAAGGATCCCGACATTAAATTTAATCTACTTTACCCTCCCAAAGGTTTAATAAAACGATGCGAGCCACGTTGTGTTTGTTTCCTTATTTATTCTAGGGACCTACAATCGCTCTTTTGTGAAGCCCATAACTAAAATCCAAATTATTTCACACTTGGTATTAGGAGGAGTGTAAGTCGCTCGAGGAGAAATAGCATATTTAAAAACAGCGTTGTATAGTCTATATAGAAACTTATCCTTAAAGACACCTACTCTATGTAGGTACTCCGTACACAACGCTGTTCTGTTAGCAAGCTAAAAATTCTAAATTGTCTAATTGCTAATTGCCGAAATTGTAGCTTATTCACCGTTTGCTGTGTATAGCTCTTCAGCGCTGTTTCAGCGACTCTGGTATTCTTTTCTATGATTTACTTAGCCAGTGCACTACATATCGCCACCTACAGTGAAAGTTGTTGCAGAATTTTTTTTTTTGCTAGCTTGTTTGTGAATTTGTTGCATACTGCGCCTTAGAGTTTTTTGTATCCTACAATGGAGTTGATTACTTCAGGAATTCCTCAACGTTCTAACTTAGGCCCTATGCTTTCTCTGACTTATATAAATGAGCTTGCATCTCTGGTTAAGTGCAAGTGCCTTCACTTGCCTTCTATTTGCTGTTGATGTGAAAATATTTTCATCTATTTCTTCGGTAGTTGATTGCATCGTCTTACAGAAAGATTTAGACATAATTTATGGTGGGAGCCTAACCAATAGGCTGCCACTTAATGTTCACAAAATGCAAAGCGATGTCTTTCACAAGATGCAAGTGCGTAACCACCCATAATTATGAGTTACGTGGAACTGTTTTGAAACGAGTAGAAGTTCACAGTGATTTGGGTGTACTCTTTGATAATAAGCTGAGTTTTCTACCGCATATGTCTGAAGTGGTTGCTGATGTAACAAAATGCTGGAATTTGTCCTGCGCACGAGTAGGGATTTCAATGATATTGATACTATGAAATCTTTGTTCTTTGCCTTAGTCTGATCAAAGCTTGAATTCGTGGAGGCCTCACTACGGAGTTCATAGAGTGGCTATTGAAAATATACAACGAAAACGTAAGTATTTATGGTACAGAAAGTACGGTACTTATCCAGACAGAGGTATTCCTCGAGTCGATTTATTACAAACAGTTTGTTTGATTTCTTTTTGAGACGCGAAGGTCTCTAAGTGCGCTTAAAGTCATCGATCACATCATACATGGTAAAATTAATTGTTCGCAAATTCTTATTTACTTTTTACAATTTTCAGTACCGTGACAAACAGCGCGATATATACCGACTTTTTACACTCCTTCAGCGCGCACAAACTTGATGATTATAATCATATTAGTATGGATTGTGATATATTCAACTGTAGTATGACTATAGCGTTTTTAAACGAAATATCGGTTGAGGGGACATTGTTAATTTATATATATATATATATATATATATATATATTACGTTGATTTATTGTGTATTGTTGATTTAAAATTAATACACGTTTTTTCTTGTTGGTCCTTGTCTATCTTTCTTATGTGGCACTGAATTATTTTTGATCTGATTCTTGCTATATATTTTTGATTGCTTTGATTATGTTTATGTGTTTCTTGGACCTAGATTGCAGTTTAGAATTATCGATTTACAGCATAATATTATAGATTTATTTAGTTGGCTATTAGCACTGCTACTACTGTTATTATTTCCTAGTGAGGCGTGTCCTTAGGTTAAACTGCTTCAGGTTCTATCTATTAAAGTTAAATTAATACCAGCTTGTTTGTTTATATGTATTTACTTATTGAGGTTTCCATGGTTAAGAATGTAGTTTAGTATTATTAGTATTATGGATATAGTCTCCATTTTTTGTATGTTTAATTAATATATTACCATTATTATTAGTTTTAATAGTTAAGTCTGCTCTGTTATTGTAAAAAAAATACCCTTGAATTGGGCAACACTGTTGGACAATAAACACATATTATTAATGCTCCAGCACCTACATCAAAGTAACTTAGCCGAGTTTAGTCAGAGTGCTTAGATTTTATAAGCCCATATTTGTATTGCTAGTATTTCAGCTTAGTGTACGGTAGTAACTACAATAACATCATATATACTTTATGATTTAGGGTATTTCAATACAGCTATGCCAGCTTTAGAACCTGTGCATCTTTTTGGCTTATTCGCATACCAGTTTCGGTTTTGAACCTCTGGTCTTACTCTTCGCTCCTCCTGTAGTTCAAAATTACCTTAAGGGGGTTGGTGCTTATTGTTATTTACTAGGAAAAACTATATTCTTTATGTTCTTTGTTCTTAGCTGTTAATTAACGTATTGTCATTTTCCTTTTTTTAATATGTACGTAAGCTCATCACGTTTAATTAAGACTGATAACGTTTCAAAATTTTATTCGGCATGTCCCTAAAATAAATTCGAATTTGAAAAAGAAAACATCTATTTGAAAGTTTTGTAACTTCCCTTTGTCAAGAGTGTTTTTAAATCCTCAGCCATAAATTATCTTTTGATATCAAATAACAAGTATGGAAAATTTGAATCGACTTGTTCGAGCGGTTTCCAAACAAAAGGAACAACAGCTAAACAATCCAAGTGGCGTAGAAGACTTCTACAGCTTCTTTCAATGGTATTTTCATTGATAATTTTCCGCCCAAGATATAAAGTTGATCACCAGCAAGACACCTATAGGTCGAAATAAAATATTAGAATCAGAATATATAATATATTAATTTTGGATCAAGTGCATATCGGAAGAACATACTTTTAATAGTTACATAAATTTAGTTTAATAGGAATTTCATATGTATTTTTAATCCAATTTTATTCATATGTCAACTTAGGACATAGATAGAATTGTTGTAATTCGGTTTTGTCTAAAATTGATGTGTATTGCATACAAACTGTACAGATAATATTTTAAATTGATTTTATATGTAGTAATACGTATTGTACTTTTTCAAAAGTATCTTTTGTATGATATATGTATCCTTACTTGTATTTTATGTTAATGTGAGTTGATTTCATAATTCGGCAATAATTTTCTTTTAATTTAGTTTATACATTTTTCAGTTCCATTTGCCTGTGTATGGGAATTCTCATATTTTAAATATTCTATATTTCCTCATATTGGTGTAATTAATGGACTTTTTGAGAAGCAGTTGGTTCTTGTGAAGAAATAGAAGTCTATGACCGTTACAAATTCGCAATTTCGAATCATTCAGGTAGCTAACTCCGTAAGAGGTAGACGTGCCTCAAGTAATTTTGATCAATTTTAACGATTTTCCAAATAACACCCAATTTATTTCAAATTCCAATCTATAACAAGGGTTATATAAAACGAATGTTAATATTTTAAAAATTAATACTCATTTACCATAAACAACATTTGCGTAATTTTCACCTTGACCCAGACCTGCCTCACTACCATAAATGCGTAGAAATATAGTGGAGAGAACTCGCTTCACCAAGCGAGACACTCTAATTTTGAGGGCGGCCATTTTGAAGGTCGGCAAAATTTATTTAAACAGGTGTACACACATCAAGCAAAAAAGAAAACAGTGACACATATACTTTATTCGTTTTTATGTACAGTAGAACTATTTCTCATTAATACGTATATACTTATTAATATAGTATAACTATTTTTGCACTCATTTTATGAAATACGCAATTGGAAAAAATTACAAACAAATAAATAAAAATAACACAACTATATATACAAAATGAAAACGTACTTATTTGATTTGGAATAAATTTTATTTGTTAGAACATTTTAAAGTTTATCTGTAGGTGTGAATTGTCTTCATATACTTTGTAATTTTATGACGCTTAGCACTACTACTTGAACCTGTAGTTACAAAGATTTCAAGTTGCTGCAAAGTTGTTTTCACGTGCTTGCTAAAACAGATGATACGAAAAATTTAAATAAGGAAATGCAAGTGAAATGAACGATAGGTAAGATGGGGTAATTGGAAGGGTAAAATTAAAATTTTGTTATATTTTTTACAAATTTTTGTAAATATAAAAATTAGCCTAGGGTGTGGTAGGTAAATACTTTCAAAGTTATAACAAGTTTAAGCGTAAATAGTTGCTTGGAACACATTTAAAAAAAAATAATAATTTAACACCCATTCCCACATGGGGTAATTTAAGAGTATCGTTGTAAACACTGTTCAGGCAATTTATTTTTATGAGGAAATTGGCAGGTATAGAATAAAACCAAAAATAAAGTTTCACGTAACGAAATTTTATTTGGTAGTATTAAAAAACAGCGAAATAAATATTTATTCTTAAAAATAGGTAACTTTCGCCATTTTGAAAATGTAGAAGTTAAAATTCTCTTTACAAAATAAATAACCTGACTAATCAGTCTTATTCGTTACACAACGGGGAACGTAAGAATAAAATAAAAAGCTATTTGGACCAACCTAACCTTTTTTTCAGTTTTTTAAAACTTTCATGTTATTAACACTATTTACGCCGTAAAGCCCATAGTTTTTGCACTTTCTGGTAGTCCTCAGTGGTTAACCCAGGAACTTTACTAACAGAGACAGGGGTTCTGACCGTCGTTAAAATATCTGATATTGGGTGTCAAATATGTCATTTTACTGGCCACACAAATTATTGGGACCCTTGGCTCCATGTTTTTAATTTTAAAATCTTGTTCTTATTTTTAATATCAAATATTTGCAACGTACCACCGATTTTCATACTCTGCCACAAACATACCCTCCCAGCTCAAATCACCAAGTTGTATTTTCTTCTCGAGTTTCTTACTTGATCTTCGTCGAGAGAGACTTATGTCATCAGAGGATCGTGTAACGAATTTCTTCACTTTCACTTGAGGATTCAACTTTTCATTGTTTTTTGGCTCGTTTATTGGTTACACTTAATCATTAGTACTATTCTGAGGTTTTTTATTCTTTTATTTTTTTTGCCAAAATTTCATTTTCTTTTTCTTTCATCTGATCTAACAATCAGCTTCTGTTAAACTTTATTAATAAAGTCATTCAAACTTTTTTGTTATTCATAGAACGAGATTTTGCGTAACAGTTTTTAATAGAACATCTCTAAATGTCGAAATGCAGTGTTCACCGAGCTTACCTTGTGTTGTTGCAGTCGTTAGCGTTGATGTGTCTAAAGAGCTATTTTCGTTATGTTCTACGTTTAATGTGTAGAGGTAGTCGCCTAATTTGGAGTTCAGTGTCTATTCGAGAAGTAGTTGGCTTATTTTGGAGTTCGTTGTTGTTTGATCAGTAGTCGGCTTATTTCGGGGCTCATTGTTATCATATTGTTATTAATTGGTTGATTACTGGGCTCGTCTGCTGTTACGTGTAAATCTATTAGTACATTTGCTCTTGCATAGAGTCTAAAACTTTCTTGGATTTAGTGGCCATATCCCAGCGGCCCTGAAACCAGCAATGATATTTTCCTTAGGAAAGCCACCTTCATCTCTTAATTCTTTCATTAAGGATGGAAATACCTCCTTTGTGATATTAGTGTTAGATTTTTTAAATAATTCCTTTGATCTTCATCCACACTTTTTTGCTGGTCAAAACGGCAACATCAAGAGGTTAAAGGGTTTGGGATGAAGCGCTGGTAAAGTTAATATATGAATGTCGTTCTGCAAAGCCAAACTGCTTACAGCATATTGTATATGGCTTCCATGACCATCAAACAAAAGCAAAATAGATTTCTTCAATCGGTTGTCCATTTAATAAATTCTTCAAAATATTTTAAAAACTTTGATTTATCTTGCCATCCATTTTGGACACCAAATACCAGTGCCTTCAGGGCCTCCAGGCACCACGAATTGTACAAATTTTTCTTGTTGTAAATTATTACTGGTGGAAAAATGTGACCATTTGCTGTTACTGTTCGACAACTGTAAATGGTCTTTTCCACTGCTGGCTGCTTTTGAGATACACATTGTTTCCTTTCTGGCTATTACTGTTGTAGCAAGTGATGTATCATAGCCAGTTTCATCTAAGTTAATTATTTGTTCTGGAGAACTAATGTTAAGCTCTTTAATCTTTCTTTCTAGTAGTCCAAAGAATATGGAATAGTTCTCTTTCGTAGAGCAATTGACTCGAGCTGCTTGTACGCTTCTGCTTTCGACTGACAAGATTGGGATGTCTCTTAAAAAATCTCTTAGGAATTCTTCACGGGGTAAGGCGTCAGCCTTTTTGAAAATGGATTGTGTTTTTTTGCTTGCAGTACTCATGGACAGTATTAAAATTTCTCCACGTGTAAGTGGATTATGAACGGAAGACAGCAATATTACGTTATCTGCCAATCTTTTCTATAACACTGGGAAAACGACTTCTACCAGCTCCAACACGAGTTACAGGAGTCTTTCGTTTTATTCTGTTTCGAATAGTGGACTCTGGTACACCAAATGTCTTGAAGCAGCATAAATACTTGTTCGGTGTTACTGCTTCATAGCAGCAATTAAACGTCTCTAGCATATTTCGGATTGGTTTCTTAACATATTTTCGTGGCATATCGATCTGAAATAAAATATAAAGCATAAAGTTAAATCCGCCCATTTCCCGATTCGGTACCTTCCAATTTCCGGACGGGGGAATTGGGAGGTACTTTTTTATCTCTGTATTATTTTTAAAACAAATAAAAATTCAAAAAACTTTATAGACAGGCCTTTATATAGGGTTTATGTATCACTAGAGCGTTTTTAAAATAATTAACTTCCTTATACTTACGTTTTCACAAAAAAAACTGCGCCCTTAAACTAAAACACACTTTATTGGAGGTTATAAACCAATATGACACTTAAGAATTGCCGTAAATTTAAATGGTCAAAATTAAAAACGTGGCGACATCTATTAACCGAAAGTAATAAAAACCATAAAATTTACAGAAAACGCGTTCCAAAATAAGACATATTTTCACAACATTTTTTTTAAGTTGACCGCCCAAATACCCCATACGCCCATTTCCCTCACCTTACCCTACATTTGTCTATGAGGCAAAAGTAATATGAAGATAATAAAAATTGTAGTGTGTGTTGTTGAACAAACAGTAACTAAACCAAAATTATTTACTTCGGTTTTCTTTTTAAAGGATGCTGTTTATCTTCTAATGATTCAACGATGTAATCACCAAACTCCTCGATGTGCTATGTATAGTAATTGTAAGACTAGTGTCTCTGCTATCGCTAGGCTGTAACAACAATTTCAGCTGGTTGTACTGCACTTATTTTTTCTACTGTCCGCTTTTATAATAAAGTCTGTTTCGATCAAGTTAACTTTTTTTCGACCAAGAGAAAGCACCTTAATCCTTACCGAAACGTATTATTTTGAAAAACTTCATTTAAGTTGGTAGTTTGAAATTTATCTAGCTTAATATGTATTTTTATGGCAAAAAACCGAATATTCAGTAATTTTTACTATTAGATTTTGCATCTACAGAATCTTCTATTTGGTGTGTTCTCTCTCAACCAATAACTTTGAAATCTGCTATTTAAAATCTTGCAGGGGGCAGAGATTTTATATGAAATAGGAGAAAATTATACCGTTTTGCTCCCAAACAATGTGTATACTTATACCTATGTGTACTAGTGATGTAACGAATACGTGATTTTACACATTCGCGAATGCGAATATGTGCACTACACATTCGCGAATGCGAATATTCACTTTAACTTACTAGGGTCATCTATCTAGTTTTCACTTACAACTATACGAACACTTGCATTAAAGCACACGCAGAGAATTAAATTTCTCCATCACCGGCAGCGGAAACTAACCAAGTACAAACCGAATCGTTTCGACTTTTTACGTCTTATTCTTGTCAATTCAAGTTTAGTTTTGAGGTTATTGATGGTTATTCTAATGTAAACTGCAAATTTGCGCTCAAAAGGTTGTTTTAGGATTTCAATAAATTTGAATATTAGTTTTTTTTTTCTAAATTATCCATTTTAACAGGTAAAAGTTAACTGTTAAAAAAGATAATTCGATATTCGCAATATTCGCATTTTTTTTTGCGAATGCGAATGCGAGTATTCAAAAACATGCGAATATTCGTTACATCACTACTGTGTACCGTCTTTAACAAATTAAAAAGCGAATGGGATGCTCCACAAATCTTCGATTATTTATGCAACCGAAAATACAAGTACTACGTACCGAGCAGTGCGTAATTCAAAATGGTTTGCAAAAAATTTTAAATCACTATTTCATTGTACTGTAGCTTCGATTGCATCAATAATCGAAGATTTGTGGAGCTTAGGTTCGCATTTGATTTGCTAAGGATGGTACATAGAGATATACATAGGTGTATATCTCTATGAGGTCGTCACTTTATCAAAAGATATCATTAAACCATTTCACCTGCGCTTTTGTTAGCTTTATAAATAGGTGAGACTTAAATCTTTAATTAAGATTTGTAGAAAAAGACGTATGTTTTAGATATTCAGAAGATGTCATGCCAGATTGTCTTACCGACAAAAAAGTAATTCTTAAAAAAAAAAGAATAAAATTGAATAGTACATAAAACATTCACGCATTAAACACTATTAAACGTTATAATTTCACAGAACGAATTGACTAGATATTGGCATTATTCGACCAATAAGTTAGTAATTAAATTTCGTAGAAAATCGAATCATACACATTTACTATGAGAATTTCGTTCTTCAACAACACCGTAGATTAGTGTTGAGATGGGAAAAACTTGTGGTTTGTCGATAATGAAATTAAATGGAATATACTATAACGACTTTAGCTCTTTTTATTTTTCAGTATTTCACATAAAATAATCCTTTCTAATTTTTAGTAGGCTACACACAAAAATAGCGGAATCTTCTGCTTTAGTCAACTGGAAAGATTCTGCGAAGACTGATTGCGACGTGCGGAACAATTAATCAAACTTAAATAAGTAAAGGATGGAAGTATGTAAAATGTAACGATTATTGTGATTTATGCCGTTCTCTGTTTTTATACGCCAAAGGATAATTTAGTATCATTTTCTTCGGTACAATTTCCGTTGTGAATAGGACGGTTTACATTACTTGAAAACACGGTAGACTCTTCGGAACATGCTCGGCATTTTATGCGTATGTCTCCTTGTACGTCCACAAAATGGAATGGCAGAAATTCTTTCTCGGAACTAACCAGATGAATGCGGTAAATTTAATCAATATTTTCATTTTTACGTTCCACATAGTTATCCTGCGAATAGCAATGGGAACCCATTTTCATGCTCTCTTTTACATTAAATGAAGAACATTAATATCAAACCGCAATAAAAATATTATGGGTTCACCGTGAATTAATAGAAATCCATTCAGACTCTATACTACCGTTAAGTATGCCTACTTGCTATTGAATGTTAAAACATGCTTATGAATTTTGCTTCAGAGTTGATCAGAAATTACTGCACAGTGATGTTGTAACGACAAATAGATAGTTAACAAAAAAAAATATTAGAAGTGACAATAATTTTTTACTGAGTATTGAATAATCATCTATATGTATAGTAAGTACTTCAACACACAGAAAAACGTTTTCTATTGCCAAGTACATCTATGTTCTTAAAAAAAATTACTAAATGTAAGATAGTATTTTCTTTATTTTAGAGAATTTATTAGATTCAAGTACATAGGTGCACAATAAATTATTTTCTTAAAATTCCACTAACTTCAAAGCAAAATTTATTTGTCACAAATGTTTTCCATTTTAAAACAAGTACATAATTGACTTTTCCATGCTTAAGGACATAAAATTTCTTCGACCGAGACATTAATTTCTTGAGATATTGAGAAACTAATTTTCTTGGCCCAAGAAATTATTTATTTGCTTATATATAAGAACGAGAGGAACTTCGTTTGAAAAATTCTCGCTTGCTTTTAGAAATTACTTCTCTGTGTGAAGAAGAAGCATTAATGAAATTATTCCAATTAAATGAGATGATAATATTTCTCGTGAAATACACACAAAAACATGATCAGGTAGTCAGCCAATAAATGTAGGTCTTAATTATATACTTACTTAATTGCCACTTGTCCGTTAACAAATATGCATTAATCCAAAGAATGGTTAGGTGCTAAGAAAAAAAAAATGTTTCAAAAAAATAGTGGTTTAACTAGTGTATTTCTTTCTTATGAAAAATACAGCGCTGGCTTAAAAACAATCGATGTTAGTAAAATCTCTTTTGTTTGGAATAGCAATACGTGTTTGGTTGAATAACTATACTAATACAGAAATTAGTATTTATTGGATTACAAGAAATGAAAGTATTGGAATTAATAAAGCATATCTTTAGTTTAAGAGTTTGTTTATCTGACCGAAATAAATTATTTCATTAGGCATATATAAGTTGTTGTCCCGCAACATGTAGAAAAAAATGCTGGTTAGTTTAACAATATGATGAGGGTAACTACAGTCAAAACCATTGTGTGCCACTGGTTTTGATGACCACAGTTAGTATGATACATTTATCTATTAAATAGATAAATATTTTACGGATATGTTCGTCATGTACAGAAATTTATCGCGAATATGCAAATTTAGTGTAATGGACTGATGAAATTGAATGCCGACTGTGCTTACAGACAAGGAGACAGTTGAGCATATCTTCTGCCAGTGCCTGCTACTACAAGAATCAGGTGTGTAACCTTCGGAAAGGTTGACCATTCCCTAGAAACCTGAAAACAATCTCATTCAACCTGAGCTACCTTAAAGACCTGAACTTGTTGGATGAACTCTAAGATAACATGCGCTTTGCAATAGATCCTAGTGGTCGCAGTGGGCAGGACGATTAAACGAACCATGCGGATGCTATCACTTATTAACTAACCAACTAACTAGTGTAGTGGAGTGAGACACCCGCTATGTTTACAGCAAAGGGTCTAGCCAATTAAGCATATGAAACTGCACTCGCATCTGATGAAGGGTTTTTTCCTTGTTTTTATTGTTCTTCATCTAAAATAGCCATACAATTAATCTCATATCCCTAACCTCTATTGTAAGGGAAAAATGGGGGTGACAATCCTTAACATAATTTTTTTTTCAGTACTTATTGAAGATATCTTTATGAAATTCAAACTGTACTTGACTATCCACAAACTCGTTATAATATATTTTTGTCAGAATTTTTGTGACACTGGAAACTGTAAAAAACGAGAAGTATATTTTTTGGAAGTGATTTTTTATATTAACCCCCACAATGACACCTACCAAAAAATATATCTTATTTGTTCATTGGTTAGCTACTACATATTAAAGTTACAAAAGATTCGAATTGGTGGAACAGAGCTAAAAAAAATAAAAAGCAATTATGGATATGTGCATATGTATCAATTATTTACCAAAAACTATATTAAAACCTGTAAACTATCCCTATACCTATCGTCAAAAATATGTTCTTATAACAAAATATACACCTACAATATTTCGTAGCTCATCAGATACGATGACGACTACTCTACACTATACTCGATGAAATATTGAAATTGGATGTAGACTCGGTACAATGTTATCCTATAATGTTCTATAATGAGTATGCAGTGACCTGTTTCCAGAACGATTCGATTTTCATACCAGTTTTCTCAAGTTATAAGAAGTTAACTAGCCAGTCAAAATATAGTTGGCAGGCCAGGTATACTTAGATTGAAAGTTAAATTGTTTTATTATTGTTTTATCTGAACGTTATAAGGAGGTTAAAGGAAGAACATCTTATGATGATTTAGCCTTTTTGGCATATATGATTTTGATATGTACTTGTATAGAATTTGTATAATGCCAATAAATGATATTATTATTATTATTATTATTATTATTATTATTGAGTATTTTGCGGGAGTTTTGAATATCTATTTTTTTTTGTCATAAATGTTGGCTGATAATATATAAAGATACGCAACCGACCGTGTCTACTAGCTGTGGTGATAGTGTTGAAAATGACAGTTACGGCAGTGATTTGGATGATCCTGACTTTCAAGTTTTTTGCCGCAATAGTTCGCTTCAAGAAAAGATGCACATTATATGAATCTAAAAAAATCTCTGTGTGCAGCAGCAATCGATTGTAGTCTTCACCATTTTCACACCAAATAATCTGTCATTTAATGAATTGCTTCTTATTTTGTTGACTGCTCTAATAACGTAATAGAGTGACCTATGCAGGCGTTCATTAAGGTTTTTTGCAACCAAGATGATAAATAACACAATGTACAGCGAGTACATTTGGTAGTGTTTGTTTTAAATGCGCAATGAAACCCTTATGACGCTCCATCATTGCTGGAGCACCAAAATATTTCGAATAGGAATTTCTTTCTCTTGATAAAAAAAAAAAACGTGCATGGTATTAAATATGGATTCTCCCTTTATATCGGTTTCCAAATTTTTTGCAAATAATAACTTTTGACAATTTTTTTCTTCTTTTATGAATCGGACGTAAGCCAAGAGTAGTGCTTCGTCATTTAGTAAAGTTGATTCATCGAGTTGAATGGAAAATTTGGAAGTCTTTAAGTAATCACATACTTAATGATAGTTCAACGTCTTTAGCCATTTCATCGATTCTTCTTTGCACTGTATTATTACTCAAAGGAATTTTTTTGATGACATCTGATGGCGTCTTATGATGAAGAACAGTTTCGATAACCTCTTAGACTGCCGGCATAATTAATTCCTCACCAACTGTGTGTAGTTTTCCCGCTTTTGCGATTAACAATGAAATATTATATGAAGCTCGTAGTCCATCATCTTCTTGTTTAGAATACGATGTAAAAAAGGTTTGATATAGTTGGCTGCTTTAAATATTTCTTTTCAAGTCCTTGAAAATAGGATAAATCTTTGTCCTTCTTATCAGCATGTATTTTATTCAAATGGTTTTGGAGCCTAGGAGGCTTTATGAGTCACGCGCGAGCATGGATCCCTGGCGAAGCATACAAAAACGATAAGACATAAGAAGAGCTATCCCTGCCTTTTAAAGATTTGATTTCGAGCACGCAACAACTTGTATGCCTTTGTTTGTTTGTGGTGCCCCGGTGCACTTGCCCTGCAAACAGGTAGTTACAAGTTCCCGTATTTTTGTCGAAATATGCTTGATTGCGTAAATCACGTCTCTGCTTACCAACTTGCATAGATTTGTTACCAGAACCGAATCAATTCATCAACATCGTAGACGGCTAGATAAAATGTTTTTTCATGAAAATGAAAAAAGGTCCAGCGCCCACTAGGGAACAGTACCGCCCCCGATTGGAATCTCTGAACTAGTGTTAGCTGATGAACACATACGTTGGGGTGCAATTATTTGTATTACTTGTCCCTATAAAATCGTCAGTACTACGCTGTGTAGGGGGAGGAGAACCCCATAGCTAGTAGCTACATAAAGAAGTCGCTCTCAAAGATGATAGGCCTTATTAAGAGGGCGAAATTAGAGAGCGTCCTCTAGGAAAAAGGGGATCACAATAGATCTGAAAAGGTCGCGGTGAAACAGGTCGATAGGCCACCCCAATCCTAATCTAATTTAATCTACGTTGTGTAAGTAAATCTTTACTACACGGATTTTTCGCTATGTAACACTACTAATGCTAATGCTCTTGGTAAAGCTCTGTGTGTCGTGCTGCCCTACGTGCCCCACTTTTCGTGCAAATAGAAAAAAAAAACCAGTTGTTTACCATACTTAACAAAATATATACTTAAACGTTAAAATTTATTCTACTCCCACAGAAATAAACATTATACTGCTGACCGAATTAAACGCGTTGATAAGTTGAATGTAAAACTACAAAAGGTAAATCTGGAAATTTAGGAATGAAGCTCTGAAAACAAAAATAATTATTACAGCTACGAGAAAAGATTTATTGCAATAGTTAGATTTTAAAACACTAGAAGAATCCAACTGGATTGGCAAGCATCATACACAATTATAGATTATGTTACTTTTATCCACGATCTTAGTTTAATATCTACTATTTTTTTTTTTTTACTTTTTAGCAAAATGCAATTTACTCGAAAATAAAATTTTAAATTAATTTTCATTCCAATAACTCATAGAATCTTCTAACAAATAATCTGGATGAGTCAGCCGTTCTACACCGAGAGAGAAATATCCAAAATAAATTACCTTCGCTTTTTAAACGCCTAACCACCTCAGTTATTATATTAATATAATTCCATTTAGTTCGCCTGAAAATTACTACGCCTGTATTATAATTATAAGGACAGAAGCACGACATGCCGGGTTAAAAGGATGTGCTGCGCACTGTTGTGTTATACGGGCGTGCAGATCATCTGCGGTGGAAGTCGAGGCCCCGCGGGAGTCTTTAAACACTTCACGATTCTATTCTTTGTAATTAATATTTATGTGAAGTTCGTACGGGATCATAATTAAAATCTCATATTGGTTCACGCACACTCGCCGCTAACTTTCCAGAGAATCTCTTCGCGCGCTCACATAATGTCATGTATGATTAGTTTTCACAAAAGATAACTTTTAATTAATACGTGGACGGACGAGGTCAACCTATTTTTGGAAGTGTGCTGCTAGAAATTTCGTCTAACGCTATTTCTAAGCGGGAGATTGGTAGTCGTCAAAGAGGAGATAATCCTACATTGATAAATCACCAAGTGATTTATTTTAATATTCTGAAACAAGCACGTGAGACACAAGTATTATCATCAGTATTAATTATTATAATTAAAAGCCTGTGAGTATTTCGTACCTAAGAATATTGTAGTTAGCAGGATTCTAAATTAGTTGGAAAGTTGTAATAGTTAATGAACTTGGATATATTTTAAAATATTTCCCATCCAATTTATTCAGGCCTATGAAAAAATATGACATCGATTAAATAGATTAAATCAATTTATAACTTCCTTATGATCTTGTATGGTACCAGTTCTCAGTTATATCAGAGCACGTCTTATCATTTGCCATTCTTTAAGAACGTGTTTCCATCAGAAGCTTCATTTTCTAGAAAATCAACATTTCGTGTCAAACATTAATAAACAGTAAAGCGTCCACTCCATAAACGTTAAGAGAATATCAATGTTAAAAGAACAGTATCTTTTTTAGCGGTTGAATCCCCTATTTTTAGGTTCTTATAAATATCTGGAAAACTATGGGGCAGATAATTACACTATAAAAGTGCTTTGACATAGATTTCTTATAAAATTTGCATTCAAAAGTTTCTTTTTATGAAAGGTAATTGATAATGAAAAGATTTTAAAATATGCACATATGTTTTACTATCGGCTAAAAGTACTCGTCTTGATAGTCATAGTATTCTATTTTCCAACAGGTGATAGATCCAAATACAAGAGAACATACATACATATCAAACAAAAATAAAAATGAATACAATTAAAAAAAAAATGGTATTTCCAATTTAGTGCTGGGCGCACTAAGCATTTTAATAACTTGTCGTGAGTGATAACTGAAATCATCCATAACAATTTTAAAGCTTCATTTGCCCATGTACATAAGTTTTAATTTCTTCTTCTCTTGGTTTTTAGGTCATAAATATTGAAAACATGAATGACTACTAAAACGTTTCGCTTTATTTCAAAGCTTTTTCAGGTATATAAATATAAAATGTAAAAAGGGTAAATTATAAATAAAATGCTTTTGTTTAATAAATGACAAATTGTTTTGTTTACTAGGATTTCGAATATATCATTATGTTTTATTTAAAGATTGTGGTTTAGAATAGGATGTTTTGATTATTTGTTTTTGAATTTTGTAATTAAATAGTTCTTTAAAAATATTGTATTTAGGTATGACGCCCTTTATAGGTAAAGACGGTAGTAGCTTTCTAACAAACCATTGTTCAAACAAGGAATTAGTTCTTTCATAAAATATAGAATATGGCCTCCTGACCTTCCTAATGTTCATTCGCAGATCCTAGATGGTGTGGTTATCTATTAGACTTACCTTCTCTAAAATCTTCGGAGCCAGTTCTTTTAGTACAAACCATATTCTCTGTGGTACTCGCATATCCGGACTCATATCTTTGCATAAATACAGGATTTCATGAAAATACCTTCATACGTCCTCTCCTTTTTGTTGGACCCTCGCAGACAATCGCTAGTGTTCCTCTTCTTCGGTGGCGTTCTTAAACACATCTGCAAGCCTGGCTAATACGTCTTCGAAATCCATATTATCTTCTTCGATAGTCTCAAACTAATCTAACGCGGCTTTTTTTTAGAAAAACATGCTAGTTATAGCAGCTTAGTCTCGGCTGATTATTTATTCGCTCTCGCCGTCCATCGGTGGTTTTTAATAAAATCCCTTACGTTACCCTGCTTATTTCCTGTGAAGCATGTTGGCTGTATTGGCTACATGTTTTTTTTTTCTTTCTGGTTGTTCCTCTGCCATTCTTCTCGCTGGTGTTCTTATTATAGGCATTCACTTCTGATTTAACACTCACTCATAAAATTCACTAGACGGGATATCCGGCGCACCTCCACCATTTGTGATATGGGAGCCAGTTAGTTCTTTCATAAAATTTATAAAACATGTTTTAATGTATGTATTTATATGTATGTATCTATATGTATGTGTATATCTATGTATTTATCTCTGTCTTTTATTGTTGTTTGCGCTTCGGTTATCCCCTCTTGCCCCACCGACTGTGGCTTCTTTTCCAGCGATTATTAGTGTCAGTTTCTGCAAACCCGTCCGTATTCACCAGAATTGCAACACTTTCACGACGTATACATGGCCGTTTGTAACAATATTTTATTCTTTATTAGCCTCTTATATATGCTGATTTGTAGAAATTAGTTAATTGAGCGAAAGGAGCGCTAACATTTAAAATACTGTTATACAACATTGTTTAATACCATTACAAGCATTGGTATCTGTTGAGGGATGAAGCAGGAACTATAGCACGTTGATAGAAAACCCAGATTACAACTCAATCCCAAACATATAAAAAAACGCTCAAACAGTGCTTACGGTACTGCTTACTCATTACTCCACTAGTAAACACGTAGTCTATTCCAGTTTGCTGGTCGGCGAGGGAGATAAGCATCCAAAGCAACAAACACACAATAGGTACATTTTAAATAACACTTTAATCTAGTTAAAAAATTAAGTAAGGTTAGAAAGTTGTAAACAGTGAGTCGAGACGCTCTATAGTTGAGTAAAAATTACACGATATCGCAACATATGGGTCAGTAAATCTGAGCCAAAATAGCTGCAGGCCAGGTATAAATAAACAAGTGTTTACAGAAACCTAGTATTTCTGACTAAGGTATAAAAGCGATGGTAAATAAGAGTAGTTTTGAATTTTCCTCCGAACATAGGCCAATGTTATCGGTTCACAACATATATAAAATTTCAAACAGTTTACTTAAAACGCAAGTTAAACTATCAGTGACGTTAACTAATCCCGATATTTAACAAAAATAATAAATAACAAGACTGCGGAACTGATAGCAGTCTGCAAGTGCTTCATGACAAACTTTTACTAAATAGATTTACAAAAAAAAGTTATACTAGAATACTAAAGTTAAATTATATCGGTGAACCCAAAAGGTGTTTTATAATTGACAAAGTAAAGCAACAAAACAGCAATAAAGCTAATTTGATGGGTCAATTTGAGCCGTACAAACCCAATTCAAAAACCAAATAAAATGTTACCAAGTGGGACTCATCTGTTGGTTGCTTGCAGGCGCCTGGGCAGGTGATAGAAAGGGTTGCTGGAGCTACCTTGGCTCTAATTCGGAGTCGAATGGTTCGAAGGCTTGCCCAAATGGATGACAACACGCGGCTCGAGCTCAGCTCTGTTCCACTCGGGTGGTAGAATCATGGGATTCATATTGAAGTCCCAATTGAGGTGATAATAATAAGGTAAAAAATAACCCAGTGGTTTATTTCTCAATTCTAAAGCCGAAAATAAAAGATTTTAGAATTGAGAAATAAACCACTGGGTTATTTTTTACCTTATTAGAATCTTGGGAGTTTTATATTCCAAGATAGATTACAAGAGTGAGATCACCCTAAAAATTTAGTAACGACGGAATTCCCAAATTTAAATACAAGACTCTAAAACTAACTCATTCCAAATTAAAAAAAAAAAAACCAAGAAGGTAAAAATTAAACCGCTAAAAATCACACAAAACACGGATATAGAAAGATTAAAAAAAAACAACAAAACTAAACCAGCACCTTACCGTTAAAACAGGGCAATTCAAAGAATTAGCATGTCCAAGGAACACGTGCTCCAAAATGGCGTGGTACAACGTAAATAAATTAATCCTGATTAATCAGAAATCCGTCAACGAACCAAACGAAAAGACTATTCCCAAAATAGCCAAATTCCAACACTGGATACGGATGATGAGGTATTATCTCCAAAATATCCACCCAAGTGGTGTAAATCACAAATGCTCAACAAGAGGAGAAACCTCGAAATTTACGTGTGCCAACTACCACGATCGAAACAGGAAATCGTTCCTATCGGAAATCTTTCCGCGGACAACAACATCACCGAAGGTTACCACCCACAGATACAAAAAATAACTAACCGTCCAATGCTCTAAAATACCCCAAACTAGAGAAACTAAATAAAAGGATTTCAAGAAGAATAAGTCAAAACTACTATATTACATATATAAAGTGATAAACCCGACAAAAGAAGGGAAAAGAAACAAACCACGACGCAAGGTTCTGGCTGAACGCACCCAAGGTGCAACAGGCGTTGTTGAACACGGTCACAACTTCGAAGGAACATAACCAACACATAAACGCAACTCTCACCCTAAGGCAGCGGAGAAAATAACTAAAAATTAGTGGCAAATGAACAAGAGGCAGTAAAAATGGGTATAAAACGAAATACAATAGGAAGTAACTAAAACAACACTGATTCTAACGTAAATATAAGCAAATTAACCCTACAAATCCAATGCCGCAAGGCCCAAAAGTAAGTATAGAGCAAAATACATAAATAGAATGCACAAAAACGTTAATGGCTAGATGACAAAATGCCTAAGGTAAGTAGAGATACTAGAAAGGAGGAAAAACTAAATATGACACTTGTAGAACTAAGCAGAACCCAAATTACAACGACACATCGATGATTCTATGTCCGAAACAGTAAGTAAACAACATATACAGAATATATTATCTGCTAACATATAATTGTTTACTTTAGAAAAAAAATTTAAATTGTAAATTGTAAACGATTGCAACGTAATTATTCTCAACTTAGAAAAGTTGAAGATCTCCTAATACGGCCTATTATCTCATTTGCATAGTTTTCGGTACCTGCCGCAGCAACCAGTGAATAATCCCCGGTAATGCTCGTTAGTCAATCGTTATATCTATGGGCAAATTATACATGCGTATGATCTCCTCCAATTAAATACGACATTGTAAATTAAGGGCCGTGTTGTTGAAACAAGCTTTTTATCTATTTATGAACGTGTTTTCTGCGTTTTATGTTTATACAATGTGTATAGTGCGCAAAATGCAAATATAAACGCCATACACTCAGTATATTTATTGACAATCTGCACAATATTGGTAATAACTGATAAAACTAAAATGATAAACTGTTTTCACGTGTACATTTTTACGCTTATTGTACATACTATACAGAAACCAATATTATTAAACCTTTTCTATTTAGTGGACTATAAACGGTTATTCAACCTTATGGTGCGAACAGTCCATCGCTTATACCATTGGCGAAAACCAAAATTAAATTTATTCAACGTTTATGGTGTTGTTTACACACCTACCTTCTAGTAGATAGTAGTATCCACACTAGTGGATAATGCTGTTCTCAAGGTAGATGTTTAATACATTCGTGTGGATCTAACATAATGTTAGACTAAAATCAAGTAACACACCTACTCCTAGCACATTATCATCAAAACTTTCAAGTTATCGTTATACATTACAGTAATTTTTTAAGTAAAAATACATTTATGGAGATTGTGTTGATTCTGTGATGTGTTCCTATATTTCATAAATAAGCACTTAAACTTGCGTGCATACAACTTTTTCGAATACCTCTTGAAAGTTCGTAATATCTATTGCTTGCGAAGCATCTTTCGAATGGGACATGTATTTGACAATTCCATCCTCGTAGAAATTGGCTCTCGAAACGTGTAATCAAGTTAAGTTATTTCCAGCACACGTCAATATAATGCCGGTTTGAGATCAATAATATTAGATGTATCGAGGCATGGTTCAGGTAAGCCATGTCACTGTATCTACTAAACATTAAACTAAACTACACTAAAATTTTGCCTTTGAGTAAATTATCCGGCTAGTTTTAAATATGATTATTAAGCACATCACTTTCGTTAGTTTCGTGATCACTTATGCATCTCTGGTGTGGTGGACGAAGATACAGGAACAAATTGAAATAACTAAATTTAGCAAGATACAGAGGTTTGTGCGTTTACGTATAACAGGAGCAGAGTGAATCACTGCCATAGCGGCAGTGGAATGCCTCCTATTAGACTTCTCTCCTCTCCTGATACCTAATGGGGAAGCCACAATAATATTGTTTAAATGATGCTTTATTTTTATTTGAATAGAATACAGTTTTAATTAGTTTTTCTACAAACATCTAAGAGTAAATTTTCTGAAAACACAATATACTCTTAGAACAAATAGCATAAATATTTGCACTGAAGTATACTTCCCCCAAATGAACATTGTTATTGTTGTAAGGAATAAATCTATGCAATCATAGTGAGAGAGCGTGTAGATTCAAAATAAAATCCTTTATACGTTTGGTATAATCAATTACTATATAAAATTATTAAATGTTTTGTACTGAAAACATGAAATATCAAATGTGAAATTACTATAATATTGAAACATTTGAAACGAATTTTACCCCACCATTTATTGCACTAAAACTTATTTGTCATTGGTTCCCTCTTTTTTAGGGGATTTAGGGGTTTTTGTATATACATACTGCTGTGGACACTTGTATTCGCGAGAGTTTTTTTTTAGTTGCACAGATGTTCATGTTTACTCAGATTTGCTTTTATCAATGTTTCGTGGGAGTTTCCTCAAATTCATTTGTTTATTTTTAAATAAGATTTTGTTTATGATTTGATTGTTTGATTTATTTATGTAAATGTTCAGTTGTTTTAAATTAATTTCATTTATTATTATGTTTTGAGATTTCGTCCGTTGGCGGACTGTTCTCCGTGTGATTTCGCTGTACGCAGCGGTCGCAATTGTAAGAACTAGTTCCTTGACAGATGCCGGTGTAAGAAGATGTAAATTTGTATTCATTGCTGCCATGTTTATTCTTATGATTTAAAGTTTTGTTTCGGTTTATTTTAATTTTATTTCGTCCATCAAGGAACTCGCGTAATAATAACTGTTATTGTATTGTTGTGTACACAATTTAGATATAAGATAATTTATTATTTTTGGTTCTGGAAGATATTTTTAGTTTAAATTTTTCGTTTTTTTTTTTAAATTTTGCTGATTTGTAATTATTTATTAATCACCTCGGGTTGGGTGAATAGAAGCATTATGCTTGTATGTGAGTTTTTCTTTTGTTAATTTACTTGCATTGTCCACGTTTAATTTAGTTTGTTTTAATTTTGGAACCACGTGGATTGATTTGTTATAAAAAGAATTATCTTCCTGAACTAATTTGTTTTTTTGCTTTGATAAAAAATTAAGCATTGTCCTTTTGTAGTTTAGAATCTCGAGCAGTTTTTTGATTTAAGCCAGGACTCTCTGTCCAGGGTTTTTGTTTTCTGCATAATTGTAATTCACATTTTCTTCTTCTTTTTTTTATAAATAAATTACTGATTGTTATTAACGTCATTCTAATTTCTGTTATTTTATTTTTGATTAACCCTTTTCAATTTTTGGGGTAATTTAAGAAAGTCAGTTTTCATTCACTCATTTTTTACTTTTCGTGATTAGTTTTAATTTGCGAGGGTAACCCTAAGTTTAATTGTTTTTTTGTGCCCTTTTAATTTTTATCTGTTGAACTAGCTAATTTAATTTTTCTTTTTTAATTTTCATTTTGCATTTTCTTTGGAAGTTTCAGTACACAGCAATACGCTCTACTTGGCGTCACTTTTTGATTGACCAGCGAACAGTGTAGTTGGTTGTGAGTGTAAGTAAATCTAAATGGATACCCCAGCCGTTTCACAGCTACTTAGAAAATGGGGTGGAATAAGGCTGATGCACAGATGCTGCCATTAAAATATTCGAAGGTATGTACGTACTGCTGTGAACTGATGGTCCAAGCATAAAATTTTAAGAGAAATTAAAAATGACAAAATTAATTTAGCTAGCTCAGCAAAAATGAATTCAAAAGGGTGCCAGAGATACTTAAATCTCAAGGTAGCTTCTAAAAAAGTTAAAGTGGGCGATTGTAAAATTAGACTTTCTTTTAAATCCAAAAAATAGAACTGGCAAAACAAAAATAAAAGAACTAGTGATTTTAAAATGATATTTACAATCATTAATTTTATTTTTAAAAAAAAAAAAAAAAAAAAACATTTGATACAATTAGCAGGATAATAAAAACCATAAATATATGATTCTGGCATAAAACAAACCTGCATATGACTCTACAATTAAGAAAGGACAATGCAAATCCTTTAGCAAACAAAATGGAAGATTCGTTCTAGAAGGAATTTCATAAAAAAAAATCATCCACGCGGTCATGAAATCCAAACTATAATTTACACGTGGAGAAATAGAAACAAATTACATTGAAATTTAATATTTAATAGCGCAAAGCTTCACTTCACCTTCCCCGAGGTGATTAACAAAAATACAAAACAATTAATAAGAAAACGGATAATTTAACACTCTTTCGCGGAATCCTCTAGAACGTTTTCACAATAATTACTGATCTAACATCCAAAACGTGTACACAATTAAACAATACAGCAATAATTAATTAGGAGTTCCTTGAAAGCTAATCAAACAAATAACCGAGCAACAATTTAAAATAAAAATGAAATTTACCTCAGCGGCAATAAGAAAATAAAACAACATCTTTACTTACGGGCAACTTTCAACGAACTGCTCGCCCTATTCAAGGCCTCCCGCATATATATGAAATATACAAATTGTGCGTTGAACGCAGAGCGCAACTCTAAGAAAAACTCTAACAATTAACCTAAACAATACTAGTACACGCAAAATGTATAAATAAATGATTTTAAATATACACAACTGGCCAAAAGAAATGAAACAAACAATTAAATAAATATTCTTAACAAAACTTAGAACAGCGGAAACTCTAACATTGTTTTGACAAGGCTGATTAGGAATAAATAAAAATACACATATGAATTTCCGAAACCCGGGGTGCCAGTCTACAGCACATCTCCCAATTGTTAAGGGGAAAACGAAAGTTTCAACGAAAATAGAGTGTTTCTCCTTAAAAATTGTACGCACACGAAAAATTAATATTCTAAAGTGTCTCGCACTAAACGAACAATACCGTATCTCCGCACACAGGGGTGAAAACGTCACTTCCGGGTGATGAAAACTACCCGGGGTTGTGGTGGGAGTGTCCAACATACCATCCGGTTGATCCAATTTCGAACAGCAATCGGCATAGCAGTCGGTATGGCAATGGGTTTGGCAGTCGGTGTGGCAGTGGTGGGTCTGCATCCTGAGCAACTTCTTGACTCCTTGGATGTGCCTCTCGCTTGGAATTCCAGAAGGATAACTCGAAAAACAGAAAATTTCATTAAAATTGTGCTCCAACATGGCTTCAGGAACGGGATTTTTCTTAAATTTGACAGGGTTTGACTCGACTTGAAGAAAGTGTTCATCTTCGACGACAATAACAGGCAACTTATTTTGTAAGGATACATTTTGGTTGATAACTTCCTTGACTTCAACTTCATTCTTCTCATTATGATTGCTTTCAATTTGATTTTCGACATTTGGGGATTCGATGTGGGAATTGATAACTTCTTCTGGGAATTCTTCTTCAGAATAGTTGACTACTTCTGGGAATTCTTCTTGGGAATTGTTGATTACTTCTGGGAATTCTTCTTGGGAATTGTTGATTACTTCTGGGAATTCTGCTTGGGAATTGTTGACTTCTTCTTTCTCTACCTCTAACTCACCAAAAACCTCTACCTCGACATCCTCTTCGGATCCAACATCTCCAACAACTTTTTCGTTACCTTGTATATCATCACCTCTAACTTTTCCGCAACCTTGTATTTCAAACTTAAAACTATCATCACAATATTTCATTTTTTCATCATCCTTTTCATCATCAACTTTTTCATCATCAACAACATTTTCATTCTCCTTTTCTCTACTTAAATCATCATCAACATTTTCCTCTTCTCTACCTAAACTATTAATATTATTTTCCCTTTCTCTACCTACATCATCAACAACTTTCTCTTCCCTTTCTTTATTCAAAACATCAACATTTTCATCAACTTTATCTTCCCTTTCTTTATTCAAAACATCAACATTTTCATCAACTTTATCTTCCCTTTCTTTATTCAAAACATCAACATTTTCATCAACTTTCTTATCAATTCTGTCAACCTCGAGTTTATTACCAAATACTACTTCCTCTAATCTTTTAACACAATCATTTTGCTTCTGTAGCAATTCTTTATTCTGAGCAATCAATTCTTTTTTTGTATCACTCAATAACCCTTTTATCATTGCCATCATCTCATTCATACTCTTAATACTTTCCTTATTGTTAGTCCTGCTTCCTCCATCTCTCTGGATCTCCTTTTCGTCCATCCTTCCCTTTGTTCCTGCCACAATTTCTTTTCGTCGATCCTTCCCTTTTGTCCTGCCACAACCGACTCCTTCCTGCCATGAGTTCCTTGGCTCCGCCAACTCTGGTCTCAGGAACGTCCACTTCCTGATCCTCGTGGTCCTGTCCATCTTCATACTCGCAGCGGTGTACATAAAAAGTTTGTAAAACGCAACCGGTCAGCCTTGTCAACGCAACGAGAAATTCTCACAAATTCCATACACGGGATCCTAACCTTACTAATTACAATTACAATCATATCGTGCTTCGCACATTGGGATTGCCATAAATATATACTCAAAAACTGCATGAGAATTTACAATTAAAAAAAAATGCAATAAAATCGTGCCTCGCACGTTGGTCGCCATAAATTAAATGGTGACTGCAAGAGTTTACAAATAAAAAAAACAAAATTACGAAACATGAATATAAGATTCTGTACAAAAATGCAATAAAATCGTGCCCCACGTTGGGCGCCATAAATTATGCTGTGAACTGATGGTCCAAGCATAAAATTTTAAGAGAAATTAAAAATGACAAAATTAATTTAGCTAGCTCAGCAAAAATGAATTCAAAAGGGTGCCAGAGATACTTAAATCTCAAGGTAGCTTCTAAAAAAGTTAAAGTGGGCGATTGTAAAATTAGACTTTCTTTTAAATCCAAAAAAATAGAACTGGCAAAACCAAAAATAAAAGAACTAGTGATTTTAAAATGATATTTACAATCATTAATTTTATTTTAAAAAAAAAAAAAAAAAAAAAACATTTGCTACAATTAGCAGGATAATAAAAACCATAAATATATGATTCTGGCATAAACAAACCTGCATATGACTCTACAATTAAGAAAGGACAATGCAAATCTTTAGCAAACAAATAGGAAGATTCGTTCTAGAAGAATTTCATAAAAAAAAATCATCCACGCGGTCATGAAATCCAAACTATAATTTACACGTGGAGAAATAGAAACAAATTACATTGAAATTTAATATTTAATAGCTCAAAGCTTCACTTCACCTTCCCCGGGGTGATTAACAAAAATACAAAACAATTAATAAGAAAACGGATAATTTAACACTCTTTCGCGGAATCCTCTAGAACGTTTTCACAATAATTACTGATCTAACATCCAAAACGTGTACACAATTAAACAATACAGCAATAATTAATTAGGAGTTCCTGAAGCTAATCAAACAAATAACGAGCAACAATTTAAAATAAAATGAAATTTACTCAGCGGCAATAAGAAAATAAAACAACATCTCTACTTACGGGCAACTTCAACGACTGCTCGCCCTATTCAAGGCCTCCCGCATATATATGAAATATACAAATTGTGCGTTGAACGCAGAGCGCAACTCTAAGAAAAACTCTAACAATTAACCTAAACAATACTAGTACACGCAAAATGTACAAATAAATGATTTTAAATATACACAACTGGCAAAAGAAATGAAACAAACAATTAAATAAATATCTTAACAAAACTTAGAACAGCGGAAACTCTATCATTGTTTTGACAAGGCTGATAAGGAATAATTAAAAAATACACCATTTAACATTTCCGAAAACCCGGGGGGGTGCCAGTCTAAAAGACAATAACGTTATATATTGTTAATTCTTAATCTTTGGATTTATTAGTTAATACTCTAGAAATGGAAAATTTATTTTACTCTGCATACACAACTATACAATGCAAGTAGAAAATAGTGTAAACAATATATCATTTTATTTACCACTATATCTGTTACACCCTGTACATTTTAATATGTTTTAAACATATGAAGGAATGCATGCGAGCTCACAATTCGTGAAGAATTTCCTTATTTTTTTGATTCTATTTCTACGAGTAGGTTCTGTATATAAAACAATAAACTGCTGTGGTCGGACATAAAGACACTAACCTGCGTGAAGGACACGTTAATTAATGTCGATAGAGAGAGGGGGGCATTTTAGATTGCGTGGTTTGGATTTAAAAACACAGAACTCATAAATTGTTTGAATCTATTCCAACAAATTCAGAAATCACTATTATTTCAGAAACACTTGTTATGATCCGATATTTTTGATGTAGACGTAACTACATGCGTAAAATGCATGCAATGCGTCTCAAGTATCTGTTACTGATGCCTTGCCGCGACAACATGCACCTCACAAACAACAACCCCCTTCGAAGGTGAGCAGATTGTTACATTTAATTTAAATTTAATTCAATTTTATTATGTATATATTTGTAATAAAAACCATTACAGGTATTGCAACTAAAAAGTTTGGCGTGTAGCATAAATATGTATACAAACAGTAGCCAAGGTAGAAAATAAATAGTATACATATGAGGCTGAAAGCACTATGTTATTGTGTTGGAACTGATGGATCTCAAATCAGGATGAAGCATATAGACCATGGTCAGGCGCACGTAGAAGAACCGTCTGAAAAAGCTCGGTTCGACATCAGTTCTACTCCAAATGTTAAACAATTTCAATAATTACAATTATTTGATTGTTTTTTGTCCATCAACATGTTCTTCTCCACTTTAGAGTAAGTTCTCACTTAGCAATCTGATTATTTGTTACCTTTTGTAATCAATTCATTTCAGTCTTGAGAAGGATGATTGTTATCATTGAAACGTTGGTCGTAAAATTATGGTCAATAAAACTATACTTTTTACAGCGAGTTTGTTTGCGATTCCTTACCCCTACAGTAAGTTAATTTTAACATTTCTGCAAATTTTATGAGAAATTGGCCACACTGCGAAACATACCTATTTTCATTTAGCACGTTTCACAATTTATCCGAATTTATGGGAACTACGAAATCGATTAGCTTCTTTCACTACGGTATTTGGCATAACTGGTTGAATGCTGTTAGTGTAGTTAACTTATTTTATACATCCTATCGGCTTATAGCGATTTTGAAAACTATGTATTAAATTTATTTCAAACTAGCATACATACAGAAGGGTGACCGCAAACAATACAGGTTTTATGGAAAATATGAAGAGAAAGGTAACCGTTTCATCAAAGGGAATAAACAAAAACCCGAAACCCAACCGATATTTCCAAACAAATTGTCAATACAGGAGGCGCTACCCACACACAATGCAGTAAAATAATTTTCCAGATATATGGCCACCGATATTTGTCCAGGCTTAACCGATCGTATCTGTCTAGATAATCGTTTTCGCGGTCAACAGGATAGCGTGTGGAAATGTAACGAAAAAATCATCACGTATAACCAACCCGCGGATATATCTGCTAAAATTCAAATTAATGCCACATCGTTAGCCGACTACGACGCGCGATAAATTTACCAATCCGCCGGTAGATGCCGCATACGTACACTTCTCACAGGAAAAATCGGGACACCAGCAATTCAGAATTTAAAATTTCTTGATTGTAAATGCAACTTTCGGAGGACGTATTCACTTATCTTAGCCAGAAATCACTTAATTATATATATACTGCCATCAAAGGTAACGACTAGAAATTAAAGAGAAAATAAATATATAGAGAGAAAAAGGTTATATATAGAATAAACAAATCGGAGTTTCGGTGGCGGCGTTTCCTTTAGAATACCAATGAAAAAAAAAATACATAGCAACAAAAAGAACTCTTGAATAGACGGCTACATTTATAAATATATATGTATTTAACTTGTTTGATGTTATATAGAGATAATTCTTTTTTTAAGAAAACATATGGCGATGGGATTTTATTATTTAAAATTATGTTACTCGTTAGTGCTGCTTTCATATTAGTTAGTTACTTGGATTTATGCTCGCGAGTACTAGTTTAGCAATAGATAATATGTCAGTCAGCCTCCTCAGTTTTGGGATAATGTGATTTTCACATATTTATTGACTACACTATTATTGATGTATTATTACTATTGTTGTTAATATTGTTAAATATTGTATTACTATAAGTTTTCTTCTATCTATAAAAATTACCAAAACCAGGTTTAAGATTATTTATAAAATTCTTCAATAAAGCAATTAAGTTCGCAAAGAAATTATTTATTTTATGAAGCCTCCGTTTATTGTATTTTCTTGAAATATGACTAACACTGGGCCTCTTTACAAACTGTCTTTATGTAGCACAGGTTTATTAACAATTGTTTAAATATTATTGGATTTATAATACATAACAAACATTGTAAGAAAGCATATTGTTCGTCAATCTCAGTTAGTGCTAAAATATTTATTATTGAATTTGATACATTTAATACTTTTTCGTTGCTACTTCCCGAAGCTGTATTACAGACCAAAGGTGTTGGCTATATTTCAATAAAATAGAACCACATTGGATTATACAGGCGACAGTTAAGATATATTTCTTGAAAATACAATAAACGGAGGGTTAATAAAATAAATAATTTCTTTGTGAAATTAATTGCTTTAAAAAATTTTGTAAATAATCTTAAACTGTTTTGGTAATTTTTTAATACATAGAAAAATATTTTGTAGTAATACAATATTTAAGAATACTAAACAACAATAATGAATACATCAATAATAGTGTAATTAAGCAATGTGAAAATCACATTGTTCAAAAACTCAGGAGGCTGATTGACATATTGTCTATTGGTAAAGTATTATTTGTGGGCATAAATCAAACTAAGCATATAATTATATAATTTTAAAATCCCATCGCCATGTTTTCTTAAAAAAAAAATTATCTCTACATAACATCAAACAAGTTAAATACATACATGTGTATTTCTAAATGGTGCCGTCTACTCAAGAGGCCTTTAGTTGTTATGTATTTTTTTTTTGCATTAATATTTCCGTATTCGGTATTTCTAAGGAAACACCGCCACCGAAATTCCAATGTGTTTATTTAATGTATAAACCTTTTTCTCTATATACATTTATATTTCTGTTCAAATTTTTAGTCTTTACCTTTGATCGCAATAATACACACAAAAAAGTGATTTATGGCTTTGATAAGTGCATATATCCTCTGAAAGCTGCATTTACACCCAAGAAATTTTAAAATTCACGATTGCTAGTGTCCCGATTTTTCCTGTGAGAAGTGTACAACATACATACGATTATGCGAAATCGGCGAAAAAAAAAGTGGGAAAACTTTAATTACACGACGACGAACATTTGCAGTAATATTAAGCTCGCGTGAATCGGGTAAACACCGTTTCGCATGACCTGCGAGCTTTTAATTAATCATACGTCGGCAAATGAACTGTGTAAACGCAGGACGCCCAGGAAATACACGTTGTACACGTTACGAATGCTACTACGTGCCGTGGTGTCCGCCCCGGTTGTTATTGTACGAAATATGGAGGGTTAAGGGCGGAATGACAGAGAATTTGATTATATTTACTGTATAAACATCGTTTGTATGTACCGCGATTAATTAAGTTTTTGAAATTACTGTGTGTGTGTATGTCTGCACGTTTATGGAGCGTAAACGGGACGTGTTTGAATCGCGTAAACTTGATTAGATACAAAGGATCGCCTCAGTTGACAAATAGGTTCAATTTAGAGTGGCCGCCGTGTAATAGAATGATAAGAGTCTTCTATAAATTAAGAGGTTAATGTTGTTATTTAATACTACACCTACTATATTAAACTGAGTAGCAGAATATATCTTGAGAGCCATGATTTTGTCCGACTAACTTGCAACTAATATTAACTTTTGGTTTGTGGCAATACTGAACTGGTCCACTATATCGACAGCTCATTAACAAAGGAACTTCGCGGATTCTAATCAAACTTTGCCAGTTTGTAGATTCCATGGAGTATACTGAAGAACACTTTCTGTTGCTGCGGAACTTCAACAATTTTAGCGGGTGTAAAACGCCCTTGAAATTCTACCAAAATTTCGTTTATCCAAAATAATTTTTAAACGGGGACAGATAGAAATATATAGTTTTAATGTCGAACATGCACCGTTTATGCAACTCTTTCAATTGGTTGTGCTATTTATATACGGAGTGTACAATAACATGAACCGACATATGTTCATCAAATAAGTGATCGAACTTCAGAAATCGGTTATAATCACTCTATTTGGCATCGAGTACTGTAATGGACCTTGAAGTAAAGTAATTAGTAGGGAATGATGATGATAATCAAGCAGTTCACCAGAATGCTGGAGACACCACGAAACAACGCAGTCCAAAAGCAGAACAAATAAATTATGTAGAGCAATGGTTTAGCCATTTGATATTATTTAAGTGTAACGTTACTAGTTTTACTTTTAGTATTTTCGAAATAATAAGGATATAACAAAAAGAATATAAATGTAGCAATAAACAGGCCAGAGCATCAAATGATGTAGGAAACTGCTGCATTTGGCAAGTTTTTCAAGTGCATCTTCCTTCAGAATGCTCCTTCAGGAGGTAAAGATGATCAGTAGTGAGATACTTACACATCGAAATTAATATTAGAATTTAAATTAATAAACATCTTACAACAGATTTTGACACATCGATTTTGATCAAAGTTCAATTCGAAAGAACATTTTATTTCTTACAGTGTATTAATTTTACTTAATTTGATTTGAATAATGTTTTTATATGTATTGGCATCCAAGTGCATTGATATGTTAAACGAAAAATACAGGGAAATTGCTGGATTCGGTGTCGTCAAAAATTGACGTGTTTGCAAGGTTGCATACTCTTTGTATAGTAATTAATTTTAAGATTGTTAATTTACTACAATTAGTAATGAGGTATTGGAAAATTTTTAAAATGTATTTTTCCCTTAAGTCTATTGTGGCCTGGCACCCCGGTTTTGTAAATTCAGTGTTCATATTTTTATTACGATCTGTTTTCCTCAATGTTTTGAGAAATTAGCCTCAGAATTAATTGTTTATTTTAAATAAGAAGTTAGTTATTGAATGTATTGATTGGTTATTTATTTATTTATATGTCCAGTGAAATTGTTTTCACTCTTTAGTATATTTTTTATTTGTTCAGGTTAGCTCATGTCTATTCTTGTAGTTTGTTTTCTATGATCATTGTGCGTTAAGTGCGGCGGCACGCAGTTGTTATTTATATATATATGCGTCTGTTTATCCTTCAAGGGCAATTCTTTGACGAGATGCCGAGTGAGTTACATGTAAATTATATTGTTAGCTGCCCATTTTTCCTTACATTTTGATTTTAGTTTGTATTCGTGTTTTTGAATTTATCTCATCCATCAAAGAACTCATTGTTATAATAATTGGTTTATATTGTTGTGTACACAAATTGGATATAAGATCTTTTTATTATTTTACGTTACAGGAAGATATATTTAAGTTTAAGGGTTAATTTTTCGTTTTCTTATATTTTGCTGTTTTTGTAATTATTTTTAATCATCGGGTAGGTGAATAGAAGCATTGTGCTTGTAATTAAGTTTCCTATTTTTAGTTCACTTGATTCTCCACGATTAATTTAGTTTGTATTAATTTTTGAAACCACGTGGATTTTTGTTGTAATAAGGATTATCTTCTGGACAATTACCTCTTTTGTTTGTTTAAAGGATTTGCATTGTCCTTTAGTAAATTGTAGATTCATGCAGGTTTTGTTTTCGACCAAGACCTTCTGTCTATGGCTTTATTTTTCCTGCGAAGTTGTAATTAAATGTTTTTTTTTTTTAATAAAATTTATGATTTATACGTCATTCAAAGTTTCTATTCTTTTATTTTTTGATTCAACCTTTTCAATTTTTGAAGTTTTTAAGAAAGTCAAATTTTCAAACGCCCACATTTTATTTTTCATGATTAGTTCAATTGTGAAAATAACCTTGAGATTATTAGTACTTTTGTGCCCTTTTAAATTTTTATCCTTTGAGCTAGATAAATTAATTTTTTCATTTTTTTATTAATTCATTTTGCATTTATGCTGGTATCATCAGTACACAGCAGTACGCACACCAACCTTTATTTTATAATGAATATAAGGTGATTCCATAATTTTGCAATAATTATTTATTTAAATTTAGTTTAAACATTCCATAGTTCCATTTGATCACATGGGTATTCTCATGTATTAAATATTTTATATTCTCCTCGCTTCGGTGAAAGTAACGGATTTTTCAAAGGCAGTTTGCCCCCCTGACGAAGACAATCGCTATCGAAGTCTGTTAGAGAATTCCAATTCAAAAGCATTTACTAGCCAACCTCCGTGAGAGACGGACGTATCTCGATTGATTTTGTAAAATTTAACGGCTATTTTGATAAAATCCAATTTATTTCAAATTCCAATCTAAAAATAATGATTAATCGTTAAGCAGGGTTTATCATATTAATTTTATTCACAATGTATCTAAATAACTGTTGGGTAATTTTCTCCAACGACGATATTCCTGAGATATGTTCCCGTCGTGAGTCATTCTCCGTGATGAGAAGTAGGAAAGCCCCCATTCGGTGCCTGATCGACTTGCTCACTCTGATGCCCGCTAACTTGATCCCTCCAAAGGTATTCCTCGCCCAAATCAACCTAAAAATAAACGCATTATTATAACGCTAATCGAAATTTTAATATAACTACTTATAAGAAATTTCATTTTAAGATGTTCAGAAATGTTGAGAAACGACCGCTGAACATTTTTTTATAAGCTGGCAGTACTAAATTGTACTAGATAATATGTATTCACGGCACAAACCGAATACCCAGTAATTTTCACCTTCCAATTGTTGGACATGCTGATTTATCCGTTTTTTAAGCATAGAATTACTCAGATGAACGTCCCGAGAACGTAGGAATTTTGAAAGTTAATTTTAACGGTATTAATTTTAATAATTTAAAACGCAATTGTTATTTAATAAGCGAACCCATTTTTACGTACCTGAGATTTTTACTTTCTTATTTACATTGTTTTCTCACTGCTCTACATTTAGAATCCTTTATTAAATAAAACCACATTTCTTTGAACTTATTGTCTTTGTCGTACCAAACACTGTAAATACTAATATTGGAGTAGAGGACATACAAGCAACATGCTCCTACAGCATCTGGGGTCTTACTACCCTGTAACAGGCACAAATTCTCACCCAGAATGCCATCTGGCATTTGAGAAGGCATACTTATGATTAAAAAGTAATAAATATAGATGGCATTAGGATAATAATAATAATTAAAATATTATATTTAAAAATTTATTTTTTCTTGTATACTGTGTGCTACACAGCGTGGATACACTAAAACCTGGATAATAACTTCCCACAAATTTCAAGTTGATCCGATAGTTCTTTCGATACTTTTTCAAACATAAAAATTAAAAGAAACATCTATCCCGGCAGGCCAAACATAACCAAATCACTTTGAAGGAGGAGCTCTACATATAAATGACATGTGATCACAGCCAACTGACGATTGTCACAGAATTAGTAGGTAAGATGTAATTTTGATTCATATGTGATTTGTAATCTGTCAAGTTAATGCAACGTAACAAGAAATACCTTAGGATGCAATATATCGCTAAATTAATTTAATTAAGCATTTAAAAAAGAGGTGGCTTTACCCATTTTTAAGCAGAAACCATTTATTTATAGTTTTTCTCCTAATCTGTCTTTTTGTTATGAGATTTTTTGCCACCAATAATGCATTAATTACAGCTTTACTTGCTTGTTTGGTTCTATTACTTGTGCTTTCTTAAATTATTTCAATATCCATGGGTGGATTCTACAAAAGTCAAAGGGAGTAACCGAAACAATACAACAAATAATGCAATCGCAGTACACACAAAAAATTCGTATAGAAATGCGCACGCGAACGATTAAAAGGGCATAAATCTTCCGCGTATAATAAAATCGTCAATGGAGCTCAGTCCCAGAGCGAAAAGGGATTATTGGTATGTATAGCGAAGTGCCGTTTGGGGAATTATTAATCCCTCCCTCTAAATAAGTACGTGATACATTTATCAACGTCAGCGATTAAATGAAAACGTCGATACGAAAAAGGTGTCGTGTTACCGCCAGTGCTGTGGTATTAGGGCCGCTCACGATGGGAAAATTGCCTTTTTTTAACGTCAACCTACACAAACCATACACAATATTGCCATGTAGCGTAGAGATGCCATTCTAGCTCTCAATTGGTGCGGTGATATTTAATGGACATAACCTCTGTTGTGCGATAGCAATATTGTCTATATTGCTCTGTTTCACTTACGTATTAAGGATTAGAAAATGTAATATTTTGTGTGTAAACATTTTATTTGTTAAGTATTTACCTTATAAAAAAATAACACTCATTTATTCTGCAAGCAATACAGATTTCGTTTGCAAAATTTGTACATGTTGACATTTAATAAAAGAATATGCTTATATGTAGAAAGGTTATTATAGTATTTTTATATAGTTCCCGCCATTAAGAGCGATAAAAAAAATTAAATAGAAACATAATTATTGAATTATCAGGATTACTCATTCTTCTAGTGCCTATTTAGTGCGATGACAACTAGTACAAACATATTGTATGCATGTGTGCCAAGTCAGAACTAAGTTTCATACATGTGACATTAACGTTTAACGCAAGTATACAGTACAGTATCGGAAAGGAGCAAATATGATGATTATTTAACTATAAATATTATATTTAAGCTCCTTAGCTTACTTATGTAGCACTAATGATATAGGGTTGCTGAAAAGTTTGTAGCATTAAGTGTTTCAAGATTTTTCAAAGGCAGTTTGCCCCCCTGACGAAGACAATCGCTACCGAAGTCTATTAGAGAATTCCAATTCAAAAGCATTCACTAGCCAACCTCCGTGTTGTAACATTTGTATTTGTAGCGTAAGTGTTTCAAGATTTTTCTCACTAAACCGCGTTCGTCGCGATAACAAAACATGCTAATATTTTGATAAAGACCGTTCAACATCTACGGATGCAACATACGCATAATTAAAATAACTTTTATTGGTAGATAACGGATCAGATGCATAATCAGACAACTACCAATGTATAGTCCGATTTGTGCCAGCACAATAACGGTTTATCGCATACTGTACAAACTATTTTAGCACCACCATAATGTAAATTATGGAATTCACCGATATATTTTTTTGGGATTTTCTACTCCCGGTAATACAATGGCATTACATTTATATATATAATCAATAACCTTAACTACCCTATGGGTGTAAAGGTAAATTCCATACACCGACACTTTTATTTCTTATTATAGATAAACGCTGACCATTCTTTCTTGTTTTTTTGCCATTCTTCTTGCTTCATTCCAGGATATTCCTCTTTTTCTCAAACTTTCTTCTACTGTACTATCCCATATTTTTCTCGGCCTGCCTCTCTTTCGTTTATGTCTTGATATTGCCAGCCATACTCTTTTCGTCAGTCTTTCCTCTTCCATTTCAATGTCTGTCTCTCGATGCTTTCTAAAATCGGCGCTACTCCTAATTTTTCTCCTGTCTTCTCGTTCCTTATTCTATCACTTCGGGTGACCCCTTTAGCCGCTCTTAAATACCTCATCTCCAACACTTGTATTTTACTCTTAGTTTGATTATTTAAGATCCAACTTTCATAGCCGTATGTCAATATAGGTTTAAATATTGTGTTAAACACCGTTATTTTTGTTTTCTTTGAAATCTCCTTCTTCCTTATGAAAGCGTTGTTCATTGCGTAATATAATTTTATCCCACTTCAATTCTGTTGTTGGTATTACATTTACAATGCGTAAAACGTTAATGGAGAATTGTACTACCTCGCATCAAGACTCGACTAACACTGATGCTAGATACTAGACACGAATCGAATGAATTTTACTGCCTTGAAGACATATTATGGCTAAACGTTCTGCATAGCGCAAGGCGAGTGCGACCCGTGTAAGCAGACACGTCTGACCACTCTGCACATGACGCACATCATGTTTGCTTTTTTATAATTTATTCCTGAACGTTCCTTGCTTTGTTTTCTTACAAATCTGGGGTTTTCTTGAGGAGCTGCCAAAGATTTATTTAGTACACGTCCGAATGAAAGATCCAATTTTTCTTTCGTGTGTAAAACCAGTCACGTTGGGCAAAATCGTGGGGCCTTCTCGCAAAATTTTATCTAGGAGCCCTTGCCTACCGCTATATATTTGTAAATTATTGCTAATAATAACATCTGAGGGCCCCCGAATTGGAAAATACATAAGGAAATACTGTGATCGCTTCAAAGAAAGTACACTGAAAAATTTAGGTAAATTTTTCTTGGTAAAAAATCACTTTTATTGATAATTTTCCGCACTGAATGGTGGTAAATGTAAAGAAACTTAAGGAAAATGTCGAAATGTTAGAAATATTCCCATAATACAAGTATTTTACGTGAATATTATAGGAAAATTTTTGTTTCTTAGAAACAATCCCTAACATTCTAATATTACCAAGAAAAATATTAATATCTCTTCAAGGAAAAACTTAAGATTTCTTACAATTTGGAAAATTACAGTCAGTAATTTTCAAGGGATTAGGATTACTTATTTCCTGATCGCATGCGCTAACTTAGAATGTTCTGGTTCAAGTAAGACGTAGGCAGAAATAACATGGTGTTCGGCCATCTGTGGTTCTGTTTTCTTGTTATTTAGAACTATTATACTGATTATTAGTAGGTGGTATTAATTCGTATTAGAAAATCTGTTTGTTGCTCTTTTAATGCTTTAAAGTCTGTTACGCACTCTGCTATAATTTCAACATGGAATATCCGAAATAACTTGCATGCACGTTGGAATTAATTCAGCATTATTTGTTAAAAAAATAGGTAATATTTCTTGGTAAAAATCACTTTTTTCGATAATTTTTCGCATTCAATGGGGATAGATGTACAAAATGTTTGACGTGAATATTAATGGAAAAAAAATCTGTTTCCTAAAAAAAAAATCTTTAACATTGTAATATTACTAAAAAAAATATTAATATCTCTCAGAAAAAACATTTCTTACAATTTGGAAATTGGAAATTGGAAATTTTTTTATTCAAATAAATTATCTTAACAGCAAAAAAAAGTTTTGGATATATGATATCAAGTATTTACGATTTTCCTAAAGAAACTATTTATTTTATACAAAGTCGGTACAGTTCCAGATAAGGTAGTAGTAGATTTACGTCAAAATTGTTTTAAATGATCACGTCATGATGTTATAACATACAATAGCAAAGTTTTCTGGCCTATAGTAGCAAATACGTTAAACATATTGCTGTGTACTGATTGAATTAAATGAGAATGCAAAATGAATTTTTAATATGAAAAAGAAAATACAATTAACTAGCTCAACGGATAACATTTTAAAGAACGCAAAAGAACTATTAACCTCAGAGTTACCCTCGCGAATTAAAATTTGAATCTAACCACGAAAAGTAAATTGTGAGTGAATGAAATCAGACTTTCTTAGTTACCCGAAAAAATAAAATAAAAGAACAAAATTTTTAACCCAATGACGCTAATTAACAATCAATTTATTTTACAAAATGGGTTAACTTACAGATGTGCAGGAAGATTATCCAAAATACACAACCTTTGAATTTCTATCCACGTGGTTTAACAAATTAAAATCAAAGCGTGGACAAACGCAAGAAATATACAAAAAAGAAAAAACTAAATGCAAGAACAAATCTTCTACTCACCCAACCGAGGTGATTGAAAAATAAAAATGAAACAGCAAAAATTAACTCTTTAAAATATAATGAGAGAAAAAAGAAACTAAACTAAATCTTCCTAAACAAAAAAAAATTATAATTGATCCTATATCAATAAAGTGCACGCTTTAATATATTAACAATTATCATAAAAAGAATTCCTTGATTGACTAAATAAATTACAGGAGAAAAATTAAACTTTCAAATTCAAAATGAATTACAAAATGGCAACAAAGATTTAAAAATACGTCTACTCACGTCAATAGTCGAACAATGAAGTGCTTAACAAAATTCTATAATTGTTTTTCTAACAAAAATCCCTCTCTCAAAATCGTACAATGCAGACGTATACCATTACAACAACAATACTCAATAGAATACGCATAAAATCAGCACAAGCGAGCTTAACTTAACACTAAATAATAAAAACACAAAAAACTCTTAAACTAACATTTTCCAAAACAAAATAAAATTGTGAAAATTCTCGGTAAATTGAAAATCAGCAGATCGGAGAAATCAAAACAACCAAAAATATGCAACTTAAAGTACACTCAGCGGAAATGGGTTGTCTAACCACAGTAATATTTTACAAGTATAGAAATTGCTGTGAATATGGCGGTTCTCCTATTTCGCTACAGTAACTTTCCATACTCGATATAAATTTTCTACATGGCAGATATAGTTATCAAATATTTATCTATTACTTTCCAGATAAATATTTCGTAGGAACTGTTATCACAACAATTTCCCGATTGCATACGGTGACGCTTGATTTTTGCAAATTAACCACCAATGTGGAGAGGCGACGGTAATTGACGTGCAGTAGTTTTTGGGTAGCATTAGAAATTTTCATATTTTGTTTACCTTTTATGCATTAAATAATAATTAAATACATTTCATCAAGGCATTAACATTTCACCGATATTTTCCTCTTTGTTAGGAAAAAAATAGAAATACCGAACTTTCCTTTGTAATTTTACTTTTAAACAAGAAAACTTCTATGGAAATTATCACCATTTTAGAAATTTAACTTGTGAGTATTTCAGACTACATGAAAAGTTATTGGAAAAGATACCCACACTTCAGGAATTTTACTATGAATATTCCAGGTTACATGCAAAAAAAAAACCTTTGAAAAAGTTAGAAATATTACTTATAAAAATAAAATACCTCTTCGGTTTTAGGGTACGAAATTACCCCAAAAGAAAATTACCAAAAATTTTTGGTGTGTGACATCAAGTTAAGTCACTATATTTAATTCAATCAAAGTTTCTTTATGTGAAATAAATTTTCTATAAGATATCTATTTCATTACGGGAAACAATATTTTTCTTAATGTAGATAACTCAAACAAATAAATATTTTTCTAACTGAATTTGTATACTTTTCCTTTCCTCAAGGTAGAGGACATTTACTTTTTTGCTCAAACAATTAATTTGAAAGTCCAGCAAAATTATGGATATAAAAGTATCCCACCATAAAACAGCCATACAACTCTATATAATCCACATTTTATTGTATTCTTAAGAGATCCATGAGTGGGGATTTAGTGCCGAAGCATCGTATATATATATATATATAACTCTGGATCTCGTAATTTAGAAAAAGTATACTGATAAAATATATACACCGCCATAGACGTTAATAATATATGGGCGTAAACCATTTTTATGACTTCACAGCGACGGTCCGCAATCTTCCCTTTAATCTATAAAATATAGTCATGATAAAATTGGCTCCCGAATATACGGTCCATTTAGTCTCGGAAAGATCCATTATTAAACAGCTTTATTAAGGGATCAGTCTTCTTGCGAGAGAGGACGGACGGATAACTTCTGATTGAACTTCGGATGACATTAAAAACGGCAAATTGAATCTTAAGATGTCTCATCCGCGGCCTAAAAACGTATAATAAGAACCGCAGCCTCCAAAGCAATTTAATTTAGCCATCGATTTTAAGTTTCCGCTCTCGAAATATTGTTTAATTATTGTTAATATTATTTCCACATCAATCACGTGTCCTCTATCTGCTTTCCTTATTCAATCTAACTTCGCCAATTAAATTCCCGGAACGGCGGAATGTAAAACGAAGGCCTATAGGACGAGGGCGGCGTGCAAAACCGTGAACCTCTGAGTTTAATATCGCCTTTGTAGGAGTAAATTTTATGTGTACAATACTGTGCTCGCCGTGCCTACTTTGTTATTTGTACAAGTGGGGAAATTGGGGAACTCGTTATTGTAAATTTTCAATGCGGTTTTATAATCATTAATGACGGTCGAAATATGTCGTCGACCTATTTAGAATGAGGGGTTGAATGGATTGTTAATTGGGCACGTCCAATGCCTCTTGCGCGGTATGTCTAATGCTAAATAAAGCGTTGGGAATGATGAATGAATTGAATTATTTTCTCTTTAGTTGAAGCAGGGAAAAGTTTAGGCCGAAATTAATTTTTTTATAAAATAATGGTGACAGAAGAAGAATGGACGTTTACTTTCCTTTCGGTACAACAGACATACAGGGTGATTTAAAATATATCACTTTTAGGCGATTATTAAATTAAAAAAATACTATTCAGGCTGTTTCACCAGCACTGAATTATTCTATTCTCTAACTCGTAAACAATGACAGATAGGAAATTTGTTTATAAACTGTTATAGGATTATAATTTTTCTACACTGAGGGAAAGAAATGCATTGATTTAACCAAAATACGCATAACCAACCAAAAAATTTGCATTAAATACCGCCCACCGAAATTTATTGTTAGATTAAAATTTACGATTTGTTGAAATATATTTGTTAACTTAAAAATAATAAACTCGTTGATTCAACTGAACCCTCAATTTCAATTTAAGCAAGTTAATCGTTAATGCAACACTTCAGTTTAGTTGATATAACATTGGTTTTGATTTGTCAATACAGCTCTAAGTATGTTAGAACAACAAAAAAAATGTTTTGTTTAACGAGCATTGCTGCTTAGCGTAACTTCGAAATTGTGTTGAAACTACAAAAACAAATTCTTGCTTCAATACATCTTTATGGTTACATTAGCAAATAAATGTGTTGAGTGCACAAAATTGAGTGTCAATGTAACATTTTTTTGATTGATTTGAAGCAAAAAATTGTCATTCAAATAATCTCATTTTGGATCTTTTGGAAATTTTATTAATTGCAAATTGGGGTTTGAAAACAAAATATTACTAACTTAGGTTCATATATTTATTAATAACTTGACAAGTTATACGAGTACAAGTACGAAATATGTAAGTACACTTTACACTTTATAATAATATAATAGGTATATAAAAGTAACGCCTAAAAACATTTTTTCACAAATACATTTGAATACACTTTCGACCATCTGACAACGTATGTAGCATAAATGAATTGCAATAAATGAGTTCCTTCATATAAATACAACGTGTTTCATCAGTTTGTGTTATAATAAATGCCTGAAAATTATCATTATATTCTAATGTTTCGTACACTTGTATTACAAAAAAAATATCTTTATCATTTGGAGTCAAAATTTCCTGAATACAGCCAAAAACGGGACAAAAATTATTAAATTCAAAGGATATAAACAAACCCGATTTGAAAGAAACGCCATATCTCTTAACCCAGGACAAGAAGTAAATATGGTCTGGCACACTTTCTGGTATCAAGTAGCTTGCTATTGCTCCACTATATTTGATTTCATTAAAATGTTTGAAAGAGATATACTGCCCTAAAGCGAAATTTTCTTCAAATCCTGTTTTAGACAAAATTCTATAATTAAAATTAAGTTGATGTTTTAATGCCATGGTATAAGGAATGTTTATTCTAGAAGAAACAGGTTTTACTACAGATTTTTACTACCTAATTTGAATACGCGATGTTTTCCTTCATATCGTATACAGGAAATATTCGCAAGAGGTCCTACAACCGTCATGATTTGAGGGTAGTGAACTAATAAATGATATTTCGGTTTGAGGTTTCCAAAAAGCTTAAGATACAATGTATTATGCTCTGCAATTAATACTTTTAGCAATTCGGCGTCCTTTAAAGTAATTGATGCCTGTCCAACAAGTTCACAAATTTGTCGCAAAGATTTATATAATTCCCAAACCGGGTCATTCATCGGTATAAATTCATTTCAGCGGCTGAAAGCACAATACACTTATTACTTATCTGTATATTTGAAATCTCTGGCGGTTTATTTTCATCGTTTTTTATGTTATATATAACATAAAATTATTGGAATTTGTACAGGGTATTTCGTAACCTCGATACTCTCAACTTTTTATTTTAAAATTTATGGTGTTCTGCGCTGTACGCCAAAATGTAATGCGTCGTTAATTTACTTATGAAAATTATATTTTTTTTGGGCGCTGTAAGATTAGTAAATAATAATATCTATTAGTTAATTGAAATAAATAAAAAAAACTAGCATAAGAATCTTTTATCGATCAAAATAACCACTCCTAGGTCGTGCGGTTCTAGAAGTGTTTTAAAATATAATCCGACCCTGTAATAAATGATAAAATAAAATAATAAAAGAATTTGATTTCATCTTTACAATATTTCATTTGAAAATAGCGAAGGCAGAACAATATACAAATAAAAACATTACACATAAATAACGATTATGTAGTGGTAAAGAAATAATAAATGAGGCCCCCTTGTATATTACTGACTGAATTGATATTATTAAATTTAAATAAAATGCAAACAAAATTATGATTTCGTATTTAGAAACTAATAAACAAATAAAATAGACGATAACACCTGCGATTTTGGCGGTTCTTCGGCTCTGGGTGTGGTCTTGGTGTGGTCGGTATGATTTTCAATATACACAGCGGTCTCTTCTGGAAATTGGCTCGATGTGACTACGTCGTCGTACCTTCAGGAGGCTCCTTCTGGAGCCCTCTAGATCGGAAAATTCCGAGCATACGGCGGCACAATACGGCAATTGCGAGAGGTTTATTTTTTGGCAGAATAGGCACTCGGCAATCACGGGGCTACCATTAGCTCGCTGCGCGATACACTTTGAATAATATATGTAACTGTTGATATTGAAATTAAAATCAAAGGCAAATTCGTGTTCCAATCCTTTTTATTATATAATGCGTCCTTGGCTGGCATTCGGGCCGTTTTGTATGTTTTCCTTCGATTGCCTACAACAATTGTAAGATTTTAAATTACATACATTTTAATGTGTTGTTTGTTTTCACGTTCCATCATTTTTAATTTAGTTTTTAATTAGTTTTTAAAGGTTTTAAAGAATTTTCTCTCATTGTACCCACAAAATTTTTTGACGCCTCATTCTTAAATAGGAAACGAATATTTCACGTTTTATTGTCAGATGATGGTTTAATAAACCGAAACATGTCGCAATGAGATAATATAATAAAAAGGATTGGAACACGAATTTGCCTTTGAATTTAATTTCAATATCAACATATATTACACCAATCCCCTGGGACACTATAGACTTATATGTAACTGTGTTGTGGCCAGCACCTAATGGCGGGTCCTTCTACAACAGTTCTCCAACCGAACGGCACGTCCACTCGCTTTGGACGCTAGCTGATAACTTCCTTTGTTTACTTGCGTACCTACGCTCTCCCACGTGCTTCCGCTAATCAGTGGACAGCCGAGAAAACCGTCGTCCTCGTGACCGCGGGACCTATCTTTATTTATTCATTCCTTTCTTGACACCGCTTGCGTCACCGTACACACATATATTGATTAAAAAGAACTAAAACTAAATTACAAATTATACATGTTTTATATGTTCACATAAATAGAATGAAGTCACGCACTTAATAAGGTAATATATGGTACATCAAATTTAAGATAAAGTGCACGCTAGGTGTCCCATTGCAATATATACCTCCAGTATTATGGCATTTTTAAAAATGTCAGTAAATTTAAAAAAATAAACTACAACATACCTTAGCGCTATAGTCGTTAACTTACAAGATATTTTTGATTTTCTAGAAATTATGTCACTTGCACTGTTTCAGAGAAACGGTTGTAATTTAATTATTACTTGGAATAAGTGAACAAAATTTTGAAATTTCTAAATACAGATCTACTTACAGCTGCAGGAGTTGTACTTTAATATACTGGGTATTCGTTACTGAGGAGCAAACTCAAATTGAACTTCAAAGGGATATATCTAATTTTTTTAATAGAACATTCTGTATATGTTTACATCCCTGAATTCCTAACAAATGCTTTGATTTTTGTTAAGCATTGTAGTTTTGATTACTTCTTCATTGTTGGGGTGATATTTGTAATCTACAATGACAGTCGTTTTTCGACGTGTAATTCTATTTAGTGAAAGTAATTAAGTTATTTGTATAAAATTCGACAAGGAGTAAGGAAAAACCACGAAAGAGCCTTACATTGGGAGAAGGATCTGGAAAGTAGCCTGAGGCCTTGTTTCTGATAGCCAGCAATTTATTGTTATTATCCTTCCGGTTTTGGAAAGGGCAGCCGTCTTTCAGTTCCAATAGCTGTGCTGTTCCTAGGTAGCCTAGGTTCCTCGGTTCTTCGCACATCTCGGAGTTGTCTCTTCCAACAGCAGAAAGATGGACCAAGGTAATGAACTGAAAACAAACGGATGATGTATATCGAAAGAGATTTCAAGAATAAATAAACTCGTTTTAAATGCTCATTCTAGCTTACGGGCCAAAGCTCATTGCAATCATCACATATTTGTATGGACAACCAAGAATGGCTAAATAGATATATTTCGATTAATCATAAAATGAATAAAAACAATCAAGAACGCCCCATAGCTTCTTTTCAAATGGTTTAAGAACGAACAAAACGTCGATAAAAGTGAAATCTTGGGCGCTCAACTAAGTTAAGTTTCGCCATTTAAACGAGTTTTAAAGCATCGAGACAAATAAAAATATAAATACTTGAATAAAATGGTGTTTCACCTCCAAAAGTTTCCAGAAAAAAAAATTACAAAACAGCACCTGAAAAATCGTCAAAAATATGTTTACTTGGAAAAATGCTTTAATACATGGAGGCACAGTTGTTAATACCTCTTAATGAAACGTGAAATGGGAGAATTAAATGCAAAAATCCAAGAAGCTGTAGCGTTTCCGAGGCTCATACAAAGTGCTTTAGCTGTCAAAAATAATTAGCTCATAATAACTGTAAAAGTTATATGTGACTGGGATGTTTAGACCTTAATCTTAACTTAAGAGTTTTTTGAATATTTTTCAGCATTTCTCATCGCAAACATTCGCACTTTCCAACTTAGACCGGCAAAAAAGTTACTGAAAGTTGGTACTTCAGATTGTCGATATTTTTGACAAAATGACTGAATTTTCATTACACTATTTCTTATACGAGTTGCTGTACATCACTGCACTACCTATTGATAAATTAATTCCAAACTATAAAGAAAATTACCGAAAAGATTTATTCCGAGAAATGTCAATGCCCACTTACATCAGTAAGCTTTGACATATCTGGGAAAACACCTTTTTCGGTAATTTTCTTCGTAATTTGCTATCTGTTTATCAGGTATCTATTACTATAGTTAATGTATTTTTCTTTTAATGTTTTAAAATATTTATTATCATATCACAAGTGTAAAATTGACAATATTTCAATTTCATTATTTCAATTGACGTTTTACACTTGAGGATGACTTACACAGGTCAACACATTTGGTACAGCCACCGCTATTAATATTTAGCACCATCAAAGCGTCGAGCCAATCGTTCGGGTGCTAAATAATAATGTCGACGACAGTATGTGTGTAATATATTAAACAGAAAAGGATTGGATATTTAAATAATACCTTAACGGTATTTCCATTTATTATTGAAATTAGCAATCTATTAAATAAATCAAATCAAAGCAATTATAAGTACTTCGTGTGGAAATACCTACTTTTATCTATATAAAAAAACAGCTGGCGTAGTAAACAATGAAAAACATCTCAAGTTGTAGATTACCGCCAACGTATTTAACTGTTTTATATTTTCGGTGGCATTTCTGACATCATAGTCATCGAAATAATTACGTACGCTATTAGAACCAATTCTTTTTTTATTCTGTAATAAATTCCACAAATTCCGTCGCAAATTCAAAATCAGTGTCGTACAGACGGCACTTGGCGTATCTTGTAACAACATGAATATTGAAAATCCATTAGTAGATTCCAATCAGCATTGTTTTTAAAGAATAATTGAAAAAAATCCAATCATAAAACGTTTAAAACAACATTGTCCGCATTCGTTGAAAATGTAATTACAAAAATTACTGACGAAATCTTCTGTAGGTGCGTTTAATAAAACAACGTTTCTGGAATTCATATCACTGAGTGATATTGCGACTACTTTTCGATTCCTCTCGAGTCCTTGATTCTCCTTCTCTATATAATAATAATCGATATTTCATTACACACCTTTCTTTTTACGTATTCTCCTGGGCAATTAGATACCTATCAGAAAAATTGGAAATGTGGAAATAAATAACCAGCTCTATTACAGGTAGCTAAACAACAGTATACGAAGTATACGAGCCGAATCATAAAAAGCTTTATGTAATTTTATGTTTACTGCCGTGGGAATAATACATAAATCTTTCTTTTACTACGTTCTGAGTATTTTTATAATTAAAGTGGAAGGAAGCCTATAAAAAAGGTAAGTATTATATGTGTCAGATACCAACATTATTACATTTCAGAATACAGTAGGAGAACTTTGTATATCTACTTTACAGGATAATAAATATCATTATTCTTTAGTCCGACACATTTCAATGTTACCTAAGATGAAGCCAAAAAAGAAATAAAGTAAAGAAGATCTTGTGTTTACTGATGTAAAAAATTTGTACTTAAACTAAACAAAAATATGCGAAATAGCAAACTTTCTGCTGGCAAAAAAATAGAGAATTTTTGGACGGCTGCAACTAAGTAAAGCATCTACACCTATAATAGTTCAATGCACATACTACCTACCTTCAAACTTTTGTTGTATTTTCTTTTGTAGTTCCACTGTTGTAATACGTTTTCTACATATTTATCCAAATGCAAATGAGTTGAAATGGACTTGGATGAAACTGTATGGTATTTTACTTGTCGAAACATTAGTTATATCACAAATCTTTTTTTTTTGGAAACACTATTTAAGAAGTTATGGTGCAAAACCTGTATGAATATTTATAATTTAAGTAATCATGTATTTTTTAGATAACGTAAGTATTTAGAAAATTATGATCCTTCTTTATATTTTTAAAGGTAGTGAAAATATAATTTACTAAACTACTTATTTTCCATTTTCTAAACACGTAATTGTGTATGTACAATCACGTTGACATTACAAATATGTTTCGGAAAAGGAAAATGACTAAGAGTGCGGTAGAACGAATATTTTAATACATTTACTTTAAATAAAATGTCATCGTAAACTGCGGCGGAGCGGGCAATCGTCCCGAAAGAGAATGGCCTGATGCAACAAAGATGCCACGACCTTTTCGGGTTGCACAGAGATTTATATTCGAATAAGTTGACGTTTGTAGTTTCCGCCAAAGAATTAAATGTCAAAATAATATAATTATTATATAGTGACCGGGCATAAATATTGCAACATACAGGACAATTTTTTTACTATTAAAATATGTTAAAACTTTTTTTGCGGAATAGGTGGTGAATGTCTAAGAACCCCAAAATTTATTTTAACACACATCATGTAACCACTAGTATGGCGGTAAATTTAAAAAATGTGCCATGACTCTGCAGAAAGTGAGGTTAGATGATATGATATCCAAAAAAGTTATTTGAAAAATTGCTTAGAATTCAATTCTGAAGCTGTATGTAAACATATTGAAAAAATCTCGTTTTTTCACATATTGTTTCATTAAATTACATATTTTCATTTTTTTTTTTTCGTTTTTAGCAGCTCAACTGAAGTGATATTTCTAAATTTGGTTGATACTCAAACAGTTTTGTCAATTTTTGCATAATTAACACAGCAAAACCTGAGAAATATGATTTTAATGTGATAATAAATAAAATTTTACAAACATTTTCTCTGTAAACCACTTAGAAAACATTACTTTCATTGAAAATTATTATATTTTCTTTTGTTTTCTGTGTTAAAGTGAAAACCATTAGTCCATAACTGATAACAATACATACCTAAGCACTGACAATGTCATTGCACGTACGGTATTTAAGTAGGTTTCGAAATTACTAAATTAAGTAGAAATAAATGCACGATATAGATGCACGCCCTCTAGGCGCCACACGACACAAACTCTCACTCAGTCAGCGACCGCGGTGTAAGTCGGTAATTCAATCACTGCCATACATCTTTGATTAAGGTATCCTATCTGTTCGCTCTTGTAATAAACTGCAAACCCGTGAACTAACGAAGAAGGTATCATTTAATACTTTATTGCGTTCATATCGTGAATAATTTTATGAAAATTGTACCTAGAAATAATAAAACATATTTGTTCACATTCATATTATTAACAAAATTATTTATTGAACGAATAAAAATTTACTTGACTTAGATTTTTTTTTAAGGGGTGGTAACGCCTAAGTTATGTGTTTAGCTTATCAGGCCCCGCAGAGCCAAATCTCCCTCCTAATCACCATTACGACCCCGGAAAAAACCGATTATCGTAATTGACCAGAGCGAGATTTGAACCCCGGACTCCGCACTGATAGCCAAGCGTGCAAGCCACTCGACTACCAGCCAGGTGTTGTTGTTATTTGTTATAATAATGGAAACTAATTTATTTCCTTGTTATTACTTAAACAAAGATTGTAAATAATATTTTATCATAACAATGACGCATTTCGTTCTGTCAATGAAATTTCACTCAATGAATATAGCTTATTGATATCACATCCAGTATTTTTTCCTAGTGTATGAAACAAATATAGCCTAATTCGCTGAATTCCATCTTAGAAGATTGGGAAATTGAAGATGTTCATTATCAAAAATGAAATAAAATTCAATTCCGAAATATATTAAAGTATGTATGACTGGTGGTGAAACCTGCAACCGGCATTACTCAAATAATTAAATGTGAATATTAATAACAGTGGAAAATCATTGTTTTGGACTTCTAGTCTAGTTCTGTTCCACACAAAATTTCTGAACGTGTCGAAGAGTGGTGCGTTCGAAGAGTCGATTATATTATTTCTGATACCATGGAAATGTAAATGCTTATTATTTGAAATATAATAAGGTAAAGAGTTACTTTTAATAGAATAAAATACAGTTTGATGGTTTATTTATTGTCTCTAGTAAGCTAGTATTGTATACTAGTAATTCTTTAATTATATATTTAAATTTGTGAAATTGAATAGTCTATGCTATTACAGACCATATTCTGATTGCGTTGCGAATACATTTAATCATTAGTATTACCATTATTATTAAATTAAAGCCCATCGTATGTGTATTATGTGCGAGTAGATTTATAATACCGAAGTTGTGCGCCTTTATTTAGTAATTTACATCACGCCAACATCGATCTAAAACAGGTGTAACTAAAACTACAACTCTAATGATTATCTAATGCTATTACAGATAACAAACCCGAAACTGGATTTTCCGACGTACAGCCGTAAATCGTGCCGGGAATACGACGAGATAAACCGAACGTCACGACCCGAAAGTCGATATCGAGAGGTCGATTCCAGTGCTTTCGCGGCCGCAGAATATCCGAGAGTTGGGGCTCGGCTCGCCCAATTAAATTGAAAACTGTTAATAATGGCTACGGTCGGCGGCATGTAGAGACCAGTCGAGCCGTTTGTAATTGGCGTTGCCGCTCTTGCGAGTGGGCGTACGAGCCCGCCGCCACTGCCACTAGTCCTCGGAACGGACGAGGGTAAGACGGAGGCGCAAATGGTCGGGGATTCGTAGTCGCTCCTTAGGGAGGCATTAGCAGATGGGGAACACGGAGATATTTCATTCTTTCGTCTGGCCGGGGCAATTTTCTACGCAGCAACGGTAGCTTCCCTCGTATCTCTTTCGAAATTTATATCTTACGTCTAACATATACGTACATATAGATACTTACCTGCCTATCTACTAGCAATTACATTGAGCAATTACCTTGAGCAATTACATTGACTTTAACACCGACTTCACGTTTTTTGTGTTTATTCTTCATGAGGATGTACAGTGAGCTTCTTTTCTAATGTCTCCCCACCTTATGACCATGTATCTATACTCTCTACCCCACGCTCTGAGCTGTACGCTTCGGCTATTTTCGGATTCGCAGGTGACAGATGTGATTATTATATTATACCGGGTGTCCAGCCTAAGATGCAACGGTCCATAGCCGATTTATTACTGTCTTTTTGAAAAAATGTTTCAAATAAATATTGTCTCGAATCATATTCTGCACATTTTAAAATTAGTTTCAGTAATGGCGGACTTCCGGTTGTATCGGAAGTCGATACTAACTTTATTATTTTAAATGGAACACCCTGTATACTATCGTACTTTTGGATTCCTTGTTAAATTTAAATAACAATACGTTAGGCATACATTGGGGCTAAGTTGTACCGTTTCCGAGTTGCATGACGTTTTTCGAAAAAAAATGACATTTGCAATGTCTGTGATGTTTGGAAATATCTCCGGAAATACGAAAGTTAGAAAGATGCGGTTTTCAGTTTTCGCTTAATCATGAAACAGCACACGTTTTTTATTTTAAAATTGTTTCGTTTAAATTACAAAATTATTAAATAGGGCTCTGTAATTTTCGAACTCTAAAATCGTGGATAACTTGATTTTTTTAAATTGAATAGTAGAGCAATTTTTACATAAATGGATGTAAAATGTAATTTTCTTTCGATTTTATAGGAATGTCATTGTATCTATCTCCAATGGTTTTGGAGATATTCGCGATTTTTTAATTTTTCATGATAGATACGTATTGCGAAGCGCCGGCCATCTTCCCCTCGCATTTCACCAGGTTTGGGACTGGCTGCAGTAATACTGGCATGCTTACAAAGTGGCCAAAAGAATACAATAAGACCACTGGAAACCAACAAAACTTGAAATTAAAGAAAAAAAGGTGACTTCGAAAGCACACTGTTATTTTGTCAGTGGGCAATTGAATTGAATCGCATCATGATCAGTTTCATGATGCGAGCTTTTTCGAGAAAGTGATGTTTTCAAACGAAGCTAACTTCCACAAAAATGGATTTGCGAATCGTCACAATTGTCGTTCTTATGACACACAAAATTCCCATCGATTTATTGCAGCACAGAGTCAGTACAGAAGGTCAATAAATCATATCATAGGCTTGTTCTTTCATAACCAACGCCTGATAGGTAGGGTTTATATGCAATTTCTTCAGAATAATTTGGGCGTTCTGTCAGAAAATATTCCGTTAGCTACTCGTCAGCTGATGTGGTTCCAACACGATGGTGCTCCATCTCCCAATACTGTCGAATTTCGTCAGTTTTTGGATGTGTCTTTTTCAGACCGCTGGATTGGGCGTGGAAGACAGATGACAGATGGCCTCCGAGATCGCCAGATCTTACAAGCGGTGATTCCTTTTTATGGAGATTCATTAAAAATGAAGTTTATGAGACGCCACCAACAAGATCTGATGATATGCGCCATCGCATTTTAAAAGCGTTTAAAGAAGTCACACCAGAAATGCTCACAAATGTTCAAAAGTGTTTGCAAAAGCGATTTCAATTATGTAGCGCCTAAAATGGATCGCATTTTGAATATTTAATGTAATAGTGTTGTACAAATACTCTATATAATGATGGCACTAACTAGTGTTGTGAGTTCAAATATTCGTTGATTCCGATTATTAGATTTCGGAATCGGATGATTCTGATTTTTTTTTTGTGTAATTATTCGTCGATGTCTATTAGACAGACGACCTTTTTCTTAGATATCAAATCTCACATGTCCAATATTATTCCGACTCGGTTATTCCGATTATTGAAATCATCCGAATATTTACAACACTAGCACTAACATTTAAAGTGTAACCTGCTGCGAGCAAGACCCTCGATGTGTATGTACGCCATTCATTGGGCAGAGTAATGTAGTTCTAAAACTGTTCTGATTTATGGATATACTAGTAATGTTGAGTTTTCTTTTATCTTTGCTATGTTCATTTCCAACGCGCTTCAGTAAATTCTACAATTTTTTAATTTCAAGTTTTGTTTGTTTCCGGTGGTATTATTGTGTTCTGTTGGCCACTTTCTAAGCATGCCAGTATTACTGCAGCCAGTCCTAAGCCTGGTGAAATGCGAGGGAAAGGTGGCCGGTGCTTCGCAATACGTATCTATCATGAAAAAAATGAAAAATCGCGAATATCTCCAAAACCTTTGGAGATAAACACAATGACACTCCTATAAAATCGAAAGAAAATTAAATTTTACATCCATTTATGTAAAATTGCTACAACCTCAATTTAAAAAATCAAGTTAACCATGATTTTAGAGTTCGAAAATTACAGAGCCCTATTTAATAATTTTGTAATTTAAACGAAACAATTTTAAAATAAAAAACGTGTGCTGTTTCATGATTAAGCGAAAACTGAAAACCGCATCTTTCTAACTTATATCTCGTATTTCGGGAGATATTTCCAAACACCGAAGACACTGCAAATGTCATTTTTTTCGAAAAACGTCATGTAATTCGGAAACGGTACAACTTAGCCCCAATGTATGCCTAACGTATTGTTATTTAAATTTAACAAGGAATCCAAAAGTACAATAATATACAAGGTGTTCCATTTAAAATAATAAAGTTAGTATCTACTTCTAGTATAACCGGAAGTCCGCCATTACTGAAACTAATTTTAAAATGTGTAGAATATGATTCGAGCCAACATTTATTTGAAACATTTTTCCGAAAAAAACAATAATAAATCGGCTATGGACCGTTGCATCTTAGGCTGGACACCCGGTATATTTACCTGCGATTTAGTTTACGGTTCGTAAATAAGTATATCCGATAAAATGAATGACGGTGTGCCTTTATTACATATACACCAGTTACCTAGGAGGTGCATTGAATCGGTGCACCAGAAAAGCGGTGAGAAGTTGTTACGGGGTTCGTTCGCTCTCAAAGTTAAAGGTCTCATCGGATCGAAATAATTTATCCAAAACACAAAGTTTCGGGTGACACTGTATATTTTTCAAAAATAAAAGCAAAATAATAAAATACATTGAGATACAATGAAATACGAATCTTAACATATGTTACGATGACAATTGGTGTTCGCTAACTAATACTTTAAATTATAGGTAATGATCGTGCAATGAATAAAGTTAAAAATAATTATGATGGTAATTACGAAATATAAATTTGAATCTTAATCTAAGTTAATAATTTTGGCTTGAAGATCTTTATCACGTGATATGATTATAAAAATAACTTAAACTTTTAATATCGTACAAGAAAAGAAAACAATAAAATAAAATATAAAACTTGGCTGGTAGCTTTGACGGGTGTTGTAGGCGTGGTCCCAAGCCAATTGCTCTCCTGTACGCGAGGTTGCGGTGCAGATAAAATTCAACGATCAGCATTTGGTCTCCCAAATTATGTACTTCTTTCACCCTCTAGGTTTAAATCAAAGCAAAATAGGTCCTAAGATAGGACCGCATTACCAAAACTAATAAAATTAACAACCGAAAAAGTCAGCTTACCAGTGACCTCAAGATGACGCCATTAAACAAAATGAATGCCGGCTTGACGCTACTGTTGTAAAACCCTTTACAGGAAAAATCTATGCACGAAACTTCTCCTCCTGACAGCCCCAGGTAAAACAAAAAATGCACTCGATATTGGAGGTTCCTCACGTGACAATATCCCACAACAAACGTGGTAACTAAATAGAATGTGCACGGACAGAATTTGAACAGCGCGCGTGAGATGGTACGAAGCCTGTGCATCTGCCTTGCTTAGCAAGAGGGCAGAAGCAGGAAATGCAACGTTAATCAAATAAGTCCCTGACAAATTAACAATGCGGAGTAATTTACGCAAAAGAAAAGGTTTTAATGGATAAAACTTAACTGACAATGAATTACTAATTAATTTGGAAATGAATAACGAAAATGAGACATTACTTTTTACTATCACGGTAAAGATACGTTGTGATCAGCAAGAAGTACGAAACTTAGCTGCTAGATGGCGTTGCAAGGTCTAATTCTTAATTTAATTAACACAAAATCTTTAAATAAAATCCATAAATGAAACGATCGCAATCCAACAACAACAAAGTCGGTTGTCTCGTAATGAAGAACCCCAACTACAGTTACAAGTTTTTTTTTTGTTGATATAAATAGGCAGATATTAAAACATTCATGTCAATAACGATTTATTACCTGTAAAAATTTTGACCTCAATTCCGATTGTTCTCTATCAAATCTTGCATTAAACAACAGATCGGGATAATTTTGATTACCTTATACTTATAGTTAATAATAAATTATTATATGAAACAAAATTATATTTTGTATTTTTAGAAATTATTCACAGATTACTAATCCGATGCATTCCCTTATCCATTCTTATTATCATTTACTTTATCGTCGTTTTTCTTTTATCTTTTTTTTTCAGTTCTGAAGGTTAACCTGTTAAATATTGTAATAGTTTAATACGACGGTACTATTTGTTAACCATTATATGCATTTTAAGTAGCCCAATATGTTTATTTGTCGTTCTACTATTAAGTTGTATTGAATTTTTTTGTGTGGTAATTTTGTGAAAACGTTTCACGAAGACTATCCCTTACCCGTATCGATATAATAACATCTGTTAATTCCGGCCCCAATTTAGCAAGAGAGATATTATAGTATTAGATTAGCCACATATAGACAACTTAAAGGAGAAATAAATGCAATCAATAAAAACAGAATACGAACTAACAATACTAATTGTAAGACAAATACAAATTTTAAAGGAATAGAAATACATGCGGTTTAGGGAACTTGCGATCACAGCCAACAGATTTGCTTTGTCCTTTAAATATCTTAAGAAAATATAATTACATCCTCCTCAACAATGATAATAGCCCTCTATGCTTTTTTTCTACCTGCGAATTCAAGCTGAGTCGATGTACTTGACCTCGCTATGCGGAAAATAGTATGGATATTTGGTCGTAGCAAGGGAGAAACATTAGATCTGGAGGGTACTGTACAGTATTTTCCAGATTTAATATCTCTCCCTTGCAACGACCAAATAACGGCACTATTTTCCGCACAGCAAGGTTAAGTACTCAGCTCAGCTCGAATTCAGAGATAGAAAAAGAGCATAGGGGTTAATATCATTTTCTTAACATATTTAAAGGACAAAAGAATTTTACCAATGAAACGTTTGCACATATTAATTTGTTGGCTGTTATCGCCAAAGTTCAGTTTTGTAGGTGTTTCTGTTCTTTCAAAATTTGAATTTTCTTGGTAGTGTTCGTTCATATCTGTCTTTATTATATACATGTTGCTAATACTATTATATTAGTATATACAGGGTATTCCACGTAACTGGTTCATTAAAAGTTTATGATGTTCTATTATTTACTTATATTTGAGATTTTGGCACCATTATCTGTTCGATTGGAACTATAAATGCAAAATACCTTAACCAAAATATCACTTCCGGTGACCGGAAATGGATGTCAACTTTGTTATTTAAATAGAATGATATAATTTTTTATTCATTTTTGGATTCTACAACTATAAATACGTCAGTTTTCATTAGCTATTCCTATAGCTACATGTTGCCGTTCTTGAGTTATTTAAGTTTTTCTTTTTCTTTTAGTCATAATCATTGCATCATTGAGAAATTAATATCTCGGTTAATACTGCAAGTAGAGATTCCAAATTTGCTATGTTATGAATGTAGATATAACTCTAAGAAACGGTAAGCACACTTTACATTCTAACATACAGGGTGTTCAAAACTGAGGAACAAAGTGACATATTTTCAAATGCAGAAAACTCATTTTTTTTTAATAGAACAACCTGTATTTTAATTCGGAATTAGGAAGTAAATATCATCCCCTATCACTTTATACCAGCATTCCCTATACCTATCTTTAATAGATTTTGAAATATGAGCGAACTTTTTGTTAAACAGACTAAGTATTCTATTTTTTTAAATAGAACACCCTGTATTTTAATTCGGAATTAAGAAGTAAATATCATCCCCTATCACTTTATACCAGCATTCCCTATACCTATCTTTAATAGATTTTGAGATATGAACGATTTTTTGCTAAACAGACTAAGTAGCCCTATCTTTACGTGTTTGTAGCTGGCTCAGAATGGGATTAATGTCAAATTCATTGACTAACCAAAAGTATTTATGTATATCATAGTAATTACACTTTCGTACAACGCAATATTAATAGAAATGACTATTCGAACAGACATTCTTGTATGGTTATTCAAAAATAATACATGAATTTGATGTGAATCCATTTCAGAGCCAGCTACAAACATTTAAAGATAGGGCTACTTGGTCTGTTTAACAAAAAGTCGCTCATATCTCAAAATCTATTAAAGATAGGTATAGGGAATGCTCATATAAAGTGATAGGGGATGATATTTACTTCCTAATTCCGAATTAAAATACAGGGTGTTCTACTTAAAAAAATTGAGTTTTCTGCATTTGAAAATATGTCACTTTGATCCTCAGTTTTGAACACCCTGTATGTTAGAATGTAAAGTGTGCTTACCGTTTCTTAGAGTTATATCTACATTCATAACATAGCAAATTTGGAGTCTCTACTTGCAGTATTAACCGAGATATTAATTTCTCAATGATGCAATGATTATGACTAAAAAAAAGAAAAACTTAAATAACTCAAAAACAGCAACATGTAGCTATAGGAATAGCTAATGAAAACTGACGTATTTATAGTTGTAGAATCCAAAAATAAATAAAAAATTATATCATTCTATTTAAAATAACAAAGTTGACATCCATTTCCGGTCAACCGGAAGTGATATTTTGGTTAAGGTATTTTGCATTTATAGTTCCAATCGAACAGATAATGGTGCCAAAATCTCAAATATAAGTAAATAATAGAACATCATAAACTTTTAATGAAACAGTTACGTGGAATACCCTGTATATCTGCTAAATCGGGGTGGGAATTAACATGTTATTATATCGATACGGGGAAAGGATAGTCTTTGTGAATCGTTTTTACAAAGTTACCACGCAATATAATTCAATACAACTTAATAGCAAAACGACAAATAAAAGCATTGGGTTACTTAAAATGTGTAGAACCATTAATAATTAATACCGTCGTATTAACACTATTACACTATTTAACAGGTTAATCTTCAGAACTGACAAAAAAGAATAAAAGAGGAACAACGATAAAATAAATAATAATAAGAATGGATAAGGGAAGACATTAGTAATCTGTAAATAAATAACAGTAAACAAAACAAAGTATAATGTTGCAAAGATTGCAAGCAGAATAAACAAGTGAATATCTTGTGAAATTTTCAGACGACAGAATCAAAGATCTGGTTTACATAAATATAAAATACATAAAACACGAAATGGAGAAAAAATCCGAACTTAGGTCAAAATTTTAAGAAGTAATAAATCGTTAATGACACTACTGTTAATCCTCTTTTTGAGACAAACGATATCTGACCACAATTCAAGTGCAATGTACGTACTATGTAACTAGGGTTGCTTTTGTCGATAATATGTAATAAAAACACATCACTATTGACTTTATCAGGCATACTTATCTATGAATCGTAAACTAAACCAAAGGTAAATATGTAATATTCATATCTGCTACCTGCAAATTCGAAACTAGCTGAATCCCGTGGCTTAAAGCGTATGGCAGAAAGTATCGATATATGGCCATAAAGAGGTGGCATTAAAAAAGAAGTACAATGTACGTACTTAGGTCTACGGTGACAAGTTTTCAATTTAAGAAAAGGTAAATCGATTAGAATATTGTAGAAGGCAGTAGAGGCCATCGATTGTCACAAGCTTTTCGTAAGCTTGGTTGTTGTATACCTGTGTGTTGAATCTTGTGATAAGCTTGTCGTGTGTCATCTAGGAACCTTGACATAACCTTGCAACAAGCTTATTTCCTTGTCAGTGACAAGCTTCTTCTTGTCGTAACATTTTTAGAAAAAGGTTGTTCCAACCTAAATTGTTATCTCGGTTGTTGTCCGAGTTCGTTGCTTCATATCTTCACGTGCTGTCGGACGTGTTTTATATACCAAACTTATATATATACAAATTTTTTCCCCACAAGTATAAATCCAAGATTGTCAGATCTAGTGCTCTTGATGGCCTCGAAACTAAACTTCCTCTCTCAATCCATTTATTTGGAAATTTTATATCTAAGAAATTTCTAACATCAACGAGGAAATGTGCGGTTGGTACTACGTATTTAAGCTTACCCAAATTGATGTATCCTCTAAGGTGAAGAGATAATTCGTTCATAAAAAAAACTCTAAACATTTTTCTCCCGATAAATGTTTTTACTAATTATTGTTAATAAATATCCTTCCGGCGTTTTATTATTTAAGTTGCTTTCCCAGAGCTCATAATAATAATAATTTATTAAGCTGCCCAACAGAAAATATCAATTTACAGGACAACAGCAACAATAAAGTAAGTGAGCATATACATATGCATGAATATATCTCATAGAAGCAAAATTACTTAATTTCAACTATAATTAAATAACATCTTATTCGACATAAGATAGAAAAAAGTTGTCTTAAGCACTAAAGTTAAGCAAAATATTAAAGTTAAAGTGATATTTGGATTAGTGATAATGAACTATCGGCATACATTTATTAATTAGTGAAGGTAAAGGAGTAAAGTGAATGTCAGTAGTGACGTTAGAAAGTGAATTTAGTAGGATGTTAGTATTTGATCTAGGACAGTAAAAGGTTGTAGATGATCTAGCTGATAGAGGAGGCACAGTGAAGCTGATCTCACTAAGTAAAGGTCTAGAATCAATTCTAGTATGTAATAAATTAAACAGAAATTTCAGGTCAGCCTGGGAGCGTCGAACATCCAAATAAGTAATATTGTATGCATGAAGTAATACGTTGTGGCCGTATCCTTTCATGGGACAAGTAAAGAGTTCCTTAAAGTATATTATAAGTAAGAAATTTTAGGAATCTAAGTTGAATTTGTTCGAGAGAGTAGATGTGGCATCGATACGCAGGAGACCAAACCACTGCTGCGTACTCAAGCTTGGACCATACATACGAGAAATACAGCGAGGTGATGCAGGTAATGTGATGAAATTCAAGTAATTACAGTATTTATTGACAAAAATACCCACAATTGTGGCGCTGACGACACTACACACTCAAAAATATCTCACCACAAATTCCACTACACTGGACGCATATTTCGGTAGAAAAGCTGCCATCATTGGCCATTACGCTGACTTAAGTGTTTATTTCAATGTAATATTTTGCTATTTATTAAAGTATTTCTGTGAATGAATTACATTTAACATGCAAAATTTTTAATGTGAGATTCTCACGAATTGAGTAAAGTTCTTATACAAAATCAAAGTTTTAATACTTTTGCTATAAATGTGATTTATATCAGCATATCTGTATGTGTAAAAAAAAAACTGCTACGAAAAGTAGCAGCCTCTTTCAATTACTTACCAGTAACAGATTGTATAGCATCAGTTATGCAATCTGAGTTATACCACACAAACATTTCTTCTTTATAACGGAAACACTAAATAAATTATGAAGTATTGGAGTCAGAGTAAAGCTAATGTAAATATTGTGCCGGCAAAGGCTGTACAGGAAATTAAAAGTAAACATGGAGAATTACAAACAGGAAATATTAAACAAATTCTGTTTACAATATAGGAAGTGCACCAATAAATACATACAGCAAGATGAAATCAATAGAATTTAATTATATATTGTGCTTGCAACATCCATGAAAGTTACTAGTATAAATGAATTCCAAGAGAATATAAGGTTATTTATATATTATCGGTGAACAAATAATAAAATTATATTATCCATTTCCCGTAAATTAAACGGAATTCATTTGTGTACGGATCCCTTCTATAAAAAACATCGACGAAGTTTTCAATTAAACGTGGAGAATTAACAAATGATTCAATGTTTATTCATTGTATTTCATGGTAATTATTAAAAATTATTCAATAAAAAAATGCCTAAGTTATTCAGCTATTTAAATAATTATCTGGATAATAATTACAATAATAATTCTTTCAATGATACAGGATAATGAAGCCAGCTATACATGTTGTAATATTCAACAAATACGTTTAAAAATTTTAAAATTTGCTCGATTTACATAATTCCAACCTGGAACAAACGCAATGGCTGACCCAGTTTTTGCTAAACCTGTAAATACGATAAATTACATTTCTGCGGAAATCAGAACAAACTTGCAATTAAAACTGAATAAATTTAACGAGCTTAAATACAATATAGAGGATTATCATAAATTTACTTCTTAAAATCCGTTGAATGGAAACTGCGAACAATACATTCATTAAAGTAATCTATTAGTTTCTTTATTCTAGTTTGGATATTTTAATTTGGCACTGAGAAAATATGCGTTTTTCTAACCGATAAGCAAGAACAATATTCCTATAAAAATATTATTAGTGACATGAAACAAATATTTAATTTTAACAAAATTAAATACAAGAAAAATTAATATTAAACAAGGCCAAGCGGGTGAGTAGCCTAAACTTTAAAACGTTCCCCAACCAGATGACGGTCTAAAAAGTTTAACTTATTAAAATTCTTACCGAAAGTTATATTAGACACTAAATCTTGCAGTTGTAAAATAATTTTGCACAACGCGTTTGAAGCTCCGCTAAAGTGATTTATAACGACAAGCGCGCACAATGCTAAACGTCCTTGCTCCTAGTATAAATTACGTTTAACGGATAAAGAAACATCGGAGGCCATTCCCCTCTAAGCTTCGTCGTAAAAATGAACTGAATGCAAGCGGTAAATCAATGCGGATAGCCAGACAATAATGGCAGTAGTTCAAAATAGCAGAAACTAGATCCGTATGGGTAAGCGCATTAAACTCTGGAAGATTTGATGTTGGTATTTCTGGTTTAGTACTGTGTGTTCGTAAAATTCAGCCATCTGAGAGCACTTTGAGTTTTCCAGTTTTATTTTACGATCTGCTATATACTTGGTCTTGATATCTGGTAGCTATAATTTTTAAAGAAAACTTTAAGTGATTAAAAGTGATATAAGCGTACTTGCATGTGTGTACTTATATATACATTAGGTGACGTTAAAAACGTGTGTAACACTTAGGTAGAAATTAGCATACATATGTTTCACCTTACCAAGGATCGTCAGAGCTACTGGTCTAACCTAATGTACTATACGCAGAGAGCGGTATATATACTTAATATGTGGTAGAATAAATGAATGAGAGTTTAAGATGGAAATCTCATTATTAACGTGAAGATATTCGCTAAATTGTCGATCTGAAACTACAATATGTATCCATAAAGGATAACAATAATTGTAGGTCGACTTTAAGCCACTATACTTGCGTTAATTAACTAACACTAATTAATAATTAGGTGATGTTAAAAACGTGTTCTACCTAAGTGTTACACACGTTTTTAACGTCACCTAATTATTAATTAGCGTTAGTTAATTAACGCAAGTATAGTGGCTTAAAGTCATCCTACAATTATTGTTATCCTTTATGGATACATATTGTAGTTTCAGATCGACAATTTAGCGAATATCTTCACGTCAATAAAGAGATTCCCATCTTAAACTCTCATTCATTTATTCTACCACATATTAAGTACTTATATATATATATATATATATATATATATATTGTTACGCTACACAGTAGCATACAGCCCGGATTAAAAAAATAAATTTTAAAAGAAATACATTAATTGAATTAGAAAAAAATCAAGTTTTATATATACCAGTGTCATCTATTTTTTATAATTTTGATTTAGAAGTGCTCTGTCTCACCAGCCAGATGGCATGCAGGGCGAGAAATTTCCGATCGAGGGGCGGTGACATAAAAAAAATATTGAATAGCTCGTTAACTCTCTTATATATTGACTCAGTACGCATAGAGATGTGGTAAGATGATGTTGTCAATTGTCCTCTCCCTCAAATTCAATGTTTAAGACCAGTTTAAATGATCTCATAGGCATGATAATGTCCTGCCTTAATCGTATTCAATCCCTTATGTGTAAATGAAACATTTAAGTGCGAATAAAAGTGATTTTATTTAATAAAAGAAATTACTAAATGTGAATTTGTTTATAATCAGACATAAATCTTTGGATATTTATCTCAGGTAAGTCCGTGAGTCCGTTTAATTAATAACACTAAAGTTTCATTAAGTAATTCCACCTTTTGCAATTCAAATTCATAGTTTCAAACGTAAATGCGTTTGAATTAAATTTTAAAAATCCCGCGTTTTCTGACCGTTCAAATGGAGTTAAGATAGGCTTACAGAGACGTGCGAAACAGAGTAGCCAACCTTGATGGTAAATCACTGGATATTGGTTCGTAACGTAAAAACATATTCAATACATATAAACCTAATTACACAAATTTCCCCAAAATAACTGGAGACCGCTTAGCTGTGTTACAAACGATTTTCTAACCTCAAATTTTGCAGAACGGATTAAAATAAAATTTCTTATAAGTACCATTCAATTTAGATTAGAATTGAAATAATACGTTTATTTTTTTAGGTAGATTTGACGAGGAGTACCTTTTTACAGGGCCGAATTCTGCGATCATCGGTGGTCAGGACTGTTCAGGTCGGATATGGGCCCTCGTACCTCGTAGATACATCAGGTCAGAGAGGATGGGTCGCTCAGGACAGGAACATTACTCGGAAAATCGTCGTTGAAGAAAATTACCCAAAATCGTGTGTAATTTGGAATAAAATTTATGTGATAAACTTTGTTTAACAATTAACAATTATTTTTCTAGGTTGAAATTTGGAATAACTTTGGATTTTATCGAAATAGCCGTTAAATTTTACAAGAACAAACTGAAATACGTCTGCCTCGAACAAGGCTCGGTTAGTGAATGGTTCGAATTGAAAATGTTTTAACTGACTTGAAAGCGATTGTCTTCGTCAAGGAGACCAACTGTCTGTCAAAATCCGTTATTATAACCGAAATAAGGAACCTCCATTGTTTTACAATAAGAATGTCCATGAGACCGACAGGATTGTCAGATGTTTCAACGATGTGAAAATAAATAAATTTACAAAATCTGGAATCACCTTACACTTGTCATATTATAAAAGTAAGTGTCTCTGAATTATGAGAAAAATACATTTGAAATTTTTAAACGCTTATTACTATAAAAATTAACAATCTTAAAATTCATTACTGTGCCCCCAAAAGGTAGGCAACCATTTATACACATAGAATTGTTACAAAATCCAATTTCCAGCAATTTTACCCTGTCTTTCAGTTGACATATCAAAGCAATTTGGACTGCCAATGCATATCCAAACGTTATTAGACTAAATTTGAACGAAATAAATACACAGTAAAAATAATAAAACTGTTCACTCGAATTAAACGTGGATCCCAAATTTGATCTGTCAATAGCTATTGTAATAAAATACTATTCAAATTCTAATATTCATTTTCGATGTGTAGGTGTATCACTGCTGATCATCTTGCTTCCTGAAGGGAAAATTCTAAAGGAAAATGCCTTGAAGGACCTGCCAAATGCAGAGATTACCTACATCACCTGGACATCGTCTAGCTGTCTGCTGCTACATATTATATCCTTTTTCTATTATATCTAATAAGTTTTAAAATATAACTAAGTAAAATAGAAACATTCCCTTTTTTAAAAAATAGTAGAATATCAAGTACTCTCTCCATGACAATATATATAGTTAATAGAGGAAATTTCGTGAGGATTGTCGAGGATGTATTCCACTATAGTAATTAGATGAGTTACTGCATGTACGCAGAATTATGGGATAATAGTTGATTAATATATTTTATTTAAGTTACGTAACGTTTCGGCTGTATACAATATTTCAGCCTTCCTCAGACGTTATCTATAAGATGAAAAATATAAAGTTAGGGAGAAATCACATTGATCACGGTTTTAAAATATGAAGATATACAAATGGATACTTACTAACTATATAAAAAGGTTGTATGCAACTTAACCGTTAGCATTACTTGTTGTTATGTGGAACAGGATATTAACATATTAAAAATATTTAAAATAAAGACAAACACATTTAAAAACTCTTAAAACTATTTAACTATCTAAAGTTGTGTTCTGTTTGAGGTCTCAAACATGACTATATTTTATAATTGCTGTAAAGTATATGTGTATATTCACCTTCTCGGTCACTCCGCGTGTTTTCCTCCGAGCGAGGATTAGTTGGACGTTTCGGTGGCATCTCAGCTACCTTTTTCGACTTCTTGTCACTACTGGCGTTCGAAGACTAGTTGACATGTTTATGCGTTGCCGTGTAAGTATCCCTGGTTGCCGGCTGCCATGTGCTATTGGCTCAGGTGACTGACCAATTACTTCTGGCATCTGTTGTTCCTGTAGTGGATGACCGACGACCATTTGGTTTGTAACAGATCTACTGTTTTGTGCAGGACTGGTAGGTTTACGAATACACTGATGTTGCAAGGCACTCTTCCAAGTGACAGGTAATGAATAATACTTAAATAAGTGAAAGAATAATTGAATGAAAATTTAAGATGGAAATCTCATTATTATCGTGAAGGTTGCTAATTGTCGATCTGAATCTACAATATTTATCTATAAAGAAAATAATAATTGAAGGACGAGATTATGCTACATATTGCGTAACACTCGGTTGATATTAGCATACATATGTTTCACCTTACCAAGGCTCGTTAATGCTACTAGTAGCACTAATTTGTTTGCTGTAACAAAACGCATTTTTATATATCCAATAGAGACCGAAATAAAGTAGTACACACAATACAACAAAAAGAGTAGAATTGCGGGTATGTGATATATAGCGATATGGGATTTTTTTGTCTTTTTCTTATGAATTACCCATGCATATCTTGAAATTAAAATAACACTCATCAAATCTGCCCAAAATTTAATTTTATACGAAGGAACGTGAAAAATTTGAAACTGCGCTAAAAATAAAGTTTCCCAGTTTTTTGGTTAAGGGAGATTTTAAGATTCTTTATTAATGAATCTAGTTTCAAATTCAAGGCTGTATCCAAATATGAAGTTTCCCTTAATTTTAACAAAAAATAAGATTTAGTCGTTTTTTTTTTTCTAAATTACCTGTATACAAAATTGGTCTCTAGACCATACATGTGTCATTTCCTATTCTGTGTATACTTTCTGAGAGTAAATCATGCACACTGTTTCAAAAATGTTATACCTTTGAAAGGGAAAACTTCAAAATTGGAATTATTTTTGCTACATAATATGTTTTGCTTTCAAATGAAGCAAAATAATAATCTAATTCCACTGAGAAAAAGATTTAATAATCATAAATAAAAATATAATTATCGTATGTAAAAAAGTTCAGCTTTTTCAGCAAAAGCACAAATTACTTAGCACTAGTAAAAAAGAGATCCTAAACACTGATACAAGGCAAAAGGTAAATGACATATGCCTTTTGCTATTCCTATGATTTGGATGGAACCATCGCTTCATATTACCAATTGCTATTTTTGTCTTACATGTATAAGTGATACGACCTCTAAATCCAGACACACTGTAAAATATCCTAATATTCTATCTGCACTGAGACCAGTACCTCACAGTCCGGAATTACCTGCGCCTAAACTTCAGCAAAACATGACACTAAGCGACAAGGAAAGTACTGATGATGAAGTAAACGAAGAAAGTTTTGCAGACGACAATATGGATTTGGATCCAACATTTCAACCAGATTCGTCTTGTTGTGTGCCGTGTCTTCTATTCAAGAAGACCTCAATAGCCTTGTCCGCGATTTAAAGTTGTCTAAGCAGCAAGCCGAACTTCAAGGTTCCAGAATAAAAGACTGGAATCTTTTTCAGGGTTGAACAGAAAATGCTATTTTTCGTAATCGCCATGCAGAACTTGATGATTTCTTCTCTCTGGAGAATGTCTTGGATTTTGTAATGACGTCCGTTCTGTTATGAACATAATACAGATGAGTGGCGTTTGTTCATTGATTCCTCCAAATTAAGTTTCAAAGCGGTACGTCTCCACAATGGAAATAACTTCCTTCGGTTCCTTTGGCCCATGCAAGCGATTTGAAAGAAGATTATGACAACATGAAGCTTCCTTTGGAAAAAAAAAAAATAAGTACAACGACTTTAATTGAAATATTTGTAGCGATTTGAAAGTTGTTTCACTTTTTCTCGGCATGCAACTCGGCTACATAAAGTATTATTGTTTCCTCAGTGAATGGGACAGTCGGGATAGGAATAATCATTATAAAAAGAAAAAGTGGCCAAACCACCTTCATTGACGCCAGAGAATAGAGAATGTCATTGGTACCCCGCTTGTTGAAACTCAAAAAATGGTTTGTCCCCTTTGCACATTAAGCTTGTGTTGATGAAAAAGCTTGTGTTGATGAAAAACTTTGACAAAGGTTTGCATAAAAGTGCATTTGCATATGTGCGGAGTTAGGTAAAGGAAGGTATTTTTGTGGAACCCAAGATCAGACAGCTACTTCCAGATGAAAAATTTGTTGAGGGCGATAAATGGAATTATAGAAGCAATGTCTTTTAAGGAGATTTGCTTCTTGGGAAATCATAAAGCCGAAAACTACGTGGAGATCACTAGTTCGTGCGGATTTTCTTCGGCCCATTACGGACCTTACTTACTAGAAACACGAGATATGTGTCTAACAAGTTGTTCATTACTATTTTACTAGTTATTGTTTAAATGTTTTTGCTTAATAACAATTCACATCACTAGCTAAAAGTACTTTATTATTAGTCATTTACTTCTATTGAGTTTCATAGACATTAAACTATTTTTATTTTACCTACTATTTATTATTCCTTGTTCTCTAATTTCAAAACCTACTTTGATACCTTCGGTGGGCGCTTATAGTGTTACCAGTTTTGGATTAACGCTTTTCACTTTAATGCAGAAAACAAAAAAAAAATATTATAATTTTCAATAAAAATAATGTTTGCTAAGTGGTTTAGAATGAAAATGTTTGTGAAATTTCATTTATTAGTATTATATATAGTCCCTTGCAACAACAATTGTCATACCGAAAACTTAAGTTTCAGTAAAAGTAGTGTTTATTAAGTAGTTTATAATAAAAATGTATGTAAAATTTTATTTATTACTTCTAAATACAGTCCCTTGCAACAACAACTGTCATCAAGAAAATGTACTTTTCAGTTTTTACTGTGTTAATTATGCAAAATTGTTTGAGTATGAACCAGATTTAGAAATATTACTGTAGGTGAGCTGCTAAAAACGAAAAAAAAAATGGAAATATGTAATTCAATTAAACAATATTTGGAAAAATTGTGATTTTTAATTTTTTTAAAATATCTTTACAAAAATTTGCATACAACCTCAAAATTGAATTCTAAGCAACTTTCTCACATAACTTGTTTGGATATCATATCATCTAACCTCACTTTTTGGAGATTAACATCATATTTTTTAAATTTACCGGCATACTAGTGGTCGCGTGATGTGTGTCAAAATAGATTTTGGGGTTCCCAGACATGCACAACCTATCCCCAAAAAAAGTTTTAGTATATTTTAATAATAAAAAAAATTCCCATATGTTGCAATATTTATGCCGGTCACCGTATAACTAAATTTCATTTGACTTTGACTGGTTATGGACATACATTATTTTTTAGCTTTTTGATCAGGTTAAATTGTTGTAAAGTAAGGATCAATATGATACGACATATGATGTATCCGTTATACATCACGGCGGTCAGACCCATGATCACTTATGCATCTCTGGTACGGTGGACAGAGGTGCAACAGCAAACAGCTGCAAATGAATTTAGCAAGGTGCAGAGGTTTTCGTATTTAGTTATAACGAGTGCCATAAGGACTGCTCCTACAGCAGCAATGGAATATCTCCTAAACCTTCCTGCTCTCCATTTGGTGATGATGGGCAAGGCAAGAATGGGGTATCTCAGTTTGCAAGAACTACCAAGTGGTAGATACGCAGGATTACGACACAATAACATTGTCTATCATATATGGAAGGCAATAATGAAAATTAATAATCGCGTTTCTAGAGAAAGTACCCTCGTCGGTGAAGAATATTTGAGCCAAATAGTCAGGATTTTATGCAATTTTGTGTTGCATCCATTGACAGAAAGCCACTCTTTGCGGAAAATCTGCCACCAAAAGTGCCTGCACCCGTTGAATGTGATATGGATACAACAGTTGATCTTTCAATATTCTACAAACCGTGGCCTGACTAATGTTTAAAGCAAACGCAATTTTTCTGGTGCTTGTTGTAGGATGTTCCTCAATTTCATTTAGTACCATTTCTTCAACTTGTGGAGTTCTCACTGTAGATGGGTGCCCGTTATCAGTCGTCCGTTTTTTAAAATTTCCGGTTTCACTAAGACGTTGGTGAAGACGGGCAAATATTGAATGATGCGGGATGATACGGTTCGGGTATCGTTCTTCATAAAGAAGTCTAGCAGCGCGCGAATTTCCGTTGGCAAGACCGTAAACGAATTGCATATCGCACATCTCAGCATTCGTGTAATTCATTTTAGAAAACAGGAACTGGCAATAAACTGAATAGGTACAATACAAACTATTGACAAATATTGAAATGACAAATAAACAATTCGCTCTCAACACAATGGTTTTAAAGAACCAACTGTGATATTATATCGTGTTAGTCATAGTTCATAATTTATTATTAAACATTCAATAATTTTAAAACCAAACCGTTTTGGACATATACTCATATGAACTTTTATGATCAAAATAACCTCAGGAATCAGCTCTTAAAGTTTGTGGCATATATTGAGAATCACCCGGTATATCTTTTCTAAACAGCCAACTCGCCTATTTCCATCTGCGGTGTATTAAAGTCTTCTTATTTCATCTGAGTGAACGCTATCAATAGTGTAATATACTGCCGAGTCACGTTGCTACATCTAACGAGAGTCCTTAATCCGTTGTTTTTAGCGACAATTTAAACCGACTAGGTAAATATTAATTTCCGCAATCTACTTACGGCGCCTGTAAGCCCCGTAATCCGTTCCGCTAAGCCGGTCCTGGATAGTAGCGGGACGTGGCATTATCCGCGAACAAATATGCACTAAACGGAGCGTCGGCCGCGTTTAAAACCGATTAATGTAGTACGTGGCGCGTAGTTGGCGAACGAACGAAGCACATTTTGATTTACCGACCGAGGCTAGATTGCTTTCCGTACCGGACAAATCGTCCGTATAGCGCTACAGTGTGAGCTGAACGGATGTTTGACGGCACTCTCCGGCCACTATTCCGTGAAGTACCGCTACCACATCGTCCAGTATCTAAATACAATATGCGCTCCGGAATTAATTCCATCTCCCTCCTTGTCTTCCGCACTTTTGCGTCTCTATCGGCATCACTATTCGGATAAATTTAATCCGCGAATATTCATCGGTTTTCTGAAAATTTCACCGCCATGTCGACAGTGAGCAGCACCATAGTGTTCGCCCGATGAACGCCGCTGAAGTTTTAAACAATGGGTAACAGTGTGCCGACTGGTTTCGTTCTATTTGTTTTTTAATTAAGCCGATCGATCATTCGCGTGCAAAAGTTTTGTCACGATTTCTTGTTTATTTAATGTTTTGTTAATCAATTATTAGTTCCACTTGGGGACAATGGCTATAGAAATCGATTTTAACTGTCTGTTTTTATGTCCAAATCGATCACCAATTCGAGCTGTTGTTTGTTTATAGAAGGACTACCCAGTGAGAACAAGTTGGTTACATTTACGTGAATTTAACATTGTATTGGTTGAAACAACGTTAATGGTTATAATTAACACGTTTATTATATAATCAATTTTTAACTATACATTGAAGAAACGTTATATTAACTAAGAAATGTAACGGATAGTTTAAATTTAACTAAAATAACACGTTGTAGTTGCATCGTTTATTTTAGGTTATAAAACAACGTTACAATATGAGAAATTATTAATTGAAATGTAATGCATAGTTTAAATATAACTAAAATAAAACGTTTTAGTTACACCGTTTACTCTACGTGAAAGACAACGTTGAAAAATGCAAAATTAGTGGCTGAAATGTAACGCATATTTCAACTACAACTAAAATAAAACGTAGTTTCACCATCTACTCTACGTTAAAAAGCAACGATGAAATATGAAAAACTCTTAACTGCAATCCAACGCATAAGTATAAGTATAGTTAAAATAAAATTGTGTTAAATTTGTTTGTTTTAAGATAAGATGTGTTTTGCATGAATGAATGCAAAATGTATTTAACAATAGATAACAATTATTGTATTAAAACTGCACTACTGATGAATGTATCATCCCTTCCCCCTTCTAAAAAACTCTTCCACCCCTGTTGCGCATCTGCAACGTGCACGGTGCACTTGTAGTCACATGTTTATTACGCTAGTCGAGTGTTAGAACTTTTATTTATCTTTATAACAAAATTTTATATTAATACATGATACGCAACAATCAGTGTATTTAACTAAACGGTGAGTAGCTAGGTACCCCATCAATTAAGTCTATCCAGGTTATATTTGCATATACGATGCACATTGCACGTATAATTATGTATATGCATATACACAAATGGCAAAACAGCCAATCTTAAAATAAGAACACTAATGTCAGAAAATTTAACTATATTCTAAAATTTGTTCTTGAGGAACCTAGTTTCTTAGTATACACCACCTTCTTACTTTATTTGCAAATATATAGGTTAGCGAATGCTGATGGTTCTAAAATCTGGATTCTTGTGTAAAAGAAATTATTCTAATTACTGTTACATGACGTCGTTGCAGTGAAGCATAACTGGAAGGGAAGGAACACTTAGTTTTCACAAAACGGGAACCATAGATAATACGGAAACTATAGTAACAATATACAGTGAGTATTAAATACTTTCATTCGTTTGTAATACAAAAATCTAGGAAACCAATCAAAGTAAACGTTAACTTATATATACGGGGTGTGGCATAAAAAACGTTACTCATATGTTTATCCATAACTTTATTAAAGAAAAGAAATTTAACAAATGTAACGATTCAAAACAATAACATGGACTATTAGCAATAATATACTCAGTCGGTTTCGAAGTGGCCTCCTCCGGCGGCGATGCAGAGCCCCAAACGTGACTTGAAATTTTCGGCGATGGGCCGCAGGTCAGCGATGGAAGCTCATCCTCTTCACGGACGAGAAGCTGTTCACCGTCGAACAAGCGCACAACTACCAGAACGATAGGATCTGGTCCGCAGAGGCTCCAGGCACCTCAGCCGTCGTCGAACACCGTCAAAATCCCGCTTCGGTGATGATGTCGGGCGGAATCTGCGCCAGGGATAAGACCTCTCTCGTTTTCGTGGAACAGGGGGTCAAAATCAACCAAGAAGTCTACCGCCGCGACATTCTCGAGGCCGTCGTACTTCCGTGGGCCCAGCAGCACTTCGGCGATGCGGATTGGACGTTCCAACAGGACTCCGCCACGACCCACAAAGCGAAAACGACTCAGGACTGGTGCCGGACCCATTTTCCGGACTTCATCTCGTTGTCGGAATGGCCACCCTACTCGCCAGATCTCAATCCGATGGACTACAGCGTCTGACCCATTTTGGAGGCCAGGGCCTGTGCTTCACGCCACATCAGTTTGGAGTCGCTAAAGCGGTCGCTACGTGGGGAGTGCGACCGATTGCCGCCAGAAGACCTGCGGCCCATCGCCGAAAATTTCAAATCACGTTTGGGGCTCTGCATCGCCGCCGAAGGGGGCCACTTGGAAACCGGCTGAGTATATTATTGCTAATGGTCCATGTTATTGTTTTGAATCGTTACATTTGTTAAATTTCTTTTCTTTAATAAAGTTATGCTTAAAAATATGAGTAACGTTTTTTTTTTTGCAGCACCCCGTATATATCCCTAAAATTTACAGCCTGTAGTCCTTGGTGTTACTTATGATACCTATTGTTTGAGTCTTCCATTTAAAGTTACAATTAAACAAAGTGCAGTGAAGGATTGGTTGAAATATGCGCCCCAATGGACTGTTTGGGTAGAAGACCTGGATGTGCAGAAAAAGGGAAAATGTATATATCTATAAATGAAATGACCTCGTTACTTTCTTAGTTTTGGTAAAGAATTCTATTATCTTTTTATTATTATTATTATTGTTATTATTGCATTGTATTATATTTATAGGTAATTACATTTTAGTTTTTCTGAAGAAGCATTATGTTTCATTGAAGAAGCTTATCCTGAGTTCAATACTATGATGTGATCATTGAATGATTTAATTAAAATAAAATTTAATTTAGTATTGGACATTATGACTTTTTAATCTATAACCATTTTTCGTTATCACAACATAAAACGGCACTGTAAATATAAAGTAACATATATGTCACATCTGGAACTTGGTAAGTGTTGTACAGTTTCTATAACGCAGCATCTTAGAGCGCATGAATGCAACGAACCTGATAATTCACCCATAATTTATAAAGCTGTTGATTTTCATACATTCGGCACCTCACTAAATTACGCAAATGTGACGTTACTACTACGTGGTTATAAAGGTTTGATATAGAAATTTTATTAACCCTTCGTTAGTGTGGTGTTAACCCCAATATGTTTGCCTACATACTGGGGTATGGCATACTCCACCACACTAACGAAGGGTTAACGTTGGGGTTACGTTACCTGTAAACCGATTTTTTGCGTTTTACATAGATGTTTTATGAACGTTAAACTCCACTTACCAATAAACGTTTGTTTTGAACGATAATATCACGTAGCACTATAAACGTACTTTTTACGTTTTACAGAGGTGGTTTATTAAACGTTAAAATACACCTTGTGCTAAACGTTTCTATTTAACAATATTTTCTATTAAAAATTAAACGTTAAAATAACATTAGCATATGACGCGAAATAACGCTTAATAAATAACTTTTTGTCAACGTATTTTGTCGGGACATAGATATGTCCCTTCGACGTTGTTTATAAACGTTACGAAACGTTCGGTTACCGTTAAGAACAACGTTTTCTTAACGTTTATGTTCTTATTGGGTCCTTGTCTTCCGCACTTTTGCGTCTCTATCGGTATCACTATTCGGATAAATTTAATCCGCGAATACCCATCGGTTTTCTGAAAATTTCACCGCCATGTCGACAGTGAGCAGCGCCATAGTGTTCGCCCGATGAACGCCGCTGAAGTTTTAAACAATGGGTAACAGTGTGCCGACTGGTTTCGTTCTATTTGTTTTTTAATTAAGCCGATCGATCATTCGCGTGCAAAAGTTTTGTCACGATTTCTTGTTTATTTAATGTTTTGTATCCATTATTAGTTCCACTTGTAGACAATGGCTATAGAAATCGATTTTAACTGTCTGTTTTTATGTCCAAATCGATCACCAATTCGATATGTTGTTTGTTTATAGAAGGACTAGTCGATGTGCACGTACATCTCAAAATTTTATAAGTTTATAAGTTTTTAAAAAAATAATTAGAGTACCAGATGCCCTCTGAAGAGTTCTAGAGTTTTCAATCGGTTTTAGAAATAGTTCTATTTATGAATCATAAGGATAATTTATAGAAAGTTTCGGGAAGCTACCGGAACTCTAAAAAAAAAAACTCCGGGATTTCAAAAAAAAAAAAATCTGCAATTTAATGCATCAGTAATAATAAAACGAGCCAGAACTTTTTCATTTCCACTCGAGCCGCTTCGAGTAATAATAATTTACAGCTTCCTTCTCTAGCTCAGTCTCCACATTTTGTTAAATATTCCATAAGGTTCACATTAAGGAGGTCGATGCTTATTGTTATTTACTAGGAAAAACAGTATTTTTTACGTTCCTTTTTCTCAACTATTAATTAACGTATTGTCATTTCTCCTTTCTTAATATGTACATTTAATTTTATTATTATTAATTTAATATTACAGATATAGAGAACACATGCAAAGTAAAAAAATTAAGATATACAAAGCAGCAATAAGACCGGTAGCAATATATGGAGCAAAAACGATGAGATTAACAAACAAGAACCAGGAAAAATTAAGAACTTTTGAGAGAAACATAATGAGGAGGATATACGGAGCAGTGAAAACAAATGGAGGAGAAAAGAGAAGATTAATAAACTATGAAATAGCAAATAGAATGGGAGGAGAAGATGTAGTTAAAGTGGTGAACGCGCAAAGGATAAGGTGGTACGGACACATATACAGGAAAGAAAAAGATGATATAGTGAGGAAAATCACCGATTGGAGAACGATAGAGGAGAGAAGCAGAGGTAGACCGAGGTTGAAATGGGAGGACCAGGTCGTAAACGATTTAAGAATCATGGGAATAAAAGGAATACAACAAAAATTACAAGACCGAGAACAATGGAGGAGAATAGTATAGGAGACGAAGACACACAGCAAACTATGGTAAAGGAACAAGAGCAAACAGGATTTATCCGCCTGAAAAATGGATTTTTAGAACCTCATCACTGATATGGTCACTATTTCCTCAAGGAATGTATGACAATATATATATATGAGATAATATGTACATAAGCGCATCAGGTTTAATTAAGACTGGCAACTTTTCAAAATTTTTTTCGGCAGCGCCAGAAAAAAAAATCTAATTTGAAAAAGAAAACATCTATTTTTGAAATTTTGTAACGTCTTTTTTAAAAGTTTTTTTTTTAATCGTCAGCTATAAATTATCTTTAGATATCAAATAACAAGTACGGAAAATTTGAATCGATTTGATGGAGCGATTTCCAAGAAAAAAGGAATATAAAGAATACGGTTTTTCCTGGTAAATAACAATGAGCACTGACCCCCTTAATAAAGTAAAAGATAGCACTATAAATCTTTCTATTGACACAAATAATCTAATTTACATATATTTATTATAATATATAACACCCAGATATGACTACCAATTTCCATGTCATAGCATATTGAGGTAGATATGTGCTTTATTCCTTTGATCACCGCTGCATTGTGCAATATTTTAATTACTTTCTTGTTATTTGTTTATTTTTTGACGTAAGTCTTTTAGGAATTTGTTTGTTTTAACTCCAACTACAATTGTAATCTAATAAGATTTAAATTGTAACAAAATCTAGTCTTAGTCCACAAGTTTTTCTTTAGTTCATAAAATTAAGTGAGATTGTATTTATGGCAATTTAATTGCATTTCTAAATTAAATTTCCAGTAAACTTCAAACTTTTGTAAGCTATTATTTTTAGACGTCAGTAACTTATGTTTATGTACTACTTTATTTTGTAGTTCTCTGATGTAGCTAATAAATCTAGGGAAAACTCAAATTTAAGATGAGAAATTTCATTCAATTTGGACCGATATACCCATCATATATACACTCAGTGACATTAGAAGTGAAACACCCAAAAGGAATAGTTTGTTCAACTTGATTTTTTTGGCATCAGAACGTCAATATTTAAAGAAAGCTATGATAAGAATGTTTGATGATATCTTGCAAAAAAAATTCTTACTATATATACTTACCTACTACTACTAGTTTTTTTTTTTTTGTGAAGAAACCTGTTCATGAGAGTTGACTAGTACAGAAATGTTTAGTTATTGCGCGTCCGTCTACGAGTGTTAAGCGTAACAAAATGCCTAGATTTCGAAGATGTTAAAATTATCACCGTGTTAGTAACAAGGGCAACAAATAGGCCAGAAAAAATTGCTATTATATGTTTAGGATAGTATTAAGTGACGATTTACAGTTTTGTAATACAATTTGGACGTAAATCTACCACTACTTTATTTGTAACCAGTTTGTATAAAATGAATAGTTTCTTTGAGAAAATCGTAAGTACTTGATATCATATATCAAAAAAAAAATTTTTTTGCTGCTAAGATAATTTACTTGAATAAAGGATATTATTTTTAACTTAAAGAAGTACGTGACCGCACAACGTTGAGGCTTAGTAATGAAATATGTTGGGTAGGTCGGTTAATGAACCAATGAACACTCAAATCACTGTTAGATCAAGCTTTCGTGGTTTTTATTACTACTTCATCAGGATGACACTGAGAGTATTATAATATCAATAAAACATTAATAAATTATTTACTTCTCGACATAACAACTTACGTACGAGTTGGTCGTTAGCACGCCAAAACATCAGAAAGGTAAAAATGGCAAAAATATATCAAAAAATAACACTAAGGACATATAATAATTGAAATCAAAAATAAAAATTTAAATTTAAAATCTATGCCATCTTTCTTATTAAGAGCAGCGACCTTCCACAAATTTTTTGAAACGCATTTTCCACGAAGGATCCATTAGTGCGGCCATGATCATGTTTGCCACACCCAGTATCAATCGGAAAAATACGTTTCAAAAGTATACAAACTTACAATTTAAGTAATTTAGTAAATTGAATTATTTTCCTATTTGTATATATAAAATATCTAGGATATTTACTTCGATGTTACGTCTGTGGATTTTACATATCACTACACCCTATCAGCCGTCTAATCGACCGTCTGGTAATTGCGTTAGGTCGGTCAATTTCACGTGATTAGTCTGAAGTGAATGCAAACTTGCTTGATGTGGAATATGCATAACTGATTATGCGCGGATGGAATCGAATATGCACTGCATATTGACATGTCCGTGTTTGCCAACTTAACTGCATTGCATTCTGTCAGAGAGGACGTAGCTTTCGTGATTTGTTTATGGTCGAATAACCCGCTTATTGAATTTATCCAAACTGCTGAATATGTAAAGGTACGTTGGCTTGTTTATGACTTGTCAATGACGAAGAATACTAATTATTACCGTAAGACTACAATAACACAACAATATGAGCCACAAATACATACATTTTTTGGAAACTACACTTTATATTCTAAGAATATATTATTTATCACTTATCACTTTGATTTAGTTAATCACAATATCCTTTTACATAAATTAAAACATTATGGCGTAAATGGAGTGTCGTTGAACTGGTTCACATCCTACCTTACAGAGAGGAAGCAAAGTGTAATAGTGAAGAATTGCCAATCGTCATTTTTAAATCTGAATGTTGGGGTACCGCAAGGTTCCGTGTTGGGTCCAACACTCTTTGTGGTTTACATTAATGATTTTGCTGCTCATTTAAGTGAAACAGAACAAACAACCATGTATGCGGATGACATTAGTATGACTATAAGCTCTCATAATATATCTGAACTATTAGTTAAAACCGAAATCATTTACAACAAAGCGTGTAATTGGATGGCATATAACCATTTGATGATAAATAAGGAAAAAACCAAGTTCATATACTTTCATAATAAAATAAAGTCAATTCAAGAAATTAACATTAATCAAGTTACCTGGAATACTCACGTATCAAGTACATTTTTAGGAATATTTGTCCATGAAAATTTGAAATGGTCACATCACATTGAATATTTGTCGAAAACGTTATCTAAAACATGTTATGCCTTGAAACAATTGAGAGACACTTGTAATATCGAGACTTTAAAAACTTTTTATTATTCTAACTTTGTTGCATGTATGCGTTATGGAATTATCTACTGGGGAACGTCATATGAAGCAAATAGAATGTTCTTAATACAAAAACGAGCAATCAGAATTATTTTCAATATGAAATATGATGATTCCTGCAAGAAGATCTTTAAAGATAATTTATTTTTTAGTTTGTTTGATTTATATATATACGAAACATTATACTTTGTTTATAAACATAAAGAAGAATTTTGTGCATATAATTATTCCCACGAGCATAACACGCGTATCGATAATTATCTGTTGCCACCTCCACATCGAAAGGCAATGTTTCAAAAGACTCCATATTACGTTGGCTGTAAATTCTATAATAAGTTACCCCGTAATATAAAAGAAATTTCAAATTTTAATTTATATAAGAAAACTGTTAAGCAATATTTATGGGATAAAAACTGTTACAGTGTTAGTGATTTTTAGTTAATATAATTATGTTCTCCCTTTTTCTTTCTTTTCTTTGTGACTTGTTTCAGGCATGTATTTTAATATTATGCTTTTGAGATAAATGATTATCTATCTATCTATCTATCTATAATCTGATCGAACACAAACAAATTGTAAAATAAAGAGCATACACGTGGGCTACGTATATATTTTCATTGATCTAATATTAATTTAGGCGTAAATTACACAGCTTACTATAAAAAATAGTATCTACTTATGAATTATCTAAAAAGTAATAAAACCCAGTGAATTTCGAACTTATTAAGCGCGAAATTGGGCAGTAATATACTTTTTATTTATTATTGAAGGGTAATATGGAATATATTTACATTATGGTCCAATAAGAAACACATGAAAATAATATATGTTACATATACATTTTTAAAATACTGTCTATTTTTTTTTGTAAAACTGAAATTTTTATTCTAAAAGAATTGCTTTTTTTCAAAGTAAAGCGAACGTAACGTAAATATAAAAAATAATTGAATATCAGTATGAAGTACATTTATCTAATCGTAATAAGAAATAATGCATGGGTAGTACACCAAAACAAAACATATATAAAAATTCTATGCCCTGATAGAAGGTGACACCCACAATAAGTAAATTGCAATCCAATCATGCATTAAAATTAAAGTAAATCTGGAGCATTTTATAATCCTGTGTTTCTGGCAAACTGCTAATTACTGTATGTATTCATAATATAGTTGGGTCGTTTCAATATCCTGCAAAATCCTATGTCTATCTCAACTAAATTTCCTTCATCACTTTTAGAAAAAGCGGCAATAACCGCAGGTAAAGCGAACTGGGAATTGTACAGTTGACCGATTCAACTTCCAATATAGTATTAAATTGCGATAAGAGCTATTTAATAAAGTGGGTGATGCAAGATAAGTTATGTAAAATTCGGTTGTAAGGTTGCCGATATGTATACAGTGTGTTCACATTTCGACGCTCAGCATTGGTATCTCGGTTATTAGCAGACATATAGCAACGGTTAAATGGTAAATGTTTTGCAGAATTAATCAATCCCAAAAAATCGTTCAAATCTACCCTTTCGTAAATTTCGAAAAACCAAAATTTCAATTTTCCTCAATAATCCTTTCTGTGACCGCTTCTAAAGCTGTACGTTATTCAGACATTTTCTGCTATAAATAAAAACCGTCGATTGACATTTGTTTTGAAGTTATCAAATCTTTTGTTTTTCATATGGCAGCCATGTTGAATTTTTAGTTAATTAAATAGTCCTTAAAACAGCTTTTCAATGATGCAATAACATAGCTTCTTTTTTTTTATTTATAGCGGAGATATTGATATATTGATATTAAAGTAAATTAATCTCTAATATGAAATTAGTAGGCTATGGAATTGAACACTGATAGGAAATGAGAGATGCGCTAATTGTAAGTAATACTGCAAAATAACGAAAAAGATACTGACAATTAGTAGTGATTTTATGCCCATAATTGGGTTAGATTGTCAAAAGTGTAGAAAAAAAATAATTTAAAATAATTCAAGCACCTGAAGAAAGCAATTTGCCGAAACCGGTAGTGCAAGAGAATTTTATTATTAGATGCAGTAAATAAAATAACAATTCAGTAATTGGGAAGTATTTTTCTACACCTTTTCCAACATACTATTAACAAAATAGATTCTCCAATAAATAAAACAAATACTACCCATACTAGCCAACAATTTTATAGAGTTTAATATATAATGACTATCACCAAAGATTAGAGTTTAGCACGTGGCACATGCAAAACTGTCAAAATGGTGCTAATTTCCCTAGGAAAATATTGCGGACAGATGAAACACGATTGTGTGGAGGTTTAATGGACATAATGAGAATCCACACTTGGCAAATCAAAAAAAAGATTTCAAATTCGATCAAAATCGAATCTCTGGGGCGGTTTAATTGTTATGAAATTTTGTTTAAAGTTTGTTTTCTTTTTCTGACTTCTTTTTCGTTGTAGATAATCGCTTAGTAGCTCCTTTCATGTATGATTATAATTTAACTGGTAACAGATATTTGGAGCTACTAACAAACGAGATAATGCCTGCTTTAGGGCAAATTATTAATCCTGACAACATGCAAGACATCTGATTCCAACAGGATTGTTGCCAGGGCCACAACACTCGCGATGTGCAACATTTTCTGAGAGAAGTGGTGTCAAATAATGGACCACTGCAAGAGCTTGCGAGCTCACTCGATCTTACCCCCTTTGATGTTTATTTATGTGGTACCACTGAAAACGTAAAAAGTATTTAGTTTTGAACAACCATAAACATTAGAGGAAAGAGTGGTAGAGGTGCTAACATCGATAAATGGAAGCACACTTCCTAGAGTTTCCAATTTTATAGACGCTCGATTTTTGGTTATAATTTGGTTTGTCTTTCGGGCTACTCGAGAAGTTTCTTAAAGTATTTATTAAGTAAATCATGCACTCGTATACCATTGCGTAAGAATATTATATATCTGTATCGAAGCTCCATGGGAAGGCAATTTAACAACAATTTCTAGCAAAGCAATAGAGTATAGCGATCTATAATTGTAAACTCGTGAATTCCTCGTTGTGTGTATTAGGTTCTTTCGACATTTATCTAAAGAGTGACTGTTATATATCGCTATACACTATTGAATTGCAATTCTTCATCAAATTTTGGTTTGTGGAAAGTAGAAACTTTATTACTTATTAACAGGGTTGAAATTTCGGTCCACTTCGAATAGCCGCACTATGAAAATTTATTGCTGCGAGTGTCCGGGAGTACGTCACAATGCTGGGCGGAGTTAGCGTGCGTAGTTGGACCGCGTATTCAACACTTTACTCTCAGACTTCGTAGCAGTATTATGCATCCCATACGTATAATGCACTGCCATGAATTACAGTCGCATTAGGTTAGCGTAAACATGCATGTAAAATCGATGCAATGAAAATATGAATAAATATAAAATTAAGTAACAAATTTGTTAATTTCTTACTGTAAAAAGCGTGCAATCTTTGCATAAATGATTGTCACAAACAAGTTGTATTACATTTTCTTTGTTCTCTAGAGGGAAAACCGTATGAAACTCACAATCAGTGTAGTTTATATCAATAAATCATTAAATAATATTATAATTCGAAGCAACTATTAGGTACATTCGTATACTTTCAAACAGAAATTTTCGCAGATTATCGCGCAGTAATGCTTTGTATTGCTAGAAACTTCTCTAAAAGAAAACCAAAAATAGAATTTCGACCTTCAAAATATAAAATAAAAAACGGAATCTCTAGTGACAACTTAAAATAAATAAAGGAAACTCAGAAATTATTAAATGAAAACGAAAAGCAATCTTTCTCTATGCACATGCATTTGCATTGATAGACCACAGATTACTACCACGATCTTCGCTTGCTGAATCTCTAGTCGCACTCGCATGGCAAATTGGTGGGGACGCGAGAGACTGTGGAGGGACACTCCGAGTAATAAAATTTCGTACGGCAGATGATCAAACGGGACTGAAATTACAAGCCTGCTTATTAATGTGCTTACTAAGAAGTTGATGCGAACTTCTTCATATCGATGTCAAAGATCTGAACCTACCATTATTTCTTACTACTAAACTAGCTATGAACAAAAAATTATTGCTTGCCTTTAATTTCGCCATGAATTTAGTAGTTTCGGGTTTGATTTTCATTTTGCATGTAAATCTGTGATAGTTGTTTTGCTAGTGATGAATTTCACAAATCAAATTTTCAACATCTTTCTTCATGAGAGAAGTCATTTTGTACTGAGGAGGTGGATTACCCATCAACCTTGTGAGCACTTATAATTGGACTGCGGATTATTTACCGCCTTTACTCAGACATATGGCGGCACAATCAATTAGGCTTGAATACACGGTTTCCCACTCAGTTTATCACTCAGTTTCATCTCACGTAATGTGGATGTGTGTGTGTAATAAACAGCTCTATCTGCTATTTTGATGTACCTATACGTTTATGGACCAATAATTGGTTAATATCTCAGTTGTTGTACTAGTATATGGTGGATGTATTTTAAAACTAAAATTATCACTACCTCTATATAAGAATGTGGTCAGCTCGCTAAAGTGTATTATCATAAAGTGTCTGGTTTCATTTGTTACAAACAGTTTAGTTATCAAATACATATTGTTAAAGATAATTACGACATATCCAGAATGGCCTTTTTTGTGTTAAATGTAGTAATATTTTTACCAGAAAAAGAGACAGACTTCTAGTTTTGACTATTGTTTTAAAATAATAGTAGCAGTTAGCAATTGCTACTCCGAATTCATGACATTACTTACCTATAGTTAATCTCAAATGTAACATTATGTAGAAATTGTCAGGTAGTATTTAAGTACTATGAATACATCAGGATAATATTAAGACTTATGGGTAATTTTAAAATTTTATTTAAAATGTTTTAACGTCAACAATTGTACTCAAGTACAGTTCTATGGATTTGTTAAGAAATCATTCTCTCCTTTTTTCATGAACAGGTGTAACCCGAAGAAGACAACTCGGACAGAAAGACCTATTATGCCCCCATGTCCATTTTAGCTCTGTCAGTCAGGTTGCACCCTATCTTAATTGTGTTAATATTGAGCTGCTGCTGCATAAATTACATCTGTATGGGGTAAGAGGACGGGTTTTAAAACTTTTCGAGTCGTACCTTACCAACAGGCAACAAAGGGTGGATATGTATATAAACGATACTATGTACACATCCGAGGTTCTAACAAAAACCACTGGTATAAGCCAGGGAAGTATATTGGGTCCGCTTCTTTTCATAATATTTGTGAATGACATCGTTATCGACACAGCTAATTCTCATTTAAACATTTGTTGTTATGCTGATGACACTAGTCTAGTGGTGGGGGCGGGATCCATTCAGGAACTGCAGATTGGTTGTTCTAATGCTGTTGCAGCGACGCAGAGCTGGTTTCAGCAAAATAAACTGAAATTAAATGAAGAAAAAACAAATTGTGTATTATTTAGTACAAAACAACGAAAGATAGAGAAACCAGGTGCTATAAAACTTGATAACAAAGAAATTGAAGTAAGTAACTACGTAAAATTCCTAGGTGTTTATATCGATGAATTCTTTGACTGGTCAAAGCATATTGACTCACTGTTAAAAAAATTAAATTCTGTTTGCTATGGAATCAGAATCCTTAGCACTTACATGACTGAGAATTGTGCCAAAACGGTATATATTGCGAACTTCGAATCCCTCTTGCGTTACGCCATTATATTCTGGGGGAGTAGCGGGCGCCTACAGAATGTTTTTGTCACACAGAAAAGGGTTATCAGGATAATAAAGAAAATGAAATTTAGACAAACTTGTCGTGGCGTTTTTAAGGAAGCAGGATTACTTACTGTTTATGCTATATATATATATGAATGTATAATGTTTTTTATCAATAATAGACATCTTTATGATGTACAAGAGCAAATGTATTATTCTACGCGCTATTTACGATACAGTTACCCAACGCATAGGCTTACTTTAACAGAAAAACACCCAAGTTACACGGGCATAAAGTTTTTTAATAATTTGCCAAAGAGGTTGATTGATATATCGCAACCGAAAATGTTTAAAAAGGAGCTTAAATTGTTTTTGTTATCATTAGAGCCATATAGTTTAAATGATTTTTTATTAAGCCATGATTTCAGTCTCATTTTTTCACTCTGACGCTTTTCATTTAGAACTTTATATTTTTTGTAAAGTTTTCTTTATGAAATAAAGAATGTATTATTATAAAGAATGTATCAAAAAAGTTCGCAATCTGGCTGAGAATTAGCTTACCGAGTCCAGCTTTTGCCCAAGCGATCGACCCCAAAGTGTGTCTGCCTCTGACCTTCTACTGCCGGGCATTTGACAAGAAGGTGAGCAGGAGTCTCCTCCGCACTCCCACACTTTCTGCACAGGGGAGAGTTCACTAGCCCCATGCGATATACAGTAACCGGCAGAAAGTGTGCAGCATATGGAATTTTTTTTTTGTTTTTGAAGTTAGTAAATATTTTTTCTTACAGTTTACCTCTGCATGTCTTGAAACTAAAATAACACTCGTCAAATCTGCCGAAAATTTAATTGTATACGAGGGCAGGTCAAAAATATGAAATTACGCTAAGAGTAAAGTATCTCAGTTTTTGAGTTTAGAAGATTCCTTTATTAATAAATATTGTTCCAAATTCAACGCTATATCCAAATATAAAGTTTCGCTTTATTTGAAGAAAAAATGAGATTTAATCGTTTTTTCGGAATTACCTGTATACAAAATTGATTGAGATCATACAGCAATCATATCCTATTCTGTGTATAATTTGTGAAAGAAAATCATGCATGCTATGCCAAATTAGGTAGTTTAAACATTTTTATAGCCTTGAAAAGGAAAACTTTAAAATGGGATTATTATTTTTGCTGCACAATAAGTTTTGTTTTTAAATGAAGCAAAATAATTGCATCTAACTACAATTTTGTGACTTATAGTCACTTTAACTTCGCCTTTCTTTTTATATAGGTCCAAATGTTAATCACCGCATGTAAAATAAAAAATAAAACGCAATGCATTTACAAAAATGTTAACAACAAATATTTATTGGCGTAAAGAAACACTAAACTTCTACATGTCGCCCATTGCTGTTAACATTTTTGTAAATGCATTGCGTTTTATTTTTTGTTCTACATGTGGTGACTAATATTTGGACCTATTTAAAAAGAAAGGCGAAGTTAAAGTGACTATAAGTCACAAAATTTCAGTTAGATGCAATTATTTTGTTTCATTTAAAAACAAAGCCTATTGTGCAGCAAAAATAATAATCCCATTTTAAAGTTTTCCTTTTCAAGGCTATAAAAATGTTGAAACTACCTAATTTGGCATAGCATGCATGATTTTCTCTCACAAATTATACACAGAATAGGATATGACTGCTGTATGATCTCAATCAATTCGTATACAGGTAATTCCGAAAAAACGATTAAATCTCATTTTTTCTTCAAATTAAGCGAAACTTTATATTTGGATATAGCGTTGAATTTGCAACAATATTTATTAACAAAGGAATTTTCTAAACTCAAAAACTGAGATACTTTACTCTTAGCGGCAGATTTGATGAGTGTTATTTTAGTTTTGAGATATGCAGAGGTAAACTGTAAGAAAAAAGATTTACTAAATTCAAAGAAAAAAAAATTCTCATATGCTGCCCACTTTCTGCCTGTCACTGTATATTATTGTGATTTTCCCGGCTAATGTTTTTACGAAAAAGAAAAATAAATAAATAACTTTCTAATTAGATCTGCCTTTTCTTTACCTTTCTCTATATCCTATAGTGATTGACATATGAGCTTTCATTAATAAAACAGTGCAATCATTAATAACATGTATAACTCATTAACAAGTTTATATCGGAAACATATAAAAGTATGACAACTCTTACTCAAGGTGAGTATACTTATTTGGAATGTTCAAAACAAATATTATCAATTATCCAATATAACTTTAGATTCTTTAATTGAAATAGTATCTTTTAAAATATTCCGCGCTATCATAAGAGGATAGAAAACCACCAACCACGCCTACCAACTTATGAAAACTAAAAATTTCAATCTCATAAGAAATAACAGTAACCTCAAAATACTATCAAAGTTGTACATTCATTTATATAAAAATTTAAACAATGCTTTGACCAGATACCTCGTTTATCGGTTTATAGAGACACCAGAGTACCTCCAGATGGAATGTCCTTGTAGTGACAATCCAGATTAGCTTGTATATCCACATAAAATGCTCAGATCAGGAGAATAACATCGGTACCACAAAAATTCATGGAAACAGATTTCCTTCGTTACATTCAGGATGTATGATTAGACTCGGAACACATGCACACTCCCATGTAGAACAAGTACCCACATATAGTAAACACCAAATTTGTGAATATATCCCCTTCGATACCAGATATACCCCAGCAATATGGTTTAATTCATTTATATTTGATCAGAAATGACACAGCTTTTTCTAAGACTTCTTATCAACAACCACCCGTAACCAAGGATTTTCATACATTTTCTTTCAACGAATTACATTGAGTCACTACCCCATTCAATTAAAATAGAAACCCGGAATACCAGGCTATCGTACAGTTGTCAGACGATAAATTATATTCAACTTCCATGACTACTAATACGATTTAATCGGACTTACAAACATAAAATAATAATTACATCTAATATGGTTGATAGCTTTCCTCTTATGAAACACAGCAATATGTTTATTTAGTGCGCAGTGCCCAGTTGTGATTTATGTGAGTAATCTCAATCTGTTCATGCTCATAAAGACTGCCTTACGAAGATTTTCCTGATTCGGATGAGGCCCTAGAGATTTACAGTGTCTTGCATCGGCGAGTCCATTCCAAAAGAAGCAGTGCCTAGCAGCAAGTGTGAATCTGACAAGCGTTTTGATGCTGCCATATAAGCTACCACACGTCAATTCTGAACCTAAGAACGGCAGCTCCCTGGCGCCTCTTGCTAACGTGTCAGCTATTTCATTGCCTCTGCTCCCAAGTGACCTGGCACCCATCTCAATGTAACATTTAGTTGTCTTGCAATGTTCTGCCAGCTGGTTAAGCTTTCTGTGGCGCCCCAGTACCACCTCAGAATCAAATCTGACAGCCCGCAAAGCTTTTAGGGCAGTCTGGCTGTCGGAAATTATTTCAACTCTTTCATTCTCACGCAAGCAGTTTGAGATGCCCTTAGCACAAATCTGGATAGCAATAATTTCGACCTGGACAATGGTGAGAAAGCTCCTAGGCTAACAGCTTCACCGTCCGGCTTTCCGTCGCTCCAGCTTCCAACGCCCGTGCCATTACGCGTTTTTGAGGCATCGACAAACCAGCTATAGCGGGATAGACTCCGTTTCTGTTTGCGGTTGCACACTATTGCAGTTCCTCTGCTGGAGATATCTACGCTGTATCCCCCAGAAAAGCTGACAACGGGCGAGATCTTATCCGCCTTTACGGACAGTGGTACTGTCTATTCGATGTAGTTGAAGACGCTGATGTGGTCTCCGACTTCTTGCAATTATTCTCTTAATTTATTTATTGTAGCATAGAAAATGATGCGTGACTCTTAAAAACATCGGTTGGTACAATTTAAGATAGAATAAACAGCTTCTAACTGAATATTGCTGCTATTTCTTTTACAAATTACTATTACCAGAGTGTCTAACTTCATCATCATTAATTCATAATGAGATATACGTAACCTGTGTTTGATATAACTAAAAATACGGTGATATTTACCTCGGAAACACCTATATATTTGAACACCCTATACAGCTTTAAGCAGTGTTAGAAGATACATAAATTGTATTCAGAACATTTTCCTCCTGTTAGCCTTATCTAACATTTGGTTGACAGTCGTATTATTATTAGTGGTGGGCACTATCGATAGCGACTATCGATAACTATCGATAGTTTTGACCATCGATAACTATCGATAGTTTTGACCATCGATAACTATCGATAGTTTTGACTATCGATAGTTCACTATCGATAGTTGACTATCAATAATTATCGATAGCCCACTATCGATATGAAATCGAATGATAGTGAACTATCGATAATATAATATTCGACAGTAAAATAATGCAAATCCCTTATAAAACATTTAGAAGTGGATTAGTTCAGTATTGATAAATATTTGTCAATTAAGGACACTTGATCCGTCTATTGATATACGGATAGTCTAATAGTGTTTTTTTTTTTCGCGTTCACGCGTTTTCACGTTTAGATACATAATAAATTATATTTTATAGCAATATAATGAAAATAATTAATTGCGTTACAATCATAAGAGTAGTATATTGTATAATTTATTTGAAAATTTGGTCAAACGATTTTGCAGTATTTTGACAAGTACTTACAGTGAGGAGCTTCTGATCCCTGATATATTAGTCAATAAAAATTTGATTTTAAAAATTAAAAAAAGTGATTTAACAACACATATTCACAATGCAAATATGGATATGACAATTGAAATAAATAAAATAAAATTTAAAATAAATATAATTTAAAAATAAAAAGGAAATAACATTCTAATATATAAAATAAATACAATTCTGTTTATATTTGAAATATGCCTCAAAACCCGGTCATAGTCTAAACAATATCTAAATTTTTACCACAAATACTCTTAGGAATACAATTACATATTAGTATAACTATCCATAGTTGACTATCGATAACTATCGATAGTTGACTATCGATAGTACTATCGATAGTTCAAAATATCGATAGTGCCCACCACTAATTATTATTACTCTCCGCTTCTTAATGCACTGTGAATTAATTAATATACTTTGCAATGATTCAAATAAGAAAATATATGGGCAAAGTCGTTTAAAATATCGACCAAAATACAACAGAAAAGATCTTAATTAGTTGACTTCGAATGTGAGATTGTTTACAAATTCTTTTTTAGTATTTGCTATAAACTTGTTCGGATCGTCCAGAAAGCTGTGGAGAAAGAAAACTCAGAAATAATGCAATATTTGTTTATTAAAATAATGATTAAACACCACACATGTTGTATATTGGAAAGTGAAATAAATTGAAGTCCTCATACAAAAAAAAATTGGTAAATTCAACAAAGAGTACAACTAAATCACTTCTAATATATATTTGTAGACATTTTATTAACGATCGTACCAGATTGCGTACCAGTTAACGATATAACTACGGCAGTTATCTGTACTTCAACAAAAAGAAAGGCGACACGGTTACTCCTTGTCCGGCCTGATTCCAAACCCAAATTCCATGGTGTTGAGTTCCTAATGGCACTACTTTCCCGATCTTCCACTCATTTTCGTGAAAGACTATACCTATGTATAGGTCCGAGTTTGGCTCCTCGATTTGGAAGCCACCTTTGACAGCGTTTTCCATCACTGTAGGGTGCGGTTGGTTAAAGTTCACTTGTTCCCAAAAGAATCTATTGGGTTCGGAGGTGATTAATATCTGGTGAATAAAAAAAAAAATACATAAAGGTGAGAAACTTTTTTTCAAACACCTTTCGCGTGTGCTAATCATACCTTTACGTTGGTAGTAGCATTATGGCGACCACCCATGTCGAACACCGCCATTCCCAATTCAGGAATAATGGTAGCGACTGCATTTCCGTTGTTATTGGCTTGCCCGATATATCTGCCGGCAGTTTGCAACGCATCTTGCGGTATTTCACCCGGCGTCCAGTCTCTCCAACAGAAATTTTGAGCGGCAACATCTAGGGTGGCAGAATAGTATGACGAAAGATCAGTGGGATTAACTTTCAAGATATACTACACCTACCAACACATAGTAAACCAAGTATTAATGCTAGAAATTTTAAAAGCAATGTCGACGGCATTATTGCAGTGAACAGGAAATTACTGACTAGATTTTATTTACTAAGTTGGAGCTTATAAAAGAGAAATTATCTCTGCTATCTTATCGATAAGGCAAATAATTTCAAAAGTTGTTGAGGGCTTTAGAATCACGGGGTTTATTTATTTAATTCATTTAATTAGAAGAAAAATATCTCAACAGAAACATAAACAACCATATTGAAAATAAGTATTGTAAGTATAGATTAGATTAGAACAATATACAAAGTTCTTGTTCTGATCAAATCTATTTTTGAAAACAAATATGCTCTTCTTAATGCGCGGTTTTAAAATTGGTGAAAATGGTTAACCTTTACCATATTGTTCGTTATCTATTATTTTTAGACATCTGATTTCGTTCTTATACTATCTGCACAATTAATGTAGATTTAATAAATTTTGTTGAGATTGGTCGGAAAATTCAAAAATAAGTAACTAACAATAAGTATATTGTTTTAACCCAATCTACTCTTACTTATTTTTTGTGTATAAGTATTTATATTGCTTGTTTAAATTATTAACAATAAAAACAAGAAACGGGTTTATCTTTTCAAAAATAATGCATTTATTTAATTTGGGTAATATTTCGGGATGGACCAACTTGTATCCCTTCCTCAGACATTACAGGGGTGATGCGTTGTAAAAGTAATTAAATGAAGGTACATACTGCTGTGTACTGATGGTACCAGCATAAATGCAAAATGAATCTTAAAAAAAAAAATTAAAATTTAAATTTACTAGCTCAGCGGAAAAAAATAAAGGGCGCGAAAGACTTAATAACCTCAAGGTTATTTTTAGAATTGAACTTTTCATGAAAAATAAAATGTGAGCGTAAGTAATCAAAAATAAAAGAACTGAACTTTTGAATGACATTAACAATCATTAAATTTATTATAAAAAAAAAAAAACATTTAATTACAATGATGCAGAAATGAAACCGTGAATTTAAGATTCTGGCCAAAAACAAAAACTGCATTAGACTCTACAATTAAAAAGGACGATGCAAATCCTTTAACAAACAAAAAACAGATTTGTTCTAGAAGAAAATCCAATTCGCACAAAAAATCCACGTCCAAATTTCAACACACTAAATTAATTTAAACGTGGACAAACAAGTATAGATTAAGAGACGTCAAAACATTCAAGGAGCACAACTATTAAGGGGAAATAGGTGTTTGTTGATAAGTACATAAATGACGATAGATAAGACGTAAATAGAAGGCAGAGTAAATATATTTTCGTTTCTAAAATGGGTTTTACATGTTTGATTGTATTCCAGGTTGTATAAAAATCGAGTCGCACGTTTCTGCAGTACGAATATTCTTTGCGTATCTGCCACCATTCCTCAGAAGTGTATACCGTATTATAGGAGAAAGCGGATGTATGAGCAGTAGGCTGTTGTTGCAGCTTCGTGAGTCGCCACCGTGTTCACTCTTTTTATTGCGTAGGACAGGTTGTTGGGCAGAGGGTCAATGTGCTGATGCCATTTCGTATAAGTATCAAGAATAATACCTAGGAATTTAGGCTACTGCGGTGAGTTATTATTTGTTGCAAATCGTAGGCACTGCGTGTTTTCAAGGTTCACTTTCAGTTTATTTACTGAAAACCAATTCTCGGCTATATTGACCATTGTCCCTGGATTTTTCGGTAACATTTTTTAGAGAACACCAGCAGTGAAGTGTCATCTGCATACAATCAAATTCCTGCGTCTTTGATACTGTACGGTAGATCATTTATGGATATTATGAATAATAGCGGCCTCAGTAGCGATTCTTGGCGAACTCCACATTCGATGCCTTCAGGGTGTTTTTGTGTTCTGTTAGTGAAATAGGATACCAACAACTTGAGATGCGCACATCTTATCCTATAATAATCAAGCTTGTGTACCAGGATATCATGATTTGCCGAATCGAAAGCCTCCGTCAGATCAAGTAAGGTTATTTCCGCATATATGCCAGAGTCAAAACCATCATAGATTTGCTCTACCATCTTTGATATTCCTGTGGTTGTAAAGTGTCCTAGCCTGCATCTTGTTGTTTTGACGTCAAGTAGTTGTTTCTTTCAAAAAATGATCTATTAATCGGGATGCAATAACCGACTCTAATATAGTAGAGATTACCGGTAACACACAAATTATAGACGATAATTATCACAATCAGCATAATCTTCTTTTTTTGTATATTGAATAACTTTTTGCTTTTTTTAATGAACTGGCTATAACTGTGATATAATTGCTCCTTTAAGTGTATTTTTTATTTTCATCTGGGCCATATAATACTATGATTTTTATCACCCAATTTATTCTTCTTATCAGAGAATCCTCTCTATTTATTAAACTGGTAATGTTCCTTTCTTTATTTATCTAGTCCATGATCAAGATTAAGATCATTTTTAAAATGTCATCCAATATCCTGCCTAAAAACAAGAACGAAAACAAGCACACAACTAACAAGTCGTGGCGATTGTAACCGAATTCTTTATCCTATTAACGGCGTCACGACTTATCCCTACACCTTGCACTGTAAACCTGGAAGCAGCCCAATTTCCTAAAATGTGAAACCGCGCAAACTGAAAGTATATAAATTTTCTACGGCACAGTACCGTAATTTATTCCCTGAGGCGTTCCTTCGGTGTATTTCGACATCTCTTCTCTGCCTCGTCAGTCGACTCTACAAAATATTTTGCAATTTTTCAAACAAAAACAGGTAAATTGTAATTAATTGAAGTTATGCAATTAAAATGTCTATTATTTTAAAATTTCTATCAATTAAATCTATATCTTTGGGTTCTTTGGGTTTCTAGATCGATACAACCCGAAGAAATTACACATATACATAAACCAATGTTTAAAGGTCAAAATTAGATCAAATCAACGAAACAATATCAATTTAAGCCAAAGTTATTTGTGCACTACGCCAGAAACTATAGCTTTACGAGTGGTAATTGTAGGATTTGTGAGTAATACTCGTAAAAGAGTTTCTGGAAAATTTTAATTTTGTTGCAAATAATAAAAAATAAATGAGGCTAGAAGGGAGTTAATAATACAGGTTGGCAACACATTATATTACTCACATTACCTACGTATTTTGACGTTTTCGGGAAAACGACGTACTCTTTCGGTAACTTTCTTAGTAATTTACCACCTATTTATCAACAATAAGAGCAGTGGAGACACCAGCTGATATTAGTAAAAGGTTACGCAACGTCTCAAAGTTGAAAATAATATGAATTATTTAAGAAATGGTGCAAAGTAGTGAAAATTCCGTTATGTGTGATGAAATTACAATTAATCATAGAAATTCCAACAACCCCCCAAATTTTTATTGAGTTTCTTGCCAGTGTTTCTCAGGGCTCACGGCTCGTGAGTTATGAAAGAGGGTGGATACAAAATAAGAATTTGCCTATTTTTTGTACATAAAATTCATTCTCCTATTTTTCATGCTGGAAAAGACGTCTATGACTTTGTTGTAAAAAAGCGTTCAGTCGGTCTTATGACATTGTGCTTCTCAGAAAAGTTTTAAAGCGTTTAAGAATGAAAAAACATCATGGGGGTTGTACAAATAATATCCAACAGTTTATATGGTTCCGTCAAAACTTTTTTTAAGTTGTTGTGTGTTATAAACACTAAAAGTGGCAAAACACCACCTACACCTACACACATGTCATCGCGCTCATAAATTACTGAAAGTTCACTTTTTAATTTTACGCTGTCCAACATAGAATAAGATTTCACAGTTTTTATACAGATAATTAACCGACGCAAAATATGACAATTTTTGTTCCATATCTTCGTTGTACTTAATTTTATATCGCAAAGAAGCACTGTCTAACTATTCACGTATCTCCACTTTGCCTAGAACATTAAAATCCACGCATGCATTCATGTGAGAAACGGAATTCTCGTGTTTCTTTGCCCTCTCTGCGATATGCTTTAAATCATTTAACCCTTGTTTATTCCACGCATTAACCGTTTTCTTAAAAATTAAGCAGATAAACAAAATAGTTTATTTGTTAGTGACATCCGCACATCCACTCATATTTTTCATATATATTTTTATTGAATACTCTATTGTAAGCTCGAATTTTACTTGTGGAAGCGTAGTTTATTTGAAGATCAGGAATAGGCCTTCCTTTCTTCTTGATTAACAGTTTTTCCTCAAATGAGAGCGGTTTCTTTTTTTAAGATTTTGCACTCAATTAACTTCCATCATTAATAATAAATGTCACTTCAAGTCTTTGAAATCACACATGCGCGGTACGCGTTGAAAACGATGCAGTCGGAATGAGTGCAAGACGTTAACTGGAGACATGAAATTGTGTGCCCTAAAGCGACCTTATAAGCGCATATGGCGAAGATAAACGGAGGCGTCCGATTCATACTCGAAATAGATACATCGGAAATAGTGCCCCGGATCACAGTTTTGAGCATTCGCATATGCGCTAGCGTCTGTGGTGCGAAAGGAAACTTTGATACCATCGTTTTAAAAATACGTAAAAAATAATAAAATAAAATAATGCACTGAATTACATGCGAATTTCTTTCTGTGTTTATCTTGGTGGTTGGGTGGGTACGTGAAACGCCACTGGTGTTTCTGAACGGAGGCACAAAGATTTTCTTTCATCAAAAGGGTGAACTTTGACATTTCAATGGGACTTTTACATCATTTAAAATTAATTCAGAACGCAAATAAATAACGAAATATTTAAAAAGAAACATTAAATTTAGAAGTATTATATTCAGAATTTTGTAAAACATTCAAAATCAAATTAAAAAATAAAAATAGAATAAAATATTTAATTGGCAATTGGGCGCCTTCTACATGGAAAATTATCAATTACGTACATCATATTCAAAATGAATTGTTAGGTCGAATAACACTTATTAATAGTGAATTTTTGCCTAAACAAGCTCATTTTGTTTTATCTAAAAGGAAGTTCATTGACATTGAGCAAACCAACTGGGGAATTCCTAATCAAAAATCTAAGATTTAATCAATTAATGACCAAAAATTATTAAAGCTGATAATTTTTGTATCAAACATCTATTACATAATAATCACAAGTAGAAATTAGAAATTAAATAAAGCCACATATTTGACAGATTGTTGACGGAAATAAAAAACAAATAAGTGAGATTAAAATAAGATTTATTCAACATGGAATTTAAAGGAGTTACTATTCTGGAGTCCTTAATGTTTACGAACTGAATACACCCTTTTATCTCAATAAAAAAACACCATATCTACAATAAGTGTCCGTTAAATTTGCAGGTGTTCTAATTGGAGGGCTTATTATAATAACGTGATATGTCACAAATAAAATATATGAGTTACTAAGCATTGAAGTTTTGGAAAAATACATAAACCTCGTTACAATTTAATTTAAAATTAAAGTATTTTTGACAAGGCTTACCATGTTCTTTTATCAACGAGCAGTCATGAATTGAAGGACAGTCAACTCGAGCAAAGTGCTTCAAATTTGAAGCACGACAACTACAAATTAAACAAATGTCTCATATACAAAATTATTACTACAATCTAAACATAGACTTTAGATGTGCTTAACAAGGAATAAAAATAACACAAAACGTTGTTACCAAAAAGGATATTTTAATCACTCTAGAAAAACATGAGTCAATATAAAATCAACAACGTGAAAAAGACATTTGGACCCCTGTTCGTTTCCAGACTTTCCATATAAAACGTCTTTAAACAAACTCCAAGAGAAAATCGTGCTCAGCTTATACTGTTCGAAAATAAACATATTCCGAACACAAGCGCTCGTGTTTATGTGTTGTTTGGCATACATACATATAAAAGGTGAAATACATATTAAATGTTTTTCCACGAAAAATCACTAGGCGAGGAAACGTTGAAAATATGTTTGGATTTCATTGGCAAACATGAAAACTTGGAAAGAATAAACAAATCATTAGTAAAGCTATAGTAAAACGGTTGTAGTAAGTTCAATATATGAGATTACAGGAAATAGCTGTGCGCATGTCGATATGTTTGCAAAGAATTATTGTTTAGAATAGACTAACGATTCACATCATCTCAAGTAAAGAAAATTGAAAGGGTAAAAGCTAGTTAATAACTTTCAATTTATGAAATGTCAAACCGAAATTACCGAAATTATTATCAATTAACAGATGATGTAATAAAATTATATATAGAACCTGCCTTGTGTTCGATGGGAGATATTCTCCTTTCATAGCAGAACACATTTCCGAAAAATTCAACAAAACCTTTTAATTTCTTTTATAGATACTAAAATCTATCACAGATGGTGAGAACGATGAAGCAATGGCATAAACTTTCTTCCATAACTATCATCATACTTTCAGCCGAGTTACCGCTGAGAAAGTACTGTCTATCCTTTTTTACTTATTAGTCTATCCCAGTGGTTCTCAAACTTATTTAGACACTGTACCCCTTTTTACCCACAAAACATTTTAGGTACCCCTTCTCAGTTACCGGTACTAAGTAAACTATAATTAAAATATTAAACAAATCTTAAAGCCTTCTATGTAGCATAGAAGTATAGTGTTAACCTTTGAAACTGAATTACGCATCATGTTTAAATAAAAAAGAGAGAGATATTGTTTACAAACATTTTATTACATTAAAAACAAACACACACAAAATTTAAAGAACAAAAAGCGCTTACTTTAAAGAGATTAGTGAGAAGGGTGAGCTTGTTTCCTTTGCACAGTTTATCAAAAATTGGATTTTAACTTGGTTAAATACAATCTTAAATCATCTTCAACATTTAATTTGTTTCTAGATTTATTTTTAAGATAGGTTAAACTTGAGAAACCCTTTTCACATAAATAAGTGGTGGAAAACCCAACAAGAAATTTAACAGCAGTGCTTGACAGTTCTTTGTATTCCTTCCAATACCGATCCAGAAATCTAACAATGTAGTACCAGCAGTCAAATATTTGTTTTCAACGTGGGATCACATGATACTTCAATGAGGTGTTCCTTTGAAAGATAGTCAGGTTAGTGTCCATAGCATCAGCATTAAAGAGGTCACGTATCCAGTTATACTGTTTCTCCAAAGGTGGAAAGTACTCTCTTATGCGGATCTTCAATGCATTCAAATGCTGGCCCATTTGAGTCTTGAGTTCAGTGAAATCAGATATGTTTTTCTCATGATCTTGCAAAAAATGTAAGTAATCTTTCAAACGGCTCGCAGTTGTTATTTTCTATTTGTTTTTCCCAGAGAATGATCTTTTTTACCATTGCATCAGTTTTCTTTTCTATATTAAAAATATCACTGCCTTGCATGGATAAATTCCAGATGTTGAGTTTTCCAAAAATATCACTTAAATAAGCCAACTTCAAAAGCCAATCAAAATCAGTAAGTACAGAAGACAGATGGGATTTGTGTTCGGTAAAAAAAATATGTAATTCTTTGTGGAGTTCAAATACACGGAACAAAACATTTCCCCGAGAAAGCCATCGTACCTCAGTATGTAGCAATAAGTTCTCATGGAGGCTCCCCATATCCTGGCATAGAATTTTAAAGTAACGAGATTTTAGGGGCCTAGTTTTTATGAAGTTCACAATCTTCACACTCTGATCAAGGACATCTTTAAGTTCATCAGGGAGGTGCTTAGCCACCAAAACCTCTCGGTGAAGGACACAATGAGTGAACTTACACTCAGTTGAAACCGTTTTTAATATGGCCTACCAGCCCTGTGATGTGACCGCTCATAGCCCATAGCACCATCCATACACACTGACACACAGTTTTTCCACTCGAGCTGGTTTTCGGAAAAAAAAGAATCTAACAAATTGAAAATATCTTCACCTTTTGTCGATGTTTTAAGTGTCTTACAAAATAAAATATCTTCAAATATTTCATCTTGAAAAATGCCACGTACAAAAACGATCAGTTGGGCTAGGCCAGCGACATCCGTGGTTTCATCGAGTTGTATACCAAAGCAAGGACTAGCTCGAATTGCTCCAACAAGTTGTTCTTTTATGTCATACGCCATATCACTAATTCTCCTTGAAACTGTATCATTTGATAATGGAATTGCTGTAATTCTTTTTGCCTCGTTCTCTCCAAACATACAAGAAACAATTTCTGCTGCGGCAGGGAGGATTAGGTTTTCGCCAATAGTATGGTTTTTACCAGACTTCGCAATTAAATGACTAACTTTGTAAGAAGCTTTTAAAGCACTTTCATTTGTTCTGCACCAGAAAAGTGTTTTATCGTGTTTTTCCTACTTTTCAAATCTTCCAAAAGACGTTCAAAGTACCGTAACTCCTTTTGACTAAGTTCTCATGTTTGCTTTCAAAATGGCGTTTTAAAAGAGAAGGTTCATAAAATTGTTTGATAAAATTTCTGAACAAACAACGCATTGTGGATTAGGCTCGTCTGAGCTTCCAGTCCAAGTAAAACCTAATTTTAAGTACAACTCGTCATATTTTCTCTTTTTACTTTTATATTCATTTGCTAGTTTTTCGGGTTTTTTTTATTTTTTCCTTGAGCTGCTAATTAGTAACAAGACGTTCAGGTCTACTTTCATTTTGTGAAGTTGATGGCCCAGAATTTTGATGCAGATCTTCATGGGGCCTTTTCTTTAGGAGCCATTTATCCATTGTTAATTTTTATTGTAAAATTCACTTACGTAGTACCTGACTCAGTTTTCAAACAGATGTCCGTAAACGTGTTTCAACAGGATTGAGTGTCCGCAGAATAACACAACACACCACAAAAATAACACAATACTAAGAGCGAGCTTGTAATAACAGGCAATGCTACTGCAGTGCAGTGACACGAGTGATTGGCCGGCCACACAGCCCCACTCTGATGACTAAGCCCTTAGTGGCGCGCGCACGTCAACGTGTCCATACGTGTCCCGGGTTGTTTTATTTTATTGTTGGCCGGCCGCGTACCCCCCAAAAATTACCACAGTTTGAGAACCACTGGTCTATCCAATCCCCACGATTTAAAGTTTGTACATCGTAATTTTGCCATAAAGTAATTGGAAGCACATGACTTAAAACGATTTGATTCGTTATAGATACTTAATAAGCGTTTTACAAAATATCTGGCTATTGAAAACAGTTTCAATCTGCAGCAATATATTCAGCACATATTACTTAGATATACACATCATGTAAAATTACAAGCAGTACAGAACACTCTGACGAGGGTAAGTAGGTATATTACTTAATAACTATGCTCTCGCAACTAGTCGTAGCATAGAAAGGTCTTTCTAAATATATTTTGTTTTCCAAGAGGCATAATTTCATGTAGGAACATAGTGTGAGATCGAATAAGACTGTCCTGATTCTACTCTACTTTCCGCGAAGTCCATATCAATATTTACATCCACTGTTCACAATGGAATTAGCTAATAAAACATAGTAGCGTCACAGGCGTGGAGATTCTTGTTTGACAGTTGCTTAAATTTTTTTTCAGTTGGGCAATTATATTCTAATTCTATGATAAAATGTTTATCTTACGGCTTTAAACGAAAGGCAATTTTTAATTCATCAACAACCTTTCAACATTTTAATGTATTTTTCAAGTTTCGATAAATACTACACGACACAAAGAAGCATGTTATTACAATTGGTATAAAAAAGACAAAACTACACGCAGAGAAGAAATTTCTAAAAGCAAGTGAGAATTTCTCAACTGAAGTACCTCTCATTCTTAAATATAAGCAAATAAATAATTTCGTGGGCGAAGAAAATTAGTTTCTCAATATCTCAAGGAATTAATTTCTTGATCGATGAAATTGTATGTCCTTAAGTATGGGAAAGTTAATTATGTACTTGTTTTAAGATGGAAAACGTTTATGACAAACAAATTTTGCTTTGAAATTAGTGAAATTTCAGGAAAATAATTTATTATATTTAAGTACATCTATTTACTTGAATCTAAAAAATTCTCTAAAATAAAGAAAATACTATCTTACATTTAGTATTTTTTTTCTAAGAACATATATGTACTTGACAATAGAAAACGTTTTTCTGTGTGTAAGTAAAAACTTACATGAACACAATTACTATAATGTAGATGACTTAATCTATTATGTTGCAACTTAATGTTGCCAATTAATTACATATAACACATTAAGAGGTTGTAAGATACGATATCACATTTAATAATACAAACAGTTATAAAACAGGGACTGCAAAGATTGTTTGATAGTGTCTATGCAACTTAATATACACTAATGTCAGCGGGGTAGTGCACCAAAATTGCATGAAGTATGTGCTCTAAAATGCAAAATGTCATTTACACTAGAGCAAGATATGTTTATTGTGGAGCCATATTTTCGAAAGTGTTGACGAGGTGATGATGGGCAGGGAAAATGCTAGGTAATGCTTCAGAATTTATAAAAATAAATTTGTTGAGGAACAAATTGATAATAAAACCATATTTCCACATATTAATTGTTCAGTACTTTAGAGAAAGCGGAAGTGTTGTGAAAGGAAAATTACTTGATCGTTCTCTCTAATTGAAAATGTGACCAAAGATGTATGTACTTATTTGGATCACAGCCCTAGAAATGATTTATGATGAACACCACAACAAACCAGTAGAAATACGCATACTAAAAGGTGTAACAAAAAGTAATATGATTTTTTTGCAGGTTTATCTTAAGGATCAGTTCAGAGAGCAATAAAACAGAATCTCATCACTATCATCCGTATAAAATTTCTATTGTGCAGCAATTATTATCACTAAATTTTGGGAAACCCATGAAATATTGTCATTAGCTCAATACAAATTTAAGGAATGACCATGTTTTAAACTTGTGTGTGTACTTTAAAGAAACAACTTCCAAAGTTCTTAGTTTATATCATATTTTTGTTGTAGATTAACGCATGGCTATAAAAAACTTCTATTCGTTATTGGCCACTTAGTACCTATCTTATGTAAATTATGAAGAATGTCTGATATAAATTACGGTATAATATAAATGTGTATTTTTTCAATATATATATCGTTTTACCTTTTTATATCTTTAAATTAAATTTGGTTGTATTTGTTATTAGAAATGTAGTGTTTTGTGAAATGTTCAGTACTTTATTTTTTGAGTGGGAGTTATTTAAATGCACGCATATTTACGTGCAATTTTGCTGCACTATCCTGCTACATAAATTATATTTTTGTTACTCCCAACATGAAATACCTTTGACGGCAAATTATATTCTATACGTGTTAAGAATACCTAAATTTAAAAAAATGTAAATTGTGATATATAAGTACAATTCAAAATATTTAAATACATTCTTGATGTATTCTAAGAGCAAAAATGCCTCATTTTAGGCGACAATTTTTTAGGCGACAATTTTTGTCACTCGGATATATATAAGCAGTGTAATTTACCCAAAGCAAATGAACCAATCGAATTGGCCACTTGATAACAAAATATAAAACTAGATTTCTAATGCACAAAAGACAAATATTTAGTTGATGTTGTGTTATAGCTATCAATACAGAGAAGTAATCAGTAATTACCAAAAAAAAAAAACCACTTCGTATTCTATTGGACATTGAACATATTTATCATATTCACAGTTAAATTGCGAATATGCAAACAATGATAATTTCATAAATATCCAATTAGTTATGGGATTTCCAAGATGTAAAGTGGTGATTATGAATAATAACCAATAAATTATTGCAATACCACCGGAGCAATCACATTTACTGTAAAACATATGATAACGGCAATCATAAATCAGCGTTATGTATGACATTTCTGGTTATCATTAGATGAACTCTCAAGAAAAATATCGTCATTTTCTCCTCTATATAACAATGTATACCACTGGTAACCTTTGCTGAACTCCAAATAATTTCTCTTTCCAACTTAGTAACTAACATTTAGTCAGTCAGTTCCTGTTCACTGTAAACAATGCCGTCGTCTTTTCTCCAGAAGTTTCTACCCTTAATGCTTACTTTACTAAGCGTTGGTACGTATAATAAATTCTACAACCTAATCCTTGCTGATCGATCCTCATATCGTAGATGCTACCACTCCGGATTTTACTTGGAGAGACTACATACCGGGTGATATACCCTCCGATGCGATAGAAGGAGCTCCTGGCAGATATATCGGCCAAGTTAACCACAATGGAAATCAAATCGCCACCATTTTTCCTCAATTGAATATGGCGGTGTACGATATGTATGATCGCCAAAACGCTACTACTAACATAAAAGTAAGATATGCGAACGTGAAACATGTTTGAGAAGACATTTCTTATCTTTGTGCTTCTTTTTCATTCGCTAGATTCTATGCAGTTCCAAACCGAAGAGATTCTACTGGGAACTCGTGGACTTTAACCAACCGAACGCCACACAGATGAAAGAGGCTGTCAAAGGCGGCTACCAAGCCAAAGATCCAAACTCGGACTTATTCATAGGTAAGGTCTTCCACGAAAACGAGTGGAAGATCGGAAAAGTAATACCAATAGGAGTTCAAAGCCAGGGAATTTGGATTTGGGATGAAGCTGGAACCGGAGTAAGCCAGCCACTTTTTTATTTATTGAAGTTCAATTTAACTGCTGTTGATGATAGTTATGGTAACGGTAGGGGTGTCCTATTTTTTGCGCCTGATTCTGTTTTTATTAATTATTTTAATAAAGAAATAGTACCTTACTTTTGATTTTTCATAAAAAACTTTCTTTGAAATTCCAAATCCTCAAAACCACTGATCATAGTTCATTGGTTAAGCAGACAAAACAATTTTATTATATGACAGCATCATCCTAAATTCAAAAAATAAGACTACGAGTGCGTGGTCTATTATACATATGGTTACAAACAAAAATGCAGAGAGAGAGAAGTAACATTAATAATTACATATAACACATTGAGAGGTTGTAAGAGACGATATCACGTGTTAGATATTTTATGTTAGATATTTGAAATTCCCGCAAAATACTTATATACATTTTATAATTACCGCTTAACGCGCAATCACTTTTTTATGTATGAGAGATTCATAATGGAAGATGTAATGAGATGATGAGACGTGTGTATACAGAGAAAGTGAAGTTTATAATAAACAACGAAAGTAAAAAACACGAGTCGTTTTATTGTAAACATTGTGTGGTCCTTCGAGCCGGATTGAAGAGCGGAGTTGTGAAAAAGTGTGTGAGAAGAAGGAAAAGCGACGTACCTAACCTGTGAGTACCTGTTCCTTTTGTAACTATATTTAGGCGGCCTCTATTTATAGTAAAAAATTATTGATAAGAAAAAGGGGTTCATTGATTAGTAGGGTAACTTTATTTCGAAAATATGTGAGTGAGATTCGGAAAAAGAGTTAACAGAGAACGGTAGAGATGTTTATCTTGAATTAGAGGAGAGAATAGGTAAAATAGATGAGGTGGGTAAGGAATTTAATAAAATTGAGGAGGAAATTGAAAGTGTTTGTAATGAGGGTGATTTAGAGGGACATTTGTTTGAACGGCAAGCGTTTGAGAATGAATTCTTTGGTACTATATCAAAAGCAAAGGGGTTACTCATGCAATTGTCCGAACAATTCGGGAAAACGCGGCAAAATAGTGCAACGGAAATAATTGGCGCGAACAAGAGAGTTTTGTCTAATGTAAAACTGCCTTAGATTCAGTTACCAACATTTAACGGTACATATGAGAAGTGGTTAGAGTTCAAGGACACTTTTGAAAATTTGATTCATGTAAATCGGTCCATAAGTGACGTACAAAAATTCCACTATCTGAGATCGTGTGTAGATGGCAGTGCTTCCCAAATTATAAGATCGATTGAATTTGGCGCAAAAAATTATAATATAGCGTGGGATATTTTATGTAAGAGGTTTGATAACAAAAGGCTCCTAATTCAAAATCATATAAAAGGAATTTATGATGTTGACCCGGTTAGCTATGAATCGGCGAGGAACTAAGAGGTTTAACTGAAACTGTAATGAAACATTTTAAAGCATTAGAAAATATGGGCAGCCGGTCCAATACTGGGATTCGCTTATTATTTTTCATTTAACGACAAAATTAAGACAAGGTAACATTAAGGAAATGGGAATGTTTTTAAATCAAAAAATGAATTACCCCGTTAAGTGATTTTAATGAGTTTATAAAGGGAGGGCTGATTTATTAGAATCGATAGAATGAATATAAAAATAAAATAAAGGACAAGGGCATAATGACTAGACAGAAGGTTTTGTTTCGGCAGTAAATAGTAGTGATGACAAAAATCGATTTCAAATAAATGTGTATTATGTAAGGCAAATCATGAATTAACTGGTTGTCAAAGATTTTTAGAATTAACAGTGAGCCACGTGTGACCGTGTATAAGCCACAATAAATTGTGTTTGTGTTGTTTTTTCATCAATCACTTTTAGTATATAATTGTAATGCCAAAAATGCAATAAATGCAATTTAATCTCAATTATTTACTGCTTTATAATAAAAGAGAATGAGTCGATCATCTCTAACAAATCTGAAAGACGGGAGTTTTATATATTCTCAAAAAGAGAAGGATGGAACGGGGATTCAAGCTACGGTAGCGTTATCCAGTCGGAATAGTACGGGACACCAAGTACTTTTATCAACAGCAGTGGTAGGTGTAGAGGATAATTCTGGTAACTTCAAAAACTGTAGAGTATTGCTAGATTGTGCATCAATGAGTAATTTTATTACCGAGAGAATGTGTGAGAAGTTGCTAGTACCTGTAGAGAATATCAACATGTCTGTAACTGGAATAGGGCATATTGCAGCAACGATAACAAAGAGATGTAATGTTAGAATTAAGTCCAACCACAGTGCTTGGAATACTACCATGAATTGCCTAGTCATTCCAAAAATAAGTGAGGAAATTCCTCTGTATGAAATCGACAAATCGAAGCTGGTGAATATTCCAAATGATATTCCGCTTGCTGATCCAGATTTTCATGAACCTGAGGAAATTGATCTGCTATTTGGGGCAAGTGTGTTTTGGTCACTTATAAAGAATGGGCAAATAAGATTGCAAGGCTGTAGTCTTATATTGCAGAATACCCAGTTGGGCTGGGTAGCAGCTGGCGAAATTGATTATGGTAAGTTCCCAGGCAAGAGAGAAAAACTGTATGTATCTTAGCATAGATATGGGGGTGCAAGAGCAGTTGGCCAAATTTTGGCAAATCGAAGAAACAAATGAGCCAAGTGCGAAAAGAACTGCTGCACAAGATGAGTGCGAAAGTTTATTTACTTCTACAACGACAAGAAATGAGGAAGGCAGGTTTGTGGTATCGATCCCTTTCAAGGAATCGGTGGATAAGTTAGGAGAATCAAAGGAGAACGCATTATGTAGGTTGTATGCATTAGAGAGGAAGTTTTTGAAGAATAGTGATTTAAAGAAAAAATATTGTGACTTTCTCTTGGACTATGAAAAAATGGGTCATATGAGTTTAGTACGAGAGGAAAAGAAGCCTGACAAATGCTATTATCTCCCCCACCATGGCGTGATTAATGAAAACAGCACCCCACAAAACTCCGGGTTGTGTTTGAATGGATCAGCGCAACCTGAAGGAGGCGTATCATTAAACGAAATTCAGCATGTGGGACCTAAAATACAGAAGGATTTATTTACCATCTTATTAAGGTTTAGGCAGCATGAAGTCGCGGTGTGTGCAGATATCACCAAAATGTATCGGCAGATATTAGTGCAGGAAGACCAGCGACCACTGCAAAGAATTCTGTGGAGATGGGACCCATCTAAGAAGTTAAAACTTATAATTAAATACTGCAGCATTTTGGATTAGCTTCGAGTCCATTCTGGCAGGGCGGCTGTTTAATTGAGTTGGCAAAGGAATTCCAAGAAATTCATCCTGAAGCAAGTAAGATTATTGAGAGAGATTTCTATGTGGATGACATGTTTATCAGGAGCGAAAAGTGTAAAAGAGGTTGTAGACTTAAATGTGAAAGTTTCGAAGATTTTTGCAACAGCAGGATTCGAATTAAGAAATTTAATTCAAACAGAAAAGAAGTAGTCAGAGAACTTCAAGGTGAAAATGAGTCTAAAGTTCTGAATCTAGGGCAAAACGAGAGAGAACAAAAACTTTAGGATTACATTGGACTTGCGACGAGGACACTTTGAGTTATAGTGTAGAAGCTTCGGAAGATGAAATTATAACCAAACGGAAAATGTATCAAAAATATCAACAGATTTTCGACCATATGGATTGAGTTGAGTGCATGTGTAATTGTTCTCAAAATTATGTTAAAAAGTTATGGCTTCTTAAATTATCCTGGACGATGCGATCCCAGACGAATTGGCAAAAGAATGGATACGATTTAAGAGGGAATTGATCACACTAAATACTGTCAAGATTCCAAGGCACGTGGGTATCGATAACTCAGAAATTGTGGAGTTACACGGATTCTGCGACGCCTCATTGGATGCATATGGTGCGTCTATATACGTTAGGAGTAAAGGTGCTGATGGAAATGTGTGTGTGAATTTACTATGTGCAAAGAGTAAGGTATCTCCAATAAAGGCCTTAACGGTGCCCAAATTAGAATTGAATGGAGCATTACTGCTTTCAAATTTATTGTCTATAGTAAATTCTGCCCTAACTATAGAAATAACTAGAACTGTGTTGTGGTGTGACTCAAAGGTAGTGTTAAGTTGGATTAAATCACCTGCAAAAGAATTTCAGTGTTCGTAGCGAACCGTATCATCAAAATTCAGAGATTAACACAACCGGAAATGTGGAATTATGTTAAATCTGAAGACAATCCTGCGGATATGGCATCAAGGTGAATCTTTCTGTCGAAACTTAAAAATAACTCATTTTGGTTTCATGGTCCTTCATGGCTCAATAAATCCGAAGATGTTGTTGGTGCAGAAAATGAAATTTTGACAGATTTACCAGAAAGAAAGAAAGGAGTTGTGGTGTATAAGGTTACTACGAAAGAAGAATTTTTTATGTTTACTAGATATTCTAGTTTTCAAAGGTTAAGGCGAGTATTTGCGTATTGTCTTAGATTTATTGCAAGGTGCAAGAGGAAAGGGGAAAAAGGAAGCATTGAACTTAAGTTGGCAGAGCTTGAAAAAGCAGACAGCATGTTAATAAGGAAAGCCCAAGCTGAGTGTTTCTCAGACGAGTTAAAGTTGCTCAAAAAGGGCGAACCAATTAAAAGTGGATCTTTTTCTGGGTTAAATGCATTTATTGATGACGAAGCGTGTTACGCGTGGTGGGCGGCTTCAGATGGCTTAAAGTTATGTATGACACAAAACATCCCATATTATTAAGTTCAAAACATACACTTACGAAATTAATAGTACGCGAGTTTCATGAAAAATTGCTTCACGCGGGTCCTCAGTTGGTTTTGAGTTCTTTAAGGGAGAAATTTTGGCCTATCGGAGGCAGAAATCTAGTTCGGAAAATTGTTCGTGAATGTGTAGTATGTGCAAAGGTGGATCCTCAATCATACAAACTTCAAATGGGAAATTTACCAGCAGATAGATTAATACTCAACCACCATTTTATATAACTGGAGTAGATTATGCGGGTCCATTTAATCTCAAAATTTCTCAGGGTCGAGGTATAAGAACTCAAAAGGGTTATATCTGTTTATTTGTTTGTTTCGTTACGCGTTCTATTCATTTAGAAGCAGTAACTACGCTTTCAACTGATGGGTTTATTAGTTGTTTTAAGACGATTCATAGCTAGGCGGGAAAGCCGAGTAAGATCTATTCAGATAATGGAAGAAATTTTGTTGGTGCTAAGTCTGAGTTAAGGGAGTTGGGGAAATTTTTAGAGGATAACCATGATAAATTCAGCGAGTGGGGTAGTAATGAAAGTATTCAGTGGAGTTTCATTCCTTCGTACTCACCTCATTTCGGCGGATTGTGGGAAGCGGGCGTGAAATCTGTTAAATTTCATTTAAAGAGAATTATGGGAGTATCTAATTTTATATATGAGGAATTTATAACTATTCTATGTCAAATAGAGGCTGTTCTAAATTTACGTCCCCTCACTCCGATGTCCTCCAATCCTGTGGATTTTGACGTATTAACCCCATCCCATTTCCTAATTGGAAGAAGACTAACCTCAATTCCGGAAAGGCCATTGTTGGAGACACCACAGAATAGACTGTCTCATTTTCAACGAATACAACAAATGTATCAAGAATATTGGTCTCGATGGTCCCGAGAGTACATCACCGAATTACAGCAACGTGTGAAATGGAAGTGGAGCCGTAATCAGCTACAAGAAGGAACACTAGTGATGATCAAAGAAGATAATCTTCCACCATTATGCTGGAAATTGGGAAGAATAATCAGTTTACATCCTGGACCAGATCAAATTGCTAGGGTGGCTACAGTGAAGACAGCAAATGGAACCATAAAGAGATCATTCAGCAAACTGTGTCCGTTGCCAGTGAATGTCTAACTCATAGTGGCCAAAGACTTGTGTTGGCGTATTTTCGCACTCAGTTTTATTGTTTGTTTTTATATTTTTGTTTGTTTGCAATTGAAAGCTCAGTAATTTGTATGCACTGAATTCTTGCAAAATTAAAGAATTGTTTCTTTTCTTTTGAAAGGTATCCTTTCAAGGCGGGGGGTATGTTAGATATTTTATGTTAGATATTTGAAATTCCCGCAAAATACTTATATACATTTTATAATTACCGCTTAACGCGCAATCACTTTTTTATGTATGAGAGATTCATAATGGAAGATGTAATGAGATGATGAGACGTGTGTATACAGAGAAAGTGAAGTTTATAATAAACAACGAAAGTAAAAAACACGAGTCGTTTTATTGTAAACATCACGATATAATACTAACAAATATTTATAAAACGGGGACTGCAAAGATTGTTTGATAGTGATTGTTTGATAGTAGCACCAAAATTGCACGAAGTATGTCATTAGAGCAAGGTATGTTTATTTTGAAGCCATATTTTCGAAAGGGCTAACGAGGTGGTGATGCACAGGGGAAATACTCAGTTATGCTTCAGAATTTATAAAAATAAATTTGTTGATGGACATATTGATAATAAAACTTATCCTTCCACAAATTAATTGTTCATCACTTCAGAGAAACTGGAAGTGTTGTGAAGGGAAAATTAATGGATCGTTGTCTCTAATGTGACCAAAGATGTATGTACTTGTTTGGATCACAGCCCTGGAAAACCATTATGATGAACACCACAACAAACCGGTGGAAATACCCATACCAAATTATGTAATGAAAAGTAATAAAATTTCTGTTGTGCAGCAATTATTATAACTAAATTTTCGAAAACCCATGGAATATTGTCATCAACTTAATACAAATTTAAGGAATGACTACGTTTTAAACTTGTGTGGGTACGTTAAAGAAACAACTTCCAAAGTTCTTAGTTTATATCATATTTTTGTGGTAGATTAATGCATGACTATAAAAAGCTTCTATTCGTTTTTGGCCACTTAGTACCTTTCTTATGTAAATTATGAAGAATGTCTGATATAAATTACGATATAATATAAATGTGTATTTTTCAATATATATTATTTAACCTTTTTATACCTTTAATTAAACCTGGTTGTATTTGTTATCAGAAATATAGTGTTTTGTAAAATGTTCAGTACTTTATCTTTGAGTGGGAGTTATATGAATCCACGCATACTTACGTGCAATTTTGGTGCACTATCCTGCTACATAAATTATATTTTTGTTACTCCCAACATGAAATATCTTTGACTGCAAATTATATTCTATACGTGTTAAGAATACCTATTAAATAAATTTAAAAAGAATGTAAATTGTGTTATATAAGTACAATTCAAAATATTTAAATACATTCTTGATGTATTCTAAGGGCAAAAATGCCTTATTTTAAATGACAATTTTTGTCACGCGGATATATATAAGCGGTGTAATCTACCCAAAGCAGATGAATCAATCGAATTGGCCACTTGCTAACTAAATATAAAACTAGATTTCTAATGCACAAAAGACAAATATTTAGTTGACGTTGTGCTATAGCTATCAGTACAGAGAAGTAATCAGTAATTACCCAAAAAAAACCACTTCGTATTCTATTGGACATTGAACATATTCATCATATTCACAGTTAAATTGCGAATATGCAAACAGTGATAATTTCATAAATATCCAATTATTTTTTAGGATTTCCAAGATGTAAAGTGTTGATTATACATAATAACCAATAAATTATTGCAAAATCACGGGAGTAATCACATTTACTGTAAAACATATATGATAATAGCAATCATAAATCGGCGTTATGTGTAACATTTCTGGTTATCATTAGATGAACTCAAGAAAAATATCATTTTAACAATTTATATCACTGGTAACCTTTGCTGAACTCCAGATAATTTCTCTTCCCAACTTAGTAACTAAAATTTGGTCAGTCAGTTCCTGTTCGCTGTAAACAATGCCGTCGACTTTCCTCCAGAAGTTTCTACCCTTGATTCTTAGTTTACTAAGTGTTGGTACGTATAATAAATTCTACAACCTAATCCTTGCTGATCGATCCTCATATCGTTCTACGCCCCGTAGATGCTACCACTCCAGATTTTACTTGGAGAGACTACATACCGGGTAATATACCCTCCGATGCGATAGAAGGAGCTCCTGGTAAATATATCGGCCAAGTTAACCACAATGGAAATCAAGTCGCCACAATTTCTCCTGAAATGAAAACGGCTGTGTACGATATGTATGATCGCCAAACCGCTACTACTAACATAAAAGTAAAATATGTGCACGTGAAACATGTTTGAGAAGACGTTTCTTATCTTTGTCCTTCTTTTTCATTCGCTAGATTCTATGCAGTTCCAAACCGAAGAGATTCTACTGGGAAATGGTGAACTTTAACCAACCGAATGCCACACAGATGAAAGAAGCTGTCAAAGGCGGCTACCAAGCCAAAGAACCAAACTCGGACTTATTCATAGGTAAGGTCTACCACGAAAACGAGTGGAAGATCGGAAAAGTAATACCAATAGGAGTTGAAAGCCAGGGAATTTGGATTTGGGATCAAGCTGGAAAAGGAGTAAACCAGTCACTTTTCTATTTATTGAAGTTCAATTTAACAGCTGTTGATGACAGTTATGGTAGCGGTAGCAGTAAGGGTGTCCTACTTTTTGCGCCTTATTCTGTTTTTTTTAATTATTATAATAAAGAAATAGTACCTTACTTTTGTTTTTTCATGAAAAACTTTCTTTGAAATTCCAAATCCTCAAAACCACTGATTGTTGGTTAAGCAGACAAAACAATTTTATTATATGACAACATCATCCTAAATTCAAAAAATAAAACTAAGAGTGCGTGGTAAAAATATTATAAATACGGTTACAAACAAAAATCGAGAGAGAAGTAACATAAATAATTACATATAATACATTGAGAGGTTGTAAGAGACGATATCACATTTAATAATACTAACAAATATTTATAAAACAGGGACTGCAAAGATTGTTTGATAGTGCCTATGCAACTTAATATACACTAATGTCAGCGGGGTAGTGCACCAAAATTGCACGAAGTACGTCATTAAAGTAAGGTATGTATATTTTGAAGCCATATTTTCGAAAGGGTTAGCGAGGTGGTGATGGACAGGGAAAATACTCAGTAATAGTTCAGAATTTATAAAAATAAATTTGTTGAGGGACATATTGATAATGAAAGTTATTTTTCCACATGTTGATTGTTCATCACTTCAGAGAAACCGGAAGTGTTGTGAAGGGAAAATTACTTGATCGCTGTCTCTAATGTGGCCAAAGATGACTTGTTTAGATTACAGTCCTGGAAAACCATTATGATGAACGCCACAACAAACCAATGGAAACGCCAATACTAAATGGTGTAATAAAAAGCAATAAAATTTCTGTTGTGCAGCAATTATTATCACTAAATTTTGGGAAACCCATGGAATATTGTCATTAGTTTAATACAAATTTAAGGGATGACTACGTTGTGTGGGTACGTTAAAGAAACAACTTCCAAACTTCTTAGTTTATATCATTTCTTTTGTTGTAGATTAATTATGTATGGCTATAAAAGCATATACTGGTTATTGGCCACTTAGTACCTATCTTATGTAAATTATGAAGAATGTCTGATATAAATTACCATGATAATAATAATAATACTTTATTGCACATAAAACACTAGGTGTTGTTTGGCAATATATATGACAGACATAAATAAATATATAATAATAATGTACGTGTAGATAAAATAATGAAATTGATAGTGTAATTTGATGGACTAGTATTAGCTGTGTTACATTTTACATATAAAATAAATGTTCATAAGGGGGAGTATAAGATAGATAAGAATTATGTATCAAAGTCATTTGTTAAAAATTCGTCAATGGAATAAAATGCTTGTTCCAACAGTACGGCCCTTAGTTGACGCTGGAAGATTTTTTTGAGCTGGCAAATTAGTTAAAGAAGTAGGTGATTTATTATATAATGAAAAACTCATATAATACAAGGAACCTCTACAAAGGGAGGAGCCTGGTTTAGGAAGGTTAATGTAGTGATTATGACGTGTGCTATAAGAATGTATGTCAAACCGATATTTCTGTTTCTGTCGCTCTTTGTAGGTAGTGCTTAGGGTCTCATATAGAAATAAGGAAGGAAGGGTTAAAATTCCACGCGATATGAACAAGGGCCGACAATGAGCTCTGTTGCCCTCCCCACAGATCACCCGCACTACCCGCTTTTGCACCTTAAAAAGTACATTAAAATTTGCCAACGAAGTAAATCCCCAACAGGAAAGACATAGACCATACGAGACACTTCCCCTCCAAGATTACGTCTTATCACTCGCAAAGCATAACAAACAGTGGACAGCTTTTTCGAAAGGACATGGACTTGTTTAGTCCATTTTAAATCAGCATCAAGAATAATACCCAAAAACTTTACATGATTGCAAGGTAACATTTATATTTATATGTTGCTTGTATATCAATAATTTGGTTTTGCTGACGTTAAGAGTGATATTATTCGCATTAAACCACTCACTAACACTAAGAATTCCAGTATTAACGATTCTCTCAAGATCATTTTTATTCGAGGCATGCCACGTAAGAGACGTATCCTCAGCGAATAGGGCGGTGTGTGATTGATTAGCCGCAAGAGCTAGATCATTAATAAATATTAAGAACAGCGTCGGTCCAAGTACTGAGCCCTGCGGCACACCACACACCACCCGACCGATCCCTGACCTGACGTAGTCTCCCCCCCCCCCCCCATTGTATCTGCACGTACTGCTGGCGTTCAGTAAGATAGGATCTAAACCACTCATTAACATCACCCCTGAAGCCATATCTCTCAAGTTTGCGAAGTAGCAAACAATGAGGAACACAATCAAAAGCCTTGGACAAGTCACAAAAAATGGTAGCTACAATCTGCAATTTTGGTGCATTATCCTGCTACATAAATTATATTTTTGTTGCTCCCAACATGAAATATCTTTGACTGCAAATTATATTCTATGCGCGTTAAGAATACTTATTAAATAAATTTAAAAAATGTAAATTGTACTATATAAGTACAATTCAAAATGTTTAAATACATTCTTTTGATGTATTCTAAGGGCAAAAATGTCTTATTTTAGGCGCCAATTTTCGTCAGTCGGATATATATAAGCGGTGTAATCTACGCAAAGCAGCTGAACCAATCAAATTAGCCACTTGATAAGAAATATAAAACTAATTTCTAATGCACAAAAGACAAATATTTAGTTGATGTTATGCTATGGCTATCAATACAGAGAAGTAATCAGTAATAACGCAAAAAAAATGCTTCCTATTCTATTGGACATTTAAAATATTTATCATACAGTTAAATTGCGAATATGAAAACAATGATAATTCCATAAATATCCAATTATTTATGGCATTTACAACATATAAAGTGGTGATTGCAAATTATTACAAAATCATCGCAGTAATCACATTTACTGTAAAACATATATGATAATAGCAATCATAAATCGGCGTTATATGGAACATTTCTGGTTATCATCAGATGAACTCCCAAGAAAAATATCATTTTATCGCTTATATAACAATGTATATCACTGATAACCTTTGCTGAACTCCAGATAATTTCTCTTCCCAACTTAGTAACTAAAATTTAGTCCGTCAGTTCCTATTCACTGTAAACAATGCCGTCGACTTTCCTCCAGAAGTTTCTACCCTTGATTCTTAGTTTACTAAGTGTTGGTACGTATAATAAATTCTACAACCTAATCCTTGCTGATCGATCCTCATGTCATCCTATGCCCCATATAGATGCTATCACTCAAGATTTTGCTTGGAGAGACTACGTACCAGGTGACATACCGCTAGATGCGATAGAAGGAGCTCCTGGCAGATATATCGGCCAAGTTAACGACAATGGAAATCTAGTCGCCACCATTTTTCCTCAAATGAAAATGGCGCTGTACGATATGTATGGTCGCCATACCGCTACTACCAACATAAAAGTAAGATCAGTGCACGTTTAACATGTTTGAGAAGACGTTCCTTATCTTTGTCCTTCTTTTTCATTCGCTAGATTCTATGCAGTTCCAAACCGAACAGATTCTACTGGGAAATGGTGGACTTTAACGAACCGCACACTACACAGATGAAAGAGGCTGTCAAAGGCGGCTACCAAGCCAAAGATCCAAACTCGGACATATTCATAGGTAAGGTCTTCCACGAAAACGAGTGGAAGATCGGAAAAGTAGTACCAATAGGAGTTCAACACCAGGGAATTTGGATTTGGAATCAAGCTGGACAGGGAGTGAGGGTGTCACCTTTCTATTTATTAAAATACAATTTAACTGGTGTTGATAGTTATGATAGTTATGGTAGCGGTAACAGAGTAGATTTTTTGGCGCGTAAATGCTTGAAATTAGTTAAATAATTCAACTTGAAAACCTTGTAATTATGTGTACATATCTCCGCTAAAATGTATCTTATATTCCATTCTGTGTTTATTAATTATTTTAATAAACAAATATTACATTACTTTTGATTTTTCATGAAAAACTTTCTTTGAAATTCCAACACTTCAAAACCATTGATCATAGTTCATTGGTTAAGCAACAATTTTATTATAACAACATCATCCTAAATTCAAAAAATAAAACTAACAGTGCGTGGTCTATTGTAAATACAGTTACAAACAAAAAATAGAAAAAGGAGAAGTTTAATAGTGAAGTAAACGGGACTTCTTATAACGTCTATTTTTGTTTGGTCAGGGTTATTATGCATGATATTGACATGTGTTTGCATTTATTATTTATTACTAAACTTATTTGTATATATTAATTTTAGTAGATATTTAAGAATTTTGATTAATTTAAAATTTTCGTTTTACTTAAAGCATATTTTCATTAATTTTTCACTATTAAAAACAAACTTTCTTTTCTTGGACGACGTACTAATGGGAGGAGGGCGGAGGTATGAGTGGATATTCGGTCTCTTCTAGATCCAAAGTGGTTGAGTAAACACCTCAGCAGACATTAATGTAAAATTATAAGCAGAAGAAAAAAAGTTACAACATCTAGATGTTTTTCTTGGGCTATCCCGTGGATATCAAAAAATAAATGTAACCATTTAATTTGGCTGTTTGTTAGGACGCATCGAGATAGATAAATCGAATAGTACTTTCATTCTTCGTGCAGATCCAAAAGGTATCGCTAAACAACTTGTAATATCATCCCCCAGGGTCGATTAACCAATGGATTCCAACAGGACCATTATTTAAAAGACCGGGATAGGATCTAAAAAGAATATTAATTACTATCAACTGCCGCAAGATACGTTTGTTCGTCCACCACGTTCTGAGCAAGTCCCGTGTCGTATATATTTTTCGTTTTACCTGTTTGTCACCCCTGTAACTGTTGAAAATATTATCGGTGTTGGCGTTAATTTTGCGCTAGTCAAATATTTTAGTATTGATGTTATTAATGAAAACATTGGCGAGACTCTTAAATGATTAGGTAACTGGTTCTCTATGTATAAATTATATTTAAATACCTTAAAAACTGTCATTTTATTTCGTAAACGTCTTTCTAAATTAAACAACATAGAAACTACTTCTGGCCGACGTATCGTTCTCGCTCGTATAAGATATCTTTGAAGCTGCGGTTGAACTACAGTTTCAGCTGAACAGCAACAATAGTAGCAATACCTAAAGATGTCTCATTCAAGTGAGGACGAAACATCGGTCACAGGTATTTGCAGGACACGGTTTCAACCCGGAAACCATCAAGTAACATACTAAATAAATATTATGCAAAATAGACTTTACACACAACATAAACTGAACATTCAGATACATTAAAATATATATTATCAGTACGTATTTTAAATATACATTAGATATAACAAATAAAGCATTTTTTATATCCTTTTCGTTATCGTGCCGATGTAAGGTTGATATCGCCAGCATATACCTATTCAATATCGCTAGTATATTCTCAGAATGTGTACTTGTTGCGGACATAAGTCTCAACTTGTATGGCACAAGCACGCATGAGGCATTTACCAGGCTGCGATATGCAACACTGGCCGACTTATTTAATGGTCGTCGCTCTACAGTGCCAGTGACTATTTCAAAACTAACTCACCATTTGCACAGGTGCGCGTTCGGTTGGCGTCGGCTGTTCCAGTAAATGATTTATTGGGGTATACAGTTGTAAAACGCTTCCAGTTATGCAAATCAGGTAGATCTAAGATTATTTAATATCCTAAAGCAAACCTTAATATTGTGGTTTTGAACACAAATTGTGTGTTGGAAATGTATTAGAAAACAAGAGAGTAACACTTCATAAGTTGATTACTTTAGTTTCAATAAATTTATTATGATAATTACAACACGGATAAGAAATGCAATAAAATTCCTGTTCGTAGGAAAAATCACACATGTCTGCACCATTCATTTTGTTATATAATGCGATTTACAGGGCATTGTTGTTAAGGAAAATTTTAATAAACTACATAAATTATTATCACATTACTAAAACTAAAACTTTTCTTTGAAATTTCAATAGCCAAATTATAAATTAATTAATTCTTTATATGGATTTCAATCTGCGACAATTATAAAACTCGGCGTCTTACGACAATCAGTATACATCCTCTGTGTAATCCACCGAGTCAAATTTTGCTGAATAACGAGCTCACATACTACATGGTAGAGCAATACATTTTAAAAACTTTTTTTTTATATTTATATGATGAATGAATTTAAATGATCAACAAAACTACATACTCCTATTGTTCCTGATTTCAGAATTAGAAGAAAATACTTGTAACACAAAATTATTAATAAAATAAATATATAAATATGTAAAAAATACATAAATACGCAAAAAAAATTCATATAGACTCATGTTATTATTTTTACAAAAATAAATATATTTGAATGAATCGTATCTGAAATTTTATAAAATTTTAAATGTAATCATATATAATTATATTTCTTCTAATATTCTTAATAATTTTGTGTTTGTGTTGATTTATGTATTTGTTTATATTACATACATATATGAAAAAATACCTAAATCTGCAAAAATAAATTAAAACATAAATATCAACAAAATGTTTTTAAAAATTTATTGCCCAACTAAACACTATCATGTAGATATATGAGCTCATCATTCATAAACAGTGGGCGTCGGTCGCGTCGTTGGATTACATAGAGGATTAATTGTAATTATAGGAAACGGCCCAGTTTTGCAATTGTTTGTAAATTGCAAATGCAAATTTAGGTAATACTCATAAAAGTAATGAATTTTTAATTTGGGTATTAAAATTTCAAAAACAAAACTTTATTCTCAGTAATGTGATAATTGATGTATTAAAATTGTTGTTTATTACAATTAAGGCGTATAACCCTGCATTTAACAAAATCGCTTTAAAAAGATTATTGTATTCACTATGCATAAATAATTACAAGTGCAATTCTAGAAATATGGAAGGGTGGGAATATTCTGTGGTATAAAAGCAGCTAGTAATAGTTGCAATATTAGTTTGTTTATTAGTTGTTATGTTGTTTAGAATTAGCATATTTACTTACTAAAATAATAGTACTAGGCCCAACATAGTTGTTATTTCTCTATGAATCGCAATTTTATAAGCGTTACTTAGCACGTAGGTAAGGTCATCAACAGTAAATGCTATAAATTAAATTATTATTGAAATCTTCATTTAAAAAATAGTCACTAATAAACAATTAGAATAGCTAATATTTGTTGAAGCATATAGTTTATGAAGTCTTCCTGGTTGTTTGCTATTCTTACTTTTTAAAAACATTAATACATCAGATTTACTATGATAACCAAAAGTTTATTTATTTCTTGTGGTCCAGTNCACATTTAATATCTTCGACACGTAACAAATACGTATCCGCTGATCATCTATTTTCTCAACACATAACATGTAAGCCAGGTAATGCTTCACAAGATGCGTAAGTCCGCATCAGCATCTCTCTGTGATATGTCTCTGAGACATCAACAATAGATATGATTTTGATATATGAACACCGTTTATATTTCAGAGCGGTTATTATGTTCTCTGTATGAAGACATATTTAAGGCCGTTTACACCTAGCTATTTATTGCGCAATTATTGCTAATTTAAAATTGTTTACTGTATATAATACGTAATTAAATCGTGTTACAACAACGTACAATTTTAAAATTGGCCAATTAAATTGCGTAATAAAAATAGCTAGGGTAAAACGGCCTTTAGGAAAAGGTAAACATCATTTTCGAAACTGCATTAAAATTATATTATTTATCCATTAGTAAATACATATATATTATTGGATTACAAGATATAAAGAATTTCACTTGCCGCTCCGTCGTGTGTTTTATAATCTTGAATTATGACGTCACAACTCCTAAAAAAAATGGGAAATATAAATGATTCTACAACAAGTTACAAATTTGTATGTTATTTCTTTTGGTTCCGACCAACTAGATGCTGCGCAAGTTCTGTTAAGTGAAAGCTGGTTGGAGCAAATTCCAAGAGTCGTATTTAAATATCTCACCATTCTGGCCCCGATTCTTTTGTAATGACGCTAAAACCGAAATTACATTTTTTAATTTGAAAACCGGTGCACTGCAATTCACCTTTAATTCACTTACGATTTTTGGAGTATTAAAATCATTGCTTAACAGAAACTCGAAATTATTAAGCTTTGGTTCAGAATTGAAGGATAGTAGTTGTTCTAATTTCTTGTAATCGTCGTCCGCAGGGATGCTTCTTCTATCTGAATGTTTTAGTCCAAATAAAAATACTTGAAAATAAAAGCCGGTGAATAATTCCTGAAGCAATAAAATGTGAGGTTAGAACAGACCCATTTTCACAAACATCGGTCCGTCTTTAATAAATAATAACATTGATTGAAAAACGTTAGTTTTGTAAAGTTAAAAATATACTTACGTTTAATACCGGGTTGGCACCCCGTTGTTAAATGCGTCCAGTGCTTCAAATGTATTTAGTTAAAGTTAAACAGTACACAAACCGACACCAACGTAACACACGCTATTTGCACAGTCGCTCAGAAATTTCAAACTGCGGGAAACACAAAGAAACGTCAAGAATAGTTCCTGAACAGTTACCAGATCAAAATGATTAGGTGGATTGTATTATTAGATACATCTCAGATACATCACTATATGTATCTAGCGCCAAGTTCGCAGTCCAATTCAGATAACAATTTAGGATACATACATTTAATTTGTTTTTAAGTTTTATTTTTACTAAGTTAACAAAGCAACGTGTTTCTTAAGTAATACTTAGGAGAGATATAACAGACTCATATGTGTTTACTGGGTTATGTTATACCGTTGACAGATTAAGTTTTGTCGTTTTGGCAAATAACTACATACAAACATTTGAATTGAAAAAATAACAATGTTAATAATAAAAACCAGCTACAATAACTGTTCAAAGTGAACTACTTCATTTTCTGTACATAACGCCACTCTCCGTTGCATGTTACTGTAGACATTTCGGATAAGTTCTTTTACTGTATGAGGACGATTTGATTTTACTTTATTTTTTAGGTGTTGTATTTTCTTGCTGGAAATATTCATCATCATATGATTGATTTAAAAATGGTTGTAATAAATTATATTCAGCATCTGATAGAGATAAAAAAAATTGATTAAGGCAATTCTGTGACCTAAAATGAAAATTTTATACGTCATGAATCCTTTTCTTTTGATCAGAATAAGTGTTATGAAATAATATTTAGTGCTGAGATTATGAAAATTGAATTCAACACAATTTACTTACCCCGCCTGATTTGAATTGCGTCAATAAATATCTCACGCCTAAAATAATAAGTCATTTATTAGGTGTGAGGAGGCTGTGGAGCTCATGACTCGTCAGATCATATAACACAATAAGAACCAGGGGTTCGCTGATACATTGTCATCGTAGCTAGAGGGAAGTTCCCAGGCGTGGTGGCGGGCATCATGCGTAATGCACTGCGAATGGTGGAGGAAATGGTGCCTGTTCACAGGACTCTCAAGTTAATCCACAAAAAAAAAGTGTGCCTACCAAACTGAAAACTCAATGACCTAGACGCATTAGGACTGTTGGCAGGAGTACAATAACAAGGAAGTAAAGTATCTGGGTGTTACCGCTGATGCGAAACTGAGCTGAAAAAATCACTAGCTAAAACAACGACCAGGGCCACGCAACTATTCTGGCCCAGAAATCTCAAAACCTGGGGAATTAAAGCCGAGTGAACATTGGCTATATACTGCCGGATAGACCGGCGAAACATCGGGGCAATAGTCTGGTGGAGAGGACAGAAGTGTCTTCCGCAGCGAAGATGCTGACGCTGTCCAGAGACAGCATTGCTGGTACCCGGCGCAACTAACAGTACAGGACCGCTCTTGGAGACCATGTGCGGCCTCCCCCGCTGAACACTATATGAGAGCGGAGCCAATGAATGCGACCGATGAAAGCCAACAACCTGTGGCATCCAATTCAGGTGGAGGACACACTTATACTACGGGCACGTTGCTGGAGGGGCCATTGCTACAAATGCCCACGGACAGCATGGTACCGAAATTATCTTCATGAAAAAGTAAAATCTCCATACTGAATAGAACCGGCACGAAAAATCAACTGCTAACGAAAACTGGTACACGATACATCCAAATCCAGCCAGGGACAGAGCGGTATTTGTGGGCCCATCCTAATCAAAGGATTTCATAAGCCTGGGGAAACATACAACGGTCTTCCAGGCAGAGGTATCGCCCTTGCAGCCTGTGCAGAATGATGCAAAAGGGGGCTCATGAGGAGAAAATAATTAAAGCTGACAGCCACAAAGCACCAAACCCTATAACTAGGTCAAAAAAGTTAGGACTGCAAACAATCCTCAACACTGCACGAAACAACACGTGTCTCGATGGTGCGGACATGAGGATATAAAGGGCAACGTAATAGCCGATGAACTAGCCAAGAGGGCTCTAAGAGACACTTCATGGTCCAGACTGCATGTGGGATGACTAAAGATCCGCATGAGGGAGATCTGAACCTGGTTAGATAAAGAAGTACAAGAAATGGAGGTCGATGAGGTCAACTCCATACCAAAACGCTGATAGGGATGGGGATGGTAGTTTCTCTGATAACTACTCAAGCGCAGTAAGAAAGAAGGTTAAAACAATTATGGGTGGTAACTGGACACTGTCCTCTGAAAAAGCATCTATACAACACAGGCCGTGTAAGCAACCGTGGTGTAGAAGATGCGAACTACAGGAGGAAACGAGTTACATGTAATCGCACATGTGAGGAACTAAAGGAACTCAGGCAGAAATATTTCGGGAGAGATTTATTGGAGCCTCGAAGGTCTCAGTTTCCACTGGGCAAGATAATGGGCTTATAGAGCACACCAAGCTGCTCGATCTGGAAATAAGATAATCATAGATGGTACATGAGCATCAAGCTCAAGTGCCCGGACAAAGTGCCCACCCTAACATAATAAGGATGAATGAAGGAACATTACGTACTGCGGTTTCTGATAATGATCTAACCCAATAAGAACATAAACGTTAGAAACGTTGTTCTTACGGTAACCGAACGTTTCGTAACGTTTATAAACAACGTCGAAGCGACATATCTATGTCCCGACAAATTACGTTGACAAAAAGTTACTTATTAAGCGTTATTTCACGTCATATGCTAATGTTATTTTAACGTTTATTTTTAATAGAAAATATCGTTAAATCAGAAACGTTTAGCACAAAGTGTAATTTTAACGTTTAATAAACCACCTCTGTAAAACGGAAAAAAGTACGTTTATAGTGCTACGTGATATTATCGTCAAAACAAACGTTTATGGTAAGTGGAGTTTAACGTTCATAACATACTATGCTAAAACCGTAAAAATCGGTTTACAGGTAACGTAACCTCAACGGTAACCCTTCGTTAGTGTGGTGGAGTATGCCATACCCAGTATGTTTGCCTACATACTGGGTATGGCATACTCCACCACACTAACGAAGGGTTAATAAAATTTCTATATCAAACCTTTATAACCACGGAGTAGTAACGTCACATCTGCGTAATATTAGTGAGGTGCCGAATGTATGAAAATCCAACAGCTTTATAAATTATAGGTGAATTATCAGGTTCGTTGCATTCATGCGCTCTAAGACGTTGCGTTATAGAAACGTTACAACACTTACCAAGTTCCAGATTGTGACATATATGTTACTTTCTATTTACAGTGTCGTTTTATGTGGTGATAACGAAAAATTAGTTATAGATTAAAAGTAATAATGTCCAATACTAAATTAAATTTTATTTTTAATTAAATCATTCAATGATCACATCATAGTATTGAACTCAGGATAAGCTCTTCAATGAAACATAACGCTTCTTCAGAAAAACTAAAATGTAATTACCTATAAATATAATACAATGCAATAATAACATAATAATAATAATAATAATAATAAAAAGATAATAGAATTCTTTACCAAAACTAAGAAAGTAACGAGGTCATTTCATTTATAGATATATACAATTGTCCCTTTTTCTGCCACATCCAGGTCTTCTACCCAAACAGTCCATTGGGGCGATATTTCAACAGTCCTTCACTGCACTTTCTGCTGTATGTATGTATTGTTTTAATTGTAACTTAAATGGAAGACTCAAAACAATAGGTATCATAAGTAACACCAAGGACTACAGGCTGTAAATTTAGGGATATTACTTTGATTGTTTCCTAGATTTTTGTATTACAAACGAATGAAAGTATTTAATACTCACTGTATATTGTTACTATAGTTTCCCGTATTACCTCTAGTTCCCGTTTTGGTGAAAACTAAGTGTTCCTTCCCTTCCAGTTATGCTTCACTGCAACGACGTCATGTAACAGTAATTACAATAATTTCTTTTACACAAGTCCAGATTTTAGAACCTTCAGCATTCGCTAACCTATGTATTTGAAAATAAAGTAAGAAGTGGTGTATACTAAAAAACCAGGTTCCTCAAGAACAAATTTTAGAATATAGTTAAATTTTCTGACATTAGTGTTCTTATTTTAAGATGGCTACTATGCTGTTTTGCCAATTGTGTATATGTATATACATAATTATACGTGCAATGTGCATCGTATATGCAAATATAACCTGGATAGACTTAATTGATGGGGTACCTAGCTACTCACCGTTTAGTTGAATACACTGATTGTTGCGTATCACATATTAATATAAAACTTTGTTATAAAGATAAAGAAAAGTTCTAACACTCGACTAGCGTAGTAGACATGTGACTGCAAGCATGCTGCAAGTGCTCCGTGCACGTTGCAGATGCGCAACAGGGATGGAAGAGTTTATTTGAAATGGGGGGAGGGATGATACATTCATCAGTAGTGCAGTTTTAATACAATAATTGTGCTATTGTGTGTATTGTTAAATACATTTTGCATTCATTCATGCAAAAGCACATCTTATCTTAAAACAAACAAATTTAACACCATTTTATTTTAACTATACTTATACTTATGCGTTGGATTGTGGTTAATAGTTTTTCATATTTCAACGTTGCTTTTTAACGTAGAGTAAATGGTGAAACTACGTTTTATTTTAGTTGTACTTGAAATATGCGTTACGTTTCAGTTAATAATTTTTCATTTTTCAACGTTGTCTTTCAAACGTCTTTCAACAAATAAACGGTGAAACTACAACGTCTTATTTTAGTTATATCTAAACTATGCGTTACATTTCAGCCACTAATTTTTCATTTTTCAACGTTGTCTTTCACGTAGAGTAAACGGTGGAACTAAAACGTTTTATTTTAGTTATATTTAAACTATGCGTTACATTTCAGTTAATAATTTTTCATATTTCTACGTTGTTTTTTAACGTAAAATAAGCAGTGAAACTATAACGTTTTATTTTAGTTATATTTAAACTATGCATTACATTTCAGTTAATAATTTCTCATATTGTAACGTTGTTTTATAACCTAAAATAAACGATGCAACTACAACGTGTTATTTTAGTTAAATTAAAACTATCCGTTACATTTCTTAGTTAATATAACGTTTCTTCAATGTATAGTTAAAAATTGGTTATATAATATAAACGTGTTAATTATAACCATTAACGTTGTTTCAACCAATACAACGTTAAATTCACGTAAATGTAACCAACTTGTTCTCACCTGGGAAGAGTTTATACTCATAGACTAAGTTCTTCCTTCACATATGGTGATGATGAAATATCATCTTTTATATTGAAGGAAGTGTAGAGTATATTTCGCTGCCTCTAACTTATTTAATAAACTTATCCTTTGACGCGGGGAGATTTCCTGCATCCCTTAAGTCAGCTCTAATCACCCCTATACTTAATCAAGGTGATCCTGATAATATTATCAGCTAGACCGATAAACTTAATCTCAACCATTGCCAAACTGTTTGAAATGGCCATGAATGACAGAATATTTGACACTCTGTGCCAAATCTATAGAGGTATAGATTCTGGCAAATACACGGTTGGTGTGTATTTAGATCTAGCTAAAGCCTTTGATTGTATAAATCATACAATTTTATTATTTAAATTAAACCAAATTGGTATTAGAGGTATAGCCAAACAGTGGTTTCAGACGTATTTAACTGATCGTACTCAACGAGTGAAATTATGCGATACTATATCAAATTCTATTACTGTCAATATTGGCGTACCGCAAGGATCGGTCCTTAGACCTACTCTCTTTTTGATTTATTTTAGCGACCTGCATGTTCTCTCATTACAAAATTCAAAATTAGTTACTTATGCTGACGATGTTAGTATTATTGTTACAGGAGACTCCATAAATGGTACAATTGCTAACGTAAATAACATTGCCACTTCAATAGAGGATTGGATGGTTGTTAATAAGCTTATCTTGAATCGAGAGAAGTCTCCATATATTTGTTTTTCACCATTTCGTTGGGATCAATCGGACGTACATCGGATGCAAAGCTTAAGTAGCTTTCACTCGGCAGATTCTATTAAACTGTTAGGTATCACAATGGATCCTATGCTGAAATGGTCACATCATGTTGACAATCTTTGTTTCAAATTGTCTAAAGTTTGTTATGTCCTCAACACTTTGAGAAGATCATGTAATTATGAAACTTTAAAAGTTTTTTATTGTTTAATCTTTCAATCCTTATTACTGTATGGAATCATTCATTGGGGTTTATGTTCGGATTCTCAGCGAATTTTCATTTTACAGAAAAGAGCATTAAGGATTTTGTGTGACCTTCCTTATCGTCAAAGTTGTAAGATTTATTTCAAAATGCATAAGCTATTAACATTTTTTTGATATTTACATATACGAGTGCCTATGCTTTGTTTTTCGTTATTGGAATAAGTTTTGTATAAACAAGTCTAATCAGAAATATAATACCCGACAAGAAAATTATTTACTTCCTCCGAAACATTCATCTTAAAAATTTCAATGCAATTTACAATTTATTGGCTGTAAATTATTTAATCATTTGCCTTTATCTATAAGGAAAATTAAAAATTTTCATTTAAAAAGAGAAGTAAAAAATTTATTACTTCATATAAATTGTTACAGTTTGAATGATTTCTTTATCTATTCGATTGAAACCTGTGATTAAGCATTTTCATTTTTATTTATATTTTTTTTTTTGACTTATTTCTTCCATGCTTATATTTCTTTTCTTTGTATATGCACGTTTCTGAAATAAATATTATTATTGTTATTATTATTATTATTATATTATTATTATTAATGAAACTTGTTAAAATAATTTGTATTTCAAATTTAGAATAAAACTGTAGTCAAGTTGCAGCCTTCTCTGGAAGAACCCTCTACACAAAACCGTTTCCACATCTCCGGAAAACCAGCATTAAAATTTTCCACCGTCTCTGCGCGCTATTCCATTAACAACTTCTCGTCTGCCTTTTACGACTCGCATGTGAAACAATGAAAACGGCAACTGAAGGGGGTTAGAGGGGACTATCCGCTTGCGTGTGAGCGTGGATTCGTAAGGGTCTCGCCTACTTGAATCTTAAACCTCTTTCTTCTTTCCACGCTAATACAACGGCCCTCCGACGTCTGACCCCGTCCTTCTCCGTCACTCTCGCGTAATATCAACTGCACAATAAGTACTTGATTCTAATGTTCTCTCCCCTATACGCAGACGTCTCGTATAGTGAAGAGACCACTTTATAACACGAGGGTTACGCTTCCACTTAGCCCTTTTTACTCGCTCTCTCGCCCAGCGCAGACTTTTTCTGCGCTAGCCGGCGACTGGGAAGCATTCGACGCACAATGGCCCGATATTTTAGCGTCGTTTTCCCTGGTCGGGTTTCCGCCTCTGACGCCGGAGCAAATAGGAAAGATTTCTCCGCCGTCTATTAACGGTGCTCGATGCTGAAGTGTCCGATATCTCTCTTTATGATCGCGCCATCGATTATTCCGAAACGTTATCGCGGGTACACTTAAATGGACCGCGAAGTGAGATCGTTTCGATAAACAAGTGGCTCCTAAACGTTTTCTTGCCCACTTTCGCGGTCCTCTCATGGCATTCTGAACACCTCATTACTGTTTAGAGCCGTGTTTGTTAAAGTAGTTTATTTGATAGAGAGTGTATTTCATTCATAGACTTACACCGCACAGTGGTTCACAACGCGAAAAACACGATCGAAATTGTTTACCCTTTAGTTTTAACAAATTTTACGTTAAAAGTTGAGTAAACATATGTTTTTGGGTATGCTGAATCTGAAATTATGCATAAAAAACCCGTATTTGTAAAACCTACCCTAAAATACAACCCTTTAAGTGCGAAAAATTGAAATCACTTAATACAAGTACGAAGAATATTTTTTATACAAATTATACAGTTTAGTTTGCAAATTCGAAGTATTTGTTTGTCAAAAGCACCCCTTAGTGCATTGAATTTGACATGTTTAGTAGTTTGTACTTGGTTAATAAAAAAATAATCCTTATAACATCTTCAAATTATAATGTAGAAATTTTTGTCCAAAATATAAAATTTTTTGCTTCAGTAAAATGTTTTTATACACGAACAGCAACACCCTTAGTCAAAACAAAAATTGAACAGAAACAATTACATTTTATATTGTGTGAACAATTAATCAGAATCGGAAAAATATTCAGATGATATATCGTGGTAACTTGGATATAATTTGCAACCACGTTTTAAACCTGTTGCACTAATAAGCATATATTGCTGCTTCGTAAAACCACCCGAGATAATAAATAAATGATAAAGCCTCTTCAGCTGTCATGTCATTTTCTTCTTGTTCGGGACTCCTCCATTTTTTCATTATATGTTTACCTCTAGTTGGTGTAGTTGAAGTACTTTTAATTATCGAATCGGCAGTACTTTTATCTCGACTTTCTCGTACTTTCATTGCAGTAGCATGCACAAGTTCTTCCACAGAAGTACTTTTTCTGAGCTCCTAGATTTTACGCCTTTTTATAACAACAGAACTTTCAGAAAAACTCTTTGAAGGACGACCTCGAATACCCGAAGTTGATGGTCGATCGCAGTAAAAAGATTCAGGAAAAATAATTTCTTGTAGCCAAACCTTATGCTTTTTCATAAAAACACTTGATGTTCTATTGGACGATTTCCAATATTGAAAATATCTTGGAAAAAACATGTGTTCAAGGCAATACAAAATATTTTTACTTGATTTATCTTCTTCGACAAGCCCGTATGTATCAAGTGTAAACCGATACATTACTCGTTTTTTACTTTCAGTCGATTTATCATCATTCTTCATAGCGACTTCGTGTAATACCAATCGACTTATTTTCTTCGTATCCATTACAACCGTTACAACTTTTCAAGAAAACTATTGCAATCAAAACACAATCTTTTACAACCACCCCAACGTCAGAAATTTCGAAAATAGCGCACAGAATAATCTGCATAAAGTTTCGACTCAAAGTTAAGTTTCAACTGATCGGGTACCAAGTGGGGTTTTCTTTTATATGTTCTGAATAGGCAAATAATGGCAGCTAATTCTCTTGAATTTACAAAGCCAAATAGCTAATTTACGCTTAAATGAAGTAATTACCGTGTAGGGTTGTGTAGAACTAAACTTAATCCTCTACTTAAGGCAAATTTTTATAATCCGATTACCTGTTAGAAACTATTAATTTTCTTGTACCAGTTTAACATTATCCAATAATAAGTAATGCGACTTAATAATACAGTTCGCAATGTATAACAATACTATAATGACATCAATAAATAAGCGCATTTGCTTGTGGTACAGTCGTTTTAATTACGCCCTAATTTCTATACGCAGAAACGTCTCAATTTTGCTGAACTTTGAAAGCAAATATAGCAAAACTTATGTAAATTAGATGCATATTATTTATATCATTAAATAGAGCAACTATTCAAGATTAAATTACTACAATTTTAACTTTGTAGAAAGAAGTTGAAAATATGATTTTCGATCGGCGTTTTTCGCGTTCTGAACCACTGTGCACCGGTATTATATTGATTTCCTCCAATATATTACACTATAGTGTTGGGCATCATTGAATAAGTTTTTATTCATTCATATTTAGATAGAATGTCCATAAATGACTCTTTATTTGGTATTAAATGAAGTGACGAACATCGTTTGAATAATTACACTGTGCTAGTCGAAAATTTCAACATTGATGAGACCTGAGTACAAAACACAATACGAATACGTTGAGTGCAACGCCATCGGCCGTTTCGCAAAATTGGATTTAGTTGCTTTTACTGACGGCTCCAAATCGGGATCTGGTGGTGCTTTTTATGTTGTCAGCAGTAGTTTATATAAATTATTCAAACTAGATTCAGTTGCATCTATATTTGCTGTAGAGGCTGTAGTAATACTGGACGCATTACAGTATAGTGCACTTACAAATTTCAGATGTATAGTCATCATGTCCGATTCTACAAGTATATTACAATCACTCTGTCAGTATTCATCTATAAGAAAGAAAATGCTTTGTACACTGTTGAAAATTTTAACACTTTTTTGACTAATTTAATAGTCAGGAGAGGTCCACACACTTTTCGTGTTATTTTGTCGAGAACTATACGAGTTTAAATTTGACGAGCAAAGATAGTCAAGTATTGTCTATTGCTAAGGGTTTATTTTGTCCAACTGACATGTGGAATTATAAAATACTTCTAGTCACATTTTATTTGATCTAGACTAGACAAATTTACTAGCTGTTTAACTAAATGAATGCGGTCTATTGGGTGATTTAACACCGTTTTCGATCACGTGATCTATTTAATATGCAACTCTTATTTCTTAATGCTATAATATTCTCTCTCTAAGACGTTTTCTCAATTATAAATATGCAGAACCACTCATTCAAAAGTTGTGGTTTCAACTAAACGTGCCGATTTTAAAATGATTTTTTGAGAACCATTATAAAATTAAGTGAATGTTTATGCTATTTGACTCCAATCTAAACTAATTATGTAATTGATGTTCCCAATACATCTTTAAGATGTTGAAATTTTTTATGCACACTGGAATTATCGTTTAATAACACAAGGTTACACTTTCCAGGTCAGTACACGTTTGGTGGTTTGTTTGGATATGTTAATACGCAGAATTAAACCCGAAAACAGATACACGTGCAATGCAGGTGGTGCGTATAATGCGATACCGTATTAGATTATGTGGGGTTTTTATATTTCTATCCGAAAGAAAAATGTTGATTGGTTGACGCTTCTGAATGTCTAGAAAAATAGTAAATCCTCATATCTGAACAAAGAATTCACACGAAATTCTAGTAATTTCTGTTCTATTAAACACACGTAGTCAATTCGTCTGGCAAAGTTTGTAAAAATCAACACTAAAATATTTGACCAGCACAAAATTAACGCCAACACCGATAATATTTTTAACAGTGTAATGTTAACGATATTTTCCATCTTGTCACTGAAATGCACCGTGGAGGGATCTCTGTTACCTTCTTCTGCGTTAAGGGTCGCCTATAACGAACGGATGAGCCCATATGGTTTGATATCCATGATAAAATATCACGTTCATATCGCACTACTGTAGCAAGAATAAAATTTTGACATGATTAGTACCCATCACACTTACACAGGCTTCAGATTATTGTGGCCACGCGACATGCGATCTTAACCACATTTTACTTAACTGCCCCAGACAAAAAGATGCGATAAACTATCTTATAAATCAACTGATTAGAGAGGGGGTCAAACTACCTACAAGTTAATGTGCTACAATAATAAACGTATTTACGATTTATTAATAAATGCACTTACCAAAACGAATATACAAATATAAGAGGTAAACTGGTTTCGATTCTAACTCAACTTCTGTGGGGACAATCTATTTTCGGTGGCCGAATTCTTGTGTTATTAAAAACGTTGGTCATCCCGATAGGCCACGGGATGTGAAATGTGTGACCACGTCTTAGTCCTTCTAGTTACTTTAACCAGCATAACAAACATAGTATTATGCTTACTTACTTATTGTACTAGTTAAATTCTATACCTTCTAACAGTGTATATAATTCTAATTCATTGAGGCACATGGGCTATGACCCCAAGATGCTTAAAAAAAGAGAGATTTCATTCCGACTGTCTGCAGTTTTTTTTCGCTGATATTGATGCACGTCGACAACATGAGGTTAAGTCCGTACACACAAAAAAATCTATTATCAATGTGAATATTTTTATTTATACAGAAATCGGAACTTAATATATATTTAAATGAACTAAATCTTGTTGGTTAAAACATAAGAGTAAATTCTCTGAAAACAAAATATACTCTTAGAACAAATAGTATAAATATTTGCATTGAAACACTGCGTAGGCTTTCACGGCCGGTGTAACTATAACTAACAGCTTCTTGCGGGTTTCGCCATGTGTCAAAACTTTCGCTCGACGTTTCGCTGTTCATACTGACAGCTTCTTCAGGATAACTGAACTGGAGAACCCAATATGGTTTGCCTGAAGAAGCTATCAGTATGAATAGCGAAACGTCGAGCGAAAGTTTTGACACACGGCGAAACCCGCAAGAAGCTGTTAGTTATATTTGCATTAAAGTATACTTCCGCCAAATGAACATTGTTATTGTTGTAAGGAATAAATTTGTGCACTCATAGTGAGAAAGTCTGTAGATTCAAAATAAAATCCCTTGTACGTTTGGTATAATGAATTACTATATAAAATTATTAAATGTTTTGTACTGAAAACGTGAAATATCAAATTCAATGTTATGATAATTTCACCATAACATTGAAACATTTGAAACCAATTTTATCCCACCATTTATTGCACTAAAACTTATCTGTCATTGGTTCCCTCTTTTTTTAGGAGGGTTTAGGGAATTTTGCATATACATACGCTTTACTTGGCGTCACTTTTTGAATGACCAGCGAACAGTGTTGTTGGTTGTGAGTGTAAGTAAATCTAAATGGATACCCCAACCGTTTCAGAGCTACTTAGAGAATGGGGTTGCACAGATGCTACCATTAAAATATTTGAAATATTCGTGCTATCTAATATTAAAGGATTACTGGTTTAAAAAGCTTTGAAATAATACTTAGAGTCAGCGCATGGTAGCAACATGGTAGATGTGTGCATTAACAATCATATATAGGTATTTACTAATTATTAGTTTTCAGTACGTAATACCAGCAAAATATTATCTGATTGAAATTATATCAATAACCAACGCCGACTAGATATTAGGCTCAGGCATTGAGTGGGACGTATCCCGAGAACACCGGTGGCAACGACGGATACGCATAACATCTATACCTCTACGCATCAGTATCCCGTGCGCACTCCTGGAGTACCCCGATTCGCTACCTTCTGCTAAACATTATAAAACTTTAAAGTATGACAATAAATTTATTTAATTACATAATATTTCTTTATTTATTAATTTTCCCCTACCGAGGTTTTTTGGTGTTGCAGGCACAAAATTAGTAGGTAATTATTACCCTTGAACAGTAGAAATGCTTACATTAAACAGGTAAGTATTATCTGTTCGATATACTTATATTTTGGAAGCGAATAATGGCAATACTTCAAATAATATTTTATATACTTCTATCAAATGTACATAAATTATTAAGGCATGGATATGATAGTTTCCAGTTGAGAAAATCTATTTACTCAAATCTAAAATAATTATTTTTGTGGTGATAATATATTATTTGTTCACAATAATTTTAGTGTATTGATCACATTTGAACTAAAAAATTCTTCTGTCTAACAAATTCACGGGTTTGGAAAACTGAACAAATTTTATTCTCAAAATAATTACATCAGCTTCTTGCTTATATAGGAATTTATGTTATATTCAATGTGATTCAAATTAAGTAATTATTTTTTTGTGTGTAGAACAAATATAATAATAATGTTTTTGAATCATCTGATGATATTTAAATCCTATCTACCTACTGAGGGTGAGGTAGTACGTCAAGCTTACCTAGCCTTCGGCTTATTTACAGTTAATATTAAGAAATCGCAAAGGTAATTCTCTATAACAAACTTTAACAAGCAAATCACGACACGGGTATTGCTAAGCAAACGGATAAATTCAAATTTCGTCCTATTTCACAACTGCGACACGATAAATCCATAATACATATGTATGTTTGTACCTTCCATTCGCAACAGCAATATTTGTATTCAAACTATTTGTCTCGTCTCATACAGTTTCTATAAAATGTATTTGTTCGAAAGTTTCTCGTTCACGTTTTATTACGATACATACGTAGGTATGGATTCTAGAGCGTATCCACATCATCGTAGTTGCGGCTTCGTGCTGAAATTCTGGGTTACAGTGCCCGTACCAATCTAACGGGGAATTATCAAAGTTCGGTCGACGGTCGGTTGATTAAAATAAGCGAATTATACGCCCGCCAGGTCTGAGAGTGGCGTACAAGTATGATATGCACGTATACGTCGTTCGACTACAATGAAGAGGAGAGATCGGCACGGACCCGCGTTGACAAAGTTTCCCCGGACTAATTGATAAATGGAAGGCGAATTGATAGTGGCGCGCCCTAACGACAAAAACGGCTCACGGTACAAGTTCGACGTTCGAGAGGATGTCTAATTGTAATTAGATCCGCAAAGGTTTTTGTGTAGTTGGCAGAATTTTCGGCTATACCGATATAGAGAAAGCGTTCCCCTGACGTGGAATTAATTTTAATAGTTGTAGGCGCAGCATAATCAACCGATAACCTGTACCAAAATCGTTAAGGTAGGGATCTGAACAATTCAAATTGAGGACTGCTCAACTAATCAATAAGTTGGTCTAGAAATTTCAAAATAAAGCGTTTATTCGTGGAAATATAGGCCGATTTAATTTCTAATTATGTACTTCATTGATATTGTAACGATGTTCTCTTGGTATTGATTTTGTAAGAGATCTATTACTTTTTTGAAAATTCCATTACCTTTATACCTTTTGTCAGAATCTATTACGTACCGCGCTTATCTTATGTAAATATGAATCAATCATTAATTCTTTATAATTGATGTTTTGGAAACGTTGAGTTTTTTAGTCATATAATTTACGATACTGCCAGTAAAAGGAACAGTTATGATTAGAGTTGGGCAAGCAGATACGTATTGCGACACTGGCCTCAAATAATGTAATATAAATAACGCAGATCAATCGTATTGTTGTAATTTAGTATGTATTTATAAAACATAAGTCATATTAATAGAGTTGTGCAAATTTTCCTTGGGAACAAAATTGGACAAAGCGAGCGAACAAATGGGCCACCTTGCGATGCATTCGCATTTTATATCGCTACATATTTAGATACAATAATTCTTTTACATTTTATAAGAAAAACAGGCACTGTTGTTACTGACTTGCAACTCTACGGTACATATGCTTTATTGGAGTACATGAGTTGGAGCTCACGTTCTGAATAGGTATCGGCCGCGCCGAAAAATTTGCCCAACTCTAGTTAAGATGTATCAATCATTCTGTAACGGAACGGGTTTTCTTGTCTGGAAACTTTTGGGGATGGCTAGCCCAAATTCAAATGAGACAAGCAAAATTCCGTCTCGCAGACAACCCCTCCTGCTCTTTTGACCGGCGAGCCACTGCTGGGAAACAAACTTTTTGTTCGGTAGCGAATGGTTTTAGTAATTTAGCCAAAGATGTTTCCCAACTGTGTTTTCCACCGTCAGTCGAAGCAGGGCCTTTAGTTAGCCTAATGATTGTCGACTTACCCTTCTCGTCGGCTTTCCCTTACCGATGATAACTTCCTCTCCAACCCCTTTCTAAGGGTTCAAACTGAACTTCTTTTAAATGGCGAAATAATAGAACGACTTATATTTTTACAATTATATATTGAATATTTTAAGACATTGAAAAAAAAACTCACAAACTACACAATTAAATAAAATGACAAGTGAACAAAAATGAACAAAACACAATTTTGTCTTAACGAATTCTTTTTATGACAATTAAGTTAAGCTAACAATCTACGAGTTTAATATAGTATCAAGCAAATGACATAACAAAACACAACTATTTAGATGAATTTTTTTAAGCTTTACCTAACAAGCGAGGAAAGCTTCTTCTGTGCTTCCTGTTCTCGAATTTTAAGCGTATTTTGATTGCAAAAACTAAGATGAGAAGTTTTAATTTTAAGATTTAGAAACGCCCGACACGAAGGGAACGCGTGCTTTTACTTTAGCTGTAACGAAGTCCACGGATTAATTAATTGGAAACCGCAATGTTAAGGGTTTTTATAAACTTTGATTGTGACGTCAATTCGCACCGATAACTAGTTCGGCCTCTCTTTACAGGAGGGCGCAAGTATGATCGAAGGCGTTATTTTTCTGACTTTCAGACGCCCTACTTGAGAACGTGGCGTGGGAATTGCTGACAGCATTTGTAACATACAATAGACAAAGTAGTAGATAAAATACAAAGTAATACCATATTATCTCAACTACGCGACACTTTAAACAAAAGTAGATTATTATTTCCTATGGAGCAGACGCTACTCAGCAAATGCCACGGTACCTATCAACTACGCATTAATAAAATGAATTTAAATTCTCGCATTATACAGGATGGAATTTCGAATTCTTACAATTCTATTCTACAATCCAGGAACAACACTGTGAGATAGTAAAATCCCTGATACTACTTTGAAACTCGCACAAATCTATACATTTTCCGGGGGTTTATTAATTTGTACAATATACCTTCTTGCACAAAGGTGCATGAAGGTGCTCAGCCTATGCAATGCGATTATTGTGAAAAGAATTTTTATAGAAAAGAAGATTACAAAGGCACACTTTATTACACAGCGGCGTAAAGCCTTTTAAATGCGAAATATGCGGTAAAAGTTTTGCTGTCAAGTCTTCTCTTAAATTGCACAAGCTCACTCATCGCAAAGAGCCACCTTGTAGCTGCGACGAATGTGGAAAGGCTTTTATCAGACAAGATTGTCTTCTTAGCCATACGAGAGCGAAACATAGAGATGTTTTAGAAGATATTATGGCAGACGCTGAGAAAGAGCGCTTACAACAACTACTTTTGAGTGTTGCTCAAGATGTAGCTGCTGGTAACAAATTCACTGAGAAACAGAGTGGTATATGGAATGAAATAACGTTAACTGATTCTATAAAGGAGTTAGTAATTCTATTAGTAGGCGAAGCTACTTTGAGAGCATTCGGGTGGCCTGAGACTCCAGGTGATAAGATGTTCGAAGCTGTTATAAAGAGATGTGGATCAACCTGCGTCCGACGAAGATTTCGATTACATTAGCCGTATGCGTGAAAATGCAAAACTCCTGTTTACAGTCGTTGTAGATGATGCTATAAAAGCACTATTAAATAATCAAACTGTAGACGAGGTAATTCTTCATGTTTTGCGACTTGCTAAGAATAAATAGGACTTCAGTATTATCGACACCCTGTGCTTTTGAACAAATTGTCACTATTGAAATTTTGTTGAGCATTACAAGGTACAGAGCGAAGTTTGTGATATCAACTGCGAAAAGTAAGGTAAGGACATTTTTAGAATAATGAAGTTTCTGCAAATGATCGAATTTCGTAAAGCTGCTAAGTAGTAGTTCAAGCAATTTGAGATACAAAAAAAAAAAAAAAAAAAGTGCAACTATTTCAAGTACATAAAAGAAAATATCTGCATTTGTAGAAACTCGTACTTCGCATTGGATGGTATCCGTTACGGTATACCAACTCCATATTTTAAATTACTTTATCCTGATTTGCTAATGCAAATAAAATGTATTTTCAACTAAAAATAAATAAAAATCATTTTGACTACTACAAACAAATGATGAAAATTCGTAAATTTTTATAATTATAAAACAAATTAGTGACCGACTTGTATTTCATATGACGTAACATCGTATATTTACTATTTTTACTATTAACAGTTTTTTTGCATTTATATATTCTTAAACTTCTTTAATTTTTAACAGTAGAGTTGTTTTCTAGTATTGTTTTTTAAGTTTTGATATACCTACATTATATTTAATATGTGCACTGTACAGAGTAATGACATCATTTATTTTGTTTTGTATCATTTTATTTCATATTACTATTTAAGAATGTATATTAATATTATAAATAAGGTATTTTACATATTTGTAATAATGATTCTTGTAGAAAGGGATTCTTGTTATAAATATATTTTTTTATATAATAACAACATCAACGTCACCCTCCAACACTGCAATTGCAGTCGGTTGGTGCAAGATTGGGACATCTCGCTAAAACCACCTTCGCCCCTCTCATCGCACAACTGGAACCGCCATAGCATCAACATCAGCAGTGCGCGGGTGCCTACCCGTCCTTGTTCTTACTCACATCGACATCTGCCTTGCTCGTTCTTCAGCTACTATCTTACGGTGAATGGTTCGCCAGCCTTCCTCGTTGTTGATCATTACATTTATTAAATTGTCCACGTCAACATTCGTACCAGTCTCAAGAGAGGCTCTCGCCCGCAGTTTACTCCATCTGGGGCAGTGGAAAATGGTGCGTGGCACAGTACTTCTTTATTTCCACGGCTTTAAACCAAATGAAGGCACCGTATAGCATTATGTTGTGCACTGCTGCACTCAAAATCACGCTCTTGCAACTGCTTAGCCCCCCAATATTGAGGCTTGCTAGTTTTCTATTGGCTTTCTCAGCGGCATTCTGAACGTGGGGCCGCAAAGTTACCTTTGCCGTCGAAGCTAACTCCTAAATAGGTTATCGTTTTTTTGGGGTATACGACTGTGCCGTTTAAAGTGAAGGTCACCTGACCCCTCCTTCTCGCTCCCCTGACGAGGAGTGCTTCCGTTTTTTCCGGGATCAAGGTAAGCTTGTGATCCTCCATCCATTTTCCAATTTGTTGTAAACATTCATTGACATTAGCCACGAGCTGGTCATCTCACCCAGCCCTTACGATCAGCGCCAGGTCGTCCGCAAAGGCTATCGTGGCAGCATCCGTCACCAGATTCAATCTTAGGACCGCGTCGTACAGAAAGGGTTCCTACTTGAAGTACGCAACAAATAAAATATATTCTAGTGAAACAAACTTTTAGTTCTTCGTATTTCTATTCCTCAGATCAACAACAATATAAAAAAAAGTGCACAAACTTGAATACCGGTGAGCAAATTACATTAAATATACAATTAGTGCTTCCTTTGACTGTAGACCACTGTCGTCAACCTTCGAACTGGTGCAGCTCTGGGAGGCTGAATGGCATAATGTCGTCTTCAACGATGAATCGTGATTCTGTCTAGGTATGCACGATGGCCATAGAAGGGCCGGTTTGGAGAACGACGTGATATTGGGTTTGGTGTTGATAATTATGTACACAAGACTGTTGCAGCAATTGGTTGGGGGGCTATTACGTATAGTAGCCGATCACCAGCAGTAAGACAGATGCGCGTTATGTTGATGAAGTCCTACAAACCACTCCACTACCTTACCTAGATGGCCGTCCGCACGTCTTCTTTTAACAAGACAACGCACGTCCCCAGATTGCTCATCGAACTACGGGCTTTCTCCAAGAAGCAGGCGTTAATGTTTTGTCATGGTTGTCGCGTTCACCGGATTTAAACCGCATTGAACATGTGTGGCATATCATGGAAAGAAGACTGTCCACTTTGCACCATCCTCCATAGACTCTGGTACAGTTAATCCACGAAGTTCAAGTTGCTTGGAACGAGGTGCCACAAGCAGATATCGAACGCGAATAGGAGTGAACTGAGCTACTCAGTCGCCAAACACATTATAATTTTTTTTTCGTATTACATGCTAATAATTTTTTTTTACAAATGTTAAGGTTGGGTTATCTGTAAAATCGGAGTGGTTCCGTTGGCATCAGGATAAAGGAGTTTCGGGCGAATATTTAGGCTGTTCACCCCAAAATTAGCGGATAAATAACCCGCGTCCGTTAAAATAATATTGCCGATAGGTGTAAAGGTTACCGCACATTAGCCCGTCACAGCACAGCACGGTGCGTCCTGTCAAGAGAAGAACAACACTTGGAAAAATTAAAAAGAAATAGCATTAAAACAATGCATCACGTTGGTGCTAGAATAGTGAGCGCTTGTCCGTTTATTTGCATTGTTTTACTTCTATTCGTTTTTTGACAGAACGCGTCGTGCTGTATTGTGACGGGCTAATATGCGACAACCTTAATTTGCAAATTCAAGCGTAGACGACATAATACAACGTATTATGTCGTCGTATACACGTTAAATAATTTACCATCGATACGGGGAGCTTTCTATTAGCTTTCGGTAACGTATCGAACTTGGCATTCCGCCGGCCAACTTACCCGGAACTGTTCCAGTCGTTGTATCGAAAATGCCGTTGCATTGTGCATAGGCGACCGGCGCATCTCTCTATTCATCGGAAGGATGACGCTGCCGTCGCGCTGTTGGCCTAGCCGAGTTCCTCCATTATCCCCGTTATTGGCTACTACCAGGACCGGTTTAATAATACGTGACGTTATTTATAGCGCGAACAGGACGAATAAATCTGCCCTTAAGCATTTCCGTGCATTAACCGCGCCCTCTGTGAACGACTTTTCGTTCGTTCGTTTTCGAGGCCAGAGATGGCTCTAGCCTCGTTTGGTGGCGTACGCGAAGCTGCACTCTCATTCACGGTGAAAGTGCGGGAATAATTTAGTACACCGTTTAGTACATGAAAACGGCTTTACTTTAAAGAGATTATGGCGTTCGTAAATAGAGGAAATATTTAATTTAATCCTGAAACTATGCGCCCAAGTGCATTTACCTTTAAGTGCTTTTCCAGTTTAAAGTTTCGTAATATAGTTGCGATAGCGCTAGGGCGACACCAGCGTTATCTTAGATTGCGAGATGTTACGTTAAGGATTGGAGAGGGTGATGTTGGAAAATGTATTTTAAAGGGATGAGCAAGGAGCTGTTAATATAGTAACATGCTAACAGCTAGCACTAGTTCAAAGTTTAAACGATAGAATGTAATTATAAAATGTATATGAATATTCACGTGCAGCGCCCTCTTTTAGGGTAATTGACTACTAAAGTGGATGTTTCTACTAAAATTTATTTACGATGCACTAAATATAGGAGCTTTCATTTGGGCTTTGAAAGCAAATTGTAGACATGTTGATTTTGCGCCCCAGATATCACGACACCCCAGATATCACGACACCACAGAGTTTACATCAACAGCAGCTTCTAACCGTTTATGGACTTCATAATTGCGGCACTATATTTTTTCACGCGCTATTCTTCACACCGTACATTGCTCCCAAAGTGATTCAAACTCATCTAAACTTCAATTTTCCAGATTTTTTCAAATTGAAGGCAAGAAATAATACAAAACGCGTCTGTTACCGAAATTGATAAATCATGCCGGTATGAGCTGGCACTTTCATGTGGCGTTGTCTGTAACCACTTACTTAAAAGTTTCTAACCCAATACCTCACGGTACAACTAAATTAGAAGCAACGTTGATAAAACTTATACAATAAAACATCGACACTAGAGATGGTAAATATCAGTTTTTTACGATAACAGGTACGAACTGTTCTTGTTCTCAGGTCATACCTATTATTAGGTAATACTATCTAAATCTAAGCTGTTCTATATTCATACCTGTTACCAAATACCTGTTATAAGTATTTTGTAGATATTACAATTTTAATTATTATAATAATTAATGTACATTGTCAATGGCTTCTTGTAGACCCGGGCTTGAAGATGCGTTCCAGCGTGAAACCGATCGTCTAATATATTTTTTTTTTTATTTTAATTTCCTCCTTCATTCACCTGGATCCACACTACGTCTCCACTGAAGTTATATAATTAATAAAGATGTAACGGAACGAGTTTTCTTACCTGGAAACTTTTGGGGATGGTCAGCCCAAATTCACTCAGGCAAGACCAAGCCTCGTTTACAGATGACCCCACCTGCTCTTTGGAGCGACTAGCCACTGCTGGTAAGCAATCTTTTTGTTCAGTAGCGATTGGTTTAAGAAGATCTAGCCAAAGATGCCCTCCAACAGTGTTTTCCTCGGTCAGTCAAAGCAGGGCCGTTAGTTAGCCTAAAGATTGTTTGATGATGATTATTTTTAATTTTATTGTATTATCTCACATATGCACTAGCAATTTTTACTACACAAACTATTTATTAAGGGAGAAAGCGAGAACGAACGAGTTACGGTTTCTACGTATTTGCAATGGTTAGTTTTAAGCAGAAATTTTGAACATCTTACCATACGATGTGGGTACACTCACAAAAATTTTAAAGAAACGGGGGGGTTCTCGAACGGTTTTAGCACAAAAACAAAACACCTCTCGAGGAAAGCTTTTGCTTCCTGTTCTCGAATTTTCAAGCTTATTTAAATTGCAAAATTTTACAAGAGAAGTTTAATTTTCAAGATATGGAAACGCCCGACAACGAAAGGGGTATCGCGTGCTTTATTGTAGTTAAATCGGAGTCCACGAATTAATTGAATTAAAACAGCAATGTAAAGATTTTTTATAAACTTTTGTTGTGACGTCATTCCGCACCGATTACTAGTTCCGCTTCTCTTTACAGGAAGGCGCAGGAATGATCGAAGACGTTATTTTTCTGAACTTCAAACGCCCTTCTTGAGAGTAACGTGGGATCCGCTGGTCAGCATTTGTAACATACAATAAACAAAGAAGCAGATAACATGCCATAATACCATACTATCTTAATTACGCAAGACTTTTAACAAAATAGACTATTATTTCCTGTGAAGTAAACGCTGCTTCTTCTACGTCTTAATAAAATGATTTTAAATACTTTGTATTATACAGGATGGAATTTCGTATTCTTACAAAGATAAATAAAATTAAAAATATATAGAATAGTGTAATTCATATTGTACTAAATTTAAAATTTTAAATCCCAGGCATTTGTTAAATGATGGAAATGATCTTTTTTATACATTATGGATGTTAACAGTTCATAAATAGAGTTTTCTAGATCCAAAATGTTCCTAAATATAAAAAGAGCCTTTTGAAGTTTCAGAACTAAAGCACTTGCAATTAGAGAAAAACGTGAACTCAAATATGTAAAACAAAAGAGACAGAGCAGATTTAATAACAAAAATCTACAGTTACAACTTAATACAAAAGAATACACTTTTAAATTACCACCTATAAAATTCAGTCAATGTAACAATACCTAACATAATAATTCATTCGTATATATTTACGAATACTAAACTAAAGAGCCAGGGAAATACATGATGCCACAGAATGTAATAAAGTAAGCAGTATTTCGAAGGGATAACGAAAAATGACTTCATTATTACCGCACGTGACGCTATACGGAATGTATTCGGAAAAATAACTGTTTTATATTCAGCAGTGAAGGATTTACTGCCACCATTATTGTGGAGCGTAGGAACGAATATATGCGTAGATAAAATAGTTCTTTTATCCAAACCGCGTTTTAATATACTATAGGTAATGGTAGTGTAGTAGGGAACTATATTTAATATAATAGTTAGAAAATGTGGTCTCAACACAAAAACATAAGGGTGAATATATTGACTAAATACTTGCCAATTTTGTAAATTTATAAACTACACACATGTTTGCATATATATCGAATGAAGATATCACCATGTTTATCGAAAAAATCGCTATTGAAATTTATGCCGTATAGCAAATTCTTAAAATAAGCGGATGGAGACAAAGCAAGAATTCATAGGTACGGACAAGAACGACATGGTATCTTAGTGTTTCCGTGAGATGCAAGCACAACATGATATTGAGTCTGTCGAAATCGCAACTTCTGTCTAACAGTCTAATGGAGTGCTTTTAGAAAACAGTAGGTGTATTATTCTATCTATAAAATAAATTAACCTTCATTGAGGTGTTTGGACCTGACTTATGTAAGGCATGACAACCTTGTATGTAGGTGGGGAGGGTGATGTTACACTGCGATCTAAGAGATCTATTGCGTGCCCTATTCTTGCTATTTTATAGCTGGCCTTCCAGTCCTATTCCTTTCAGAAAGTGTAGAATATCAGAAAGCCCCAGGTTACGTAAGTCTCCGTTTTCGATTTCACATTCTCCCACGTGCAACACCTTGAACCCGCAGAAGGGTTACTTTATTCCTTTTGCCTATCTCATTTAATTTCTCTAGGTATTCCCAGATCATATTGGAACTAATTTCATGTGAGATCAGCGCCTTGATGGCTGCTTGGCTATCAGACATAATGATAATCTCCTGCTTTCGATAATTTCTCTCAATATTGAACCGGGCGCATCTTTCTATAGCATGTATTTCCGCCTGGAAGGCACTTAGGTAATTTCCCAAGCTTTCAAAGTACTTGGTTCTAAGGCCATATATTTCTATTCCAGTTCCCTCTGCCGTTTAGCAGCCATTAGTGTACCATTTTGATGGCATTTTTATCCAATTAGAGATGGTGTTATAATCCCACTCGCTCTTGTTACTAAGCTTTGTGGTGAATTCCTTCACAAAGCTGAATTTCTTTGACATGTCATCCCGAGGCATGCACCCCAGGTTTGATCGCCGTCAGGAGATTGAGACCTATGCCTAATCGTTCCTTCCTTGACCATTCCTAGTGTGGTTCCTTTTGCTACAATCCTTAAGAGGGGTAAGATCTAATACTACCTCGATAGCTGCTGTTGGGAAAATTCTCATGGCCCCAGTTATGCATACGCATGCTAATCTTTGCACTTTCGAGAAGTTAATTCTAGCAGTAGCCAGATTAGTTCTTTTGCTCCAAGCTACTGATGCATAAGTGATGATCGGTCTCACTATCGCTGTATACATCCAAACCAATATTTTTGGGTTGCATCCCCGATTTTTTCCCTGCAAAGTTTCGGCATACCATCAGGGCTTTTTTGGCCTTGTTGGTTCATGTTTGTTCCATAAAAATTTATTGTCTAGGGTAGGGAAGAGCCTAGGTATTTAACCTCCGCTCTCCAATCTATATTTTGCCCATCCAATTTCATGGTTTTCAGATTGAGTTTCTTTTTCGTAGTAAATGCTACTAAAGTAGGTGGGGTTAACAGTAAGTACCATCTAGCAACCTTACATCCACGTGTAACCTAATTGCAGTTCTATTGAGCTCGGCTTTGTGGTAAATTCTTTCACGAACATTTATGCCATGATACCCTAGCAAGTCCTAGATTTAGTTAATTTCATGAGATTAAAGTTTGCTTCTAATGGCTTCTTTCCCGCTGATTCTGTGTATAGTCCTATTCAGCCACATCCGCACTATAAAGCAAAAAGAACCACTAATCATTTTTCACCACGTTTCCAAAAATTACGAATATCGTTGTTCTTAAATTTATCAAAACAAAAAAAGAAAATCGCCTGAACAATTATGGTTAGTTAATAGTTAATATGATATGTCATGTCATGCAACAGCAATAGTTTTTGATAAAATCAGGGTTTATCTTATCAATCCTTACTAATTTTCACATTTCCAACTGATTTAAGTTGTAATAACGTTTACACAATTAAAAGAAAAATGGTGTCCTTTCCATTCAGTCATATTGGATATTACTTATCACAATATCTAATAAAATTGATTGGAAAGGATCATTCTTCCTTAACCACATATTATACATTCCATTTTTTAGGATAATAATGAATTAAATAAATCTTTATAAATTAATGTGAAGTCGCAGATCATGGAACTAATCTATACAAATGCGATCAGAATCGAAACTTTATTTTATCCCATCCAATGCACTATTTGAATAATTGCTGCTACAATATTTTACTAAGGTTTAGCATTACTGCAGTAGTTGTTATTAGAAAGTTCTAATTGTTTCAGTAACTAAATTATCAAACATAGGTTTTACCGAAGAAAATATGTATAATCATAATTCTTGAATAATAATTCTTCAAAAAATCTTTCCTTTAGTATATTAAACTAATAAATTTAACGCCAAATTCCTCCAAAAACGGTGGGGTTAAAGATCAAATACCCATAATTCAATTTCTTAATTTATTACGAAATTTTCGCTGAATGTTCTCACCTTCTTCAGAGCAATAAAAATGAAATTACATTAAATTTATTTATTACATTAAATAACAGACTGGATAACAGTCCGTTATTATCTCTCTATCAGTACTGACGCATACTTTTCAATTTGACGTACTAAATTTAATGTAATTTCATTTTTATTGCCCTGAAGAAGCTGAGAAAATTCAGCGAAAATTTGGTAATAAATTAAGAAATTGAATTATGGGTATTTGGTCTTTAACCCCACTGTTTTTGGAGGAATTTGGCGTTAAATTTATTAGTTTAACGTTACGTTGTACTCGTTACTTCTTCTATTTTAGTATATTAAAATTATTCCTGCAGCCTATGTCTAGACGTCTTATTTCATTAGACACTAATCTGGAATCCGCATTTGGAAAAAATCACTCACAAAGCAAGTCTATCTATATTAACCTTCCGAAGGATATCAGGGAAAATCTTGGAGGCTATCTCCAAAACTAGTCCATTGACTCTATGTGATGGTAGTACGTCCAATCGCAAGTATGCCAATCACGGTACCAAAGTCTTCCTCCCTCACTGATCTTAGCAGTTCCTTTTAGACCTACCACCCCTGCACATTGTAGTGGCCTATGATATAGAACGAATCAATCTCCACATATTCATGTCTGGATGGCCTACAGGCAACTGCAATCGGTTACTTTCGACGGCACACTAGGAATAGCTTTGGACATGATGCGCCGACCAATGATCATTGCATACTTCACTTCAACAAAAGCACACTAACGCTGGCAGACACCTGCCGGCGAATAGACGCCTTGAAAGGCGAGCATAGTCCAAGAATCAGAAAATATTACAACCACGGACAACACACCACGATCTTCCAGGCTGAAAACTCTGCTATTGAGATGTGTGTTAGGGAGACTTTAGATAAAAAACTACAAACACAAGTCAGTAAAATATAACAGGCGGTGCTGAAAGCACTAGAGACGCATAAATGCAAATCGAAAGAGATCTGAAGCTATAAACATACTCTAAATTCATAGGAGACCACTAATAATCTACCCCTAATCTGGGTACGGGGCACTCACTCATTCTCGAAAATGAGAAAGTAGACACCCTTGCGAGAAATAGTACTGCGAAACAATTTTAGGGACCAGAAGTTGTCATCAGCATTAGCGGTAGCTAAACAGCAAATCAAATTCTGGATAAACCAGATATTGTTTCAACACTGCAACAATCTCATGGTTTGGTGCATGCGAAGGAATGTATCTCACCTAATCTTGTCGGAACCAAGAAACTGTTTGAAGATAATAGTAATAGTATCAAGTCTTTACAGGTCATTGTAAATTTAGAAAATACTTAGAAGACGAGGAGACAGTTGAGCATATTTTTGACACTCCTCTGCCGGTACAAGAATCCGGTGTATAATCTTTGGCGAGTTAACGCTTCTCTCGAAAACTTGAAAACAATTTCATTCAGCAGGATATTGAGCTACCTTAAGGGCTTAGACTTGTTGGATCGCTCTACAATAGGCCCTAGCGATCGCAGTAGTGTTGAGAACGAAGCTTTCATTATCATTCACAGCAGATCATCCGCTTCATAATACGACTTCAAGCAGTCTATTCAATTTATTGCATGAATGAAGCGCTTGTACATTAAGTAGATCTTTCACAATGTCTTTATAAAAATAAACCTGTAACAAAGTGTTTGTATATAAACAATTTACTATTTATTTTATCAATACGTTATTGTCTAAAAATTAAAATATAGCCTATTATGAAAGCTATGGTGTAAACGAAGCTGCTTACTCCTGCCTTTTACGAAATGTATCTGCTCATCTTGTGAAAGCAACCTTGAGCATTCATTTCATTCACTTCCTGGCTTCGTACTGAAATATTGACTCATAGCTACATAGGAGAATGAAACTACGTTCATCCCAACACTAGATCTCAGTGGACGAGACGACTAATCGAACCATCTGCATGGCTATCTCTCACTAAACTAAACTACCCCTGCGGTACACTTAATTGCATTGTCATGATGCAAAAAAACTTTTTCCGTTCGATTTACTATTCAAGCTAGTAACTCACCCCTATAACTGAGACGTTATTCAATCTAAAAATGTCCATTTGGGAACTTAAAATGTTCTTCGTAGTAAAACTTTAATAAATTGCATGAAAGAAAACGTGAACCGAGTACAACATACCCTCACCCAGCGTTCCCTTCTGTCCGTGTCCATTTTATCTTTCGACCCGAAAATTAGAGCCCCATTCAATTGGTAAATTCGCGTGCGCCTTTTGTTCACGCCTGCTACAGAAAACTGTTTAAAAGAGATCTATTTCAATGTAACCGACGTCGTTCCTTCGTGACGGGCCACTGCCACTGCCGAGGGCCTCTGAAGAGAAAACGGAGAAAAAAAAACGAGAATGAAAGGACAGTAAAACCGGATGCGGGTCAATTGGGTTATAAATAAAGTTGTAAGGAACTCGACCGGAGGCTACGGGCACGGTAGTGAACGGACGCGTCGCGCGTTCGCGACCAGATCGCATTTGGGGAATTCAGCGGGAACTGAAGGAAGAAAAAAAAAACGAGCGCAACGTAATCGGACGACCGACGAGATTATATGGGGATGGATATACCAAAAGAGAAATAAAGGACCGGTGGTAAAATTTAAAATCAATTTTCTTTATTTAATCGTTTACGGTGTGGGCTGGTGCGGCGGCAATAAATGTAGTCGACGCGACAAAGCCTAAATCTTTACGCCTTAGGGGGATAATAAAAAAAATATAGGCTATAGCAACGCGCAATCCTGCTGGGTGAATTTATTTTCCCATCAGGAGTAAGTTCACTGAGGAAGAAATTAAAATTCTCATAAAAAAACAGTCAAAATGGAAATTTACCTTGTAGCTTTAGTATTCATCTCTGTTTTGTTTCATTAATTACAGCATTGCTACTAATTTTACCTACGTACCATCTCAGCATTTTTCTTTATTTTTTTTTAATATGATTAGATTATATTAGGGTGGGAGTGGCCATGGATACCCATTTCACTGAGACCTTTTTAGATCTATTGAGATCTCCGGTGTCTTAGAAGCCGGTCACCAAACGACTCCATTATATAACTATATGCTCTGCAGTCCTCTGAGGGCACTAGCAAAAACCTTGTCCTTGCTAGGCCTGACAGAGGTTGACTGAGGTTTCTTCCTCCTCTTGGCAGAATTTTTAAATAACGTTTTTTGCCAAGTCTATGTTATACGTATGCCTATTCAGTCTATGTCGGTCAGCAAATCAACTACCGTTTTGGCTGTTCTGTTTTTTGTTTCTCTAAGAACCGTAACCTTGTCTTTGTGTTACCTAATTTACCGGCACCGAAAGCAACGGTAGAGTTCCGTGAAAAATCGCGAGGCAGGAATTCAGAATTAAAAAAGAAAAGGTGATGCACTTCCGCTCTACAATCCTTCGAATAAGTGGGATGATATTCGGCAATCATGCAGGGTGCCAGCCAGCTCGTCGGCGAGGGAGTGGGTTGATAGTTGTACAAACCCAAAGATGGATAAAAATTTCGGCGCCACCTGCTTAGGTTTACTTACGCTGTCATGCCCCCAAGATAAGCAGAATGCACGGTGATAAATGAAAATCGAGGGATAAAGCGGTTTGCAAGAACTCATACAACAAAAAAATAAAAGGATGGATTTAGATGGATTTATGGAGACAAAACAATTAAAATTTTATTATTATTAAATTTAACATATAATTCAGGAAGAAACTGTTGTGGTTAAACTTGACATATAATTCAAAAAGTAAATATTATTGGATTTGACATATAATTCGAAAATAAAAATATGTGATACTCTATATTACTAAACGTTATCGCCGAGTATATACATATATAGTAAATATTGTGATAAAAACAAACAGTTCTACGGTAGGACGCAAACACCGAACGCTTTGGCAACGCTATCAGTTCACAGGTTTTTAAAACGAAGAGAAGAAACAAGATACAGAAATGGCGTTGGAGACGCTTGGTTCTCAAATTATATCCCAAAATATCAGGCTCATCCGCCGTAATAATCACGAAATTTCCACTTCAAACACAAGCGAAGATACGGCCAATAATTATTTCCAGTAACCTTCCAATAAATCCACAGATGTGTGAAAATATCCAAAATTCCCAAAAATAGGAAGATTTACTCGTGAGAGGGCGTCTATCAACAACCAAGAAGAAACAGGATACCGAAGAATGAATACGTCACGCAACCAATCAGAAGACAGATAATTAAAACAAGAATAAGGTATGGAGGTGCCCTCTAACGTCGAAAAGGTGTAAACACAGATAAACGGATCTAAATGAAACAACGATCAATCGAACGAATCGATGCGTGGAACCGATAATACCGATATGAGAACGTTTTTTTGTTCAAAACGAACAGATCTAACCTTACCTAAGATGAAATGTCATCCAACTGCCTAAACACAGGAATTCCAGAAATTAAACAAAAATCTAAGACCGTTTTAAGTATAAGAATCTATCTGTAAGTAAATGAGAATAAAAGATAACAAATTCCAGCTATACATCCGACACACACTCAGGAAACTAAAAACTACCGGCAAGGCGCTCTAACAGGGGAAAGATATACAATTTGAAAGCCAAAAATTAAACGATAATGTTTACGTTATGAAATTACAAGACGTAGGAGCATCTCTCAAGGTAGAAGAAGGGAATGGGGTTACAAAAACCTGTCGAAAAGAGCTAACCGAGAAGGAGATGAGCTCGACACGAACAAATGCGAGGTAGGCAAAGCAAAAAAATCGTAACAATTGTCTGGTAGTTTTTGCCACCAATTCTTGAACTCATTATGTATTCATTCGCTGATGGACATTGCGATTTAGTAATACCGAAAAAAAGCGAATTCCCCTGGTGAACCTTGTCTGGTAAGCTCATTCGCCGCTTATTTCTCCTCACGCAGTGGACTCAGCCCAATACTAATTTCACTTGAATGCCCACCTCATTTAGTACACTTACACACTCCCAAACCAGCTTAAAGTTGACAAAAGAAGAAAGAATCAGTTCTTCTAGTGTCTTTAAGGATTGCCAGGGTGTTAGAAAAAATGGGGATGATTTACCTGACTCGGACACAGTGATGAATTGCGACAACCTCAGCCTGGAAGAGCAGCCACCGTCCTTACTGAAGTTAACCAAAAAGCCCGTGTAAACTTATTTCCATATATTCCAGCTTCTACTCCATTTAAATGTCGTAGCTTCAGGGCTGTCGGTATACCAATTCGAATAATAATAATAATAATGTTCTATTTATGAAAAACACAAAGTGTGTATAAAACGTCGTATAAAGCAAAAGGAAAAACAAAGCATACCAACAAAATATATATGATTCCTACATGCTACCAACATCATAACTACTAAGTGTAGAATCAATGTAAAGAACTATAAATGTAGCATTTATTGTGTAGCAAAAATTCCGTAACGGAGCAGAAAGTATGCTGGAGGAGATAGGTTTTAACTTCATACTTAAAAGTTCTAAGGCAAGTAAGGTTTTTGTAAATTGCAGGCAGCTTATTGAAAATCTTTAACCCCAGATTATATACGCCGGTGCTTGTTATATGAAGAGTACATGTTGGAGCGTGAAGATGATCCTTTATTCGGGTTTCGTATTGATGTAATTCATGATTGCACAAATATTGTTCTTTGTTCAAAAATACATATGTTGCAGCTTCCAAAATATATAAACATGGCAAAGGAAGAATACCTAAATCATGAAATAATGCCCTGCAAGAATCTCTATAAGAAACACCCACAATGCTACGAATCACAGCTTTCTGGCTTATAAAAACGTCGTAGGTTTCTTACGATGAACCCCACAGCAGAATGCCATACATTAGTCGAAATTGAACTTCGGCAAAATAGAGTTTTATAAGGGTGTTCTCAGAGAGTTGTGACCGTAAGCACCGAAATAAATATGCTTTCCTTGAGATTTTTTTGGCTAGGTTCTCGCAATGGTGTTTCCAAACTAACGTTGACTGTATGTGTATTCCTAGAAATTTTGTACTTTCACATTGACGTATTATCTCACCAGCTAATTATATATCGTCGATGTCTACCACTTTCTGTCTTGGATGAAATGTCATAGCCACAGTTTTTTCTGTACTTAATGCCAGTTTATTGTAAGCGAACCAATCGTGAATCAGCTGACATAAATTGTTCATCGTCAAATTAGAACCTTCTACAAAAACAGAGATGTCGTCGGTATACATGGTGATGTAAACGTTCTGCAATAAAATGGCAATATCATTAATGTATAAGTTAAAGAGCACAGGACCAAGTACTGAACCCTGTATCACACAATTCGCTCTTATTCCAGGACTTTACTCTCAATCTTATTTATCTGCTATTATAACCTGATACATCTTATCTAGGTTATATCTGTTAACCATGGCAGCAGTTGGCATTGCCACGATGGGTGCCACCCTAAGTTTATGTAGAAGCCTTTTATGGTCAGTACCGTACGATTTAGTTATCGCTGCATCTGTGCATATGTTCGTTTGCTGTACACCAGTGTTGGCCAACTTAGGTGAAGCGATTAAATTTCTACAACGATTAGAGATACCAGTGCTTCGTCGACTCTCGGAAAAACGCTGGCTAACACTACTCCCCACTCATGACGCGAATAAACAAGAGTATATCTAGTAGCTGTAGAAATTTAATCGCTTCTCCTATCTTGCCCAACACTGATATAGACCTAGCAGTTTCTGTATATAACTATGTAGCGGTGGCAGGTTTAGATTTATTTCCATTGCGATGGTGGAGGTCGAACTCGTCCCATGCGTATTACACAGACACTCACACAGTGTTTTGGCCGTCTCCGCTTGCCGCATCTTTGGCCATCATACTACTTATGTTATCTTGCATCTAATTATCCTTATGTACAACCACAGATTCATCTTGGAACTAAAGCCTCAATTTCTTCCGCACAGCCTCCTGCACCTACCAAGGGCGGTAGTGGTTTTGTTGGTTGTACTCTGGATATGTGGATTCCATGTAAATCAAACCATATCCCACTTACTTATCGATGCTTGACTGGGTATAGGTTTATTGATTTATGATTGCCGGAAAACGCATGTTTTTGACCTGGGTAGTACTTGGAAAATATTGAGTGGTAGGAGTTGTACATGGTAGCATTGTGGAGGGGAGAGTATGCTCTTTCTGTTGTACCCGTGATGGGGAACCTTATTTGTAGAGGACAACGATGATAATGTAATGTGATGTGGTCAATGCACAATGGTACGTGGAAACGTGGGCAAAGTCTGAACTGCGTCGTCGTCGAAAACGTAATGTTTGGTTTCAGCAAAATAGGGCAATAACCCATACTGTTCACATTTCCATGGACATCCTTTGATGAATATTTCCTTCCCTCCTGCTTTAGGGATGTCAGTTGACCCTCTTGTCCACCAGCCCTTACAACTCCAGATTTTTTCTAAGGTGCCACTTAAAATCTCGCGCTTACATTAACAAGTCGCGCATTATACTGGAACTTAAAGGAGCAATCCTCTAAGGAATCAATAGCATCCCTAGAGAAATGTTAGAAAATTTAGTTGGAAACTTCAAAGTAATCAACGTTGTGTTCAAGTGGGAGCGGCCATCTTGCAAATGTAATTTTCAAAAATTGAAATTGAACTTTTGTGTGTTCAAATTGCGTACCTTATGCAACATATTGGTAGTAATAAATAAAAATTTCGTTCAAAATTGCCTGGGTACTCATTATTTAAAAAAAAGAAAAACATGAGTTTCCCGTTAATTCCTTGTATATAGCCGTGGCAGGTTTAGAATTAGGTTGTATCGGATTGAGATGACTATATGGACCTGTTTCACTACGACTTTTTCAGATCTATTGTGATCCCCTTTTTCCAGAAAAGATGCTCTCTGATTTTTCCCTCTTAATTAGACCCATCATCCACAGTAACCAGTTAACAGATCTTCTATCATTTTGCTAGCCTTCCTGTCTAAAGTCAGGCCTCTGTTCTTTAGAAATTCTTTTGCCTGTCTCTGTCCAAATACTTTATCTACCACTTCCTGGTCTCATTATGTATCTTTTGGTCTTTGGAATTTGCGATTTGTTAATGCCAAACGAAGGGCCAGCTCCAACAATATCCGCCCATCGCCTCATTGCTCTTCACACCCGACTGGGTGGGAACCCAGGCCAATGTTAATTTGCCCACCTCATTTAAGGCGCTAATCAAACCAGTTTAGAGTCAACAGATTTAGACTCCATCGCTTTAAGTGTTGACTTAGCTGTCAGAGGAAAAAGCGACGCTTTACCTAGCTTGTTCCATCTTTCTATTTGTCTGACATAATGATGAATTGCAGTAATCAAATCTAGAACACTGTCGTTTTCTTACTAAAGCTTACTTAAAGGGCATTTCTAGGCTTCTTTCGATATATCGCAGCTCCTACGCTATAAGCCGTTTTAGAGCGGTCTGTAAGCCGTTTATACGCTGATACTTTCTACCTAGGTTAGGTTTAGAAGTACTTCCATCGTGACGATAAGAGTTGATCTCACTCATCTTTGAAATTTAAACTGTCTACAACGACAACGCATGACTGATTGCATATATTCTGCATGTCAAATTTAAAATTTTGAAAATTCTTTTTATGAAACTTTTATACCATACCAAACTAAAATATTATTAATTAAAAAAATGTAGGATTTTATTTTTATTTATCTACATTATGGTGGTATATATCTTATTTTGTGTCCTATCCTTATTCTTGCAATAAGCTCATGAATAGTATTTTATCTCGTGAATGTACTCCACTCAATTTAGTGACTATACTAGCTATATTTAGTAGCATTTGGACATCGTTCAATAATTGAAAATCTTCATTGCTAGGCAAGTTCCTTGACGATAAGTGCTGTGTTTCAAATCTAGCACTTCTTTCTTGACCAGTATCAGAAAGAGTATTTAATAACTCTGTGTCAGTAATATAATTCGCAAGGTAAAAAATAGAAAATCCACTTTCTTATAAAATTTTGTGAGAATGTGGACCAATTTTTCTATTTTTTTACCTTCTTAATAATTGCATTTGTGAACACTCCGGAAATTAGCGTCACAAAGTGAGTAATTTTCCTAATTTTACCCAAATTTGAAGTTCCTAAGTTCGAATAATTCTAATGAGCCAGTTTGGTAGAAATCGCCGTATAGTTTTACTAGGAATGAAGTCTATTTTACATTAAACTTCCACGAAATGTTAGCAACAAAAATACATTGCTTTCGACTAGGAAATATCTCTCTATAGCGGATGTAAAAGAGAGAAGTCTAAAGATATACCCACATCAACGCCTATACGCACGTAAACTCAGACTGTTGCCATCAGCGAAGCCATTGCGTGTCAACTGGAATAAACGTCGAAGAAAGTAAAAACTCAATTCGTTACTTTAGACGACGACGACACGATAAAATCTGATTTTATTTGTCGCTGACTGGCGCGAACGGTGTCGATCCTTGCACGGTTTATTTCCAGCTAGGCGAAAGGCGACGAGATTTTTTACACTACCGTCGTGTCATTCGGCATCAGCTACTAACAGAAATGGTTTTAAAGTATCGCCAAAAATAAACCACATAACACCTCGATATATGTAGTAGCAAACGCCTCGATCTAAATGGGGACGTATAAATAGTATTTATATGAGCGACCTGGAGCTTAAATTCAAGTCTAATAATTTTGAAGAGGAAATTTAAGTTTAGCACGACTCAATTGCTATTCTATATTCAGCAAATTTCAAAGAGAAATATCTTTTAAGTCTAGTTATGTGAGGCAGATATCGGATACGTCATGAGAGTCCTTTGAAGTCTTCTATTAAGAATTAGTTGCTCCTTATTTTTTTGGTTTTAACATGTTATTTATATCTTTTCCAGTTTGTAATGTTGCCGTTTTTTTTCTTCTAAAAATAAGTATATGCGGCATATATATATGTTAGAGGGTTTTATGTTAAAACAACTAATGAGTTGTAATTATTAATTGGAATTGATTTTTGACCAAAATTTTTCTTCTACATCGTATAATAAACGATATAAAATATTGAAATGCAGTTTATTACATACCAATTGAAGATACGAGTGGATCAAGGTGCTATGTCGCATTTTAAAAACTGTCTTTTTGCATGAATCAAAGTGTTTTGCACCCACCTTTCACATAGCACCATCGAAAATTCCAGAAATTCAAGAACACTGGAGTCTTGTGAATGTATGAAGGGGTTATGTTACACTATTTTTGAGAAAAATTACATAAAAAAACTTAATATCTGAAAAAGTTTGATTTCGTAACCTAACACCTTCATCCACTGGTGTCTTCAATTATTTGTACACGATAAACTATACTTCAACGGAATATTTCTACTTTTATTATACTAGGTACAAAGCAGTGTTGGACATCATTAAATAATTTTTATTCAAATAATTTATTACTGAAATAATTTTTTATTCAAATAAATCTCGGCAAAAATAAATTTTATCGTTAAGAAAATAACGCATCTCAACTACCGTAATCAAAGAAATACCGGTTCCCATCAACTACCATGACCACCACAAATCAGAGCAGCCAACCTCCCAACTTGCACCTCTCCAGCCAACTGCCCTACATTGCCCCTCAAACAACTACCCCCACTACTGCCAACTACCACCCTCCTACTGACTACCTTTCCCCACAACCAACTATCCCCCACCTCTGCAACGACCAAATACGCTCTCCACCACCGCTGACCACTACCGCCAACCACGCTCTACCACCACCACCACAAACTACCCCCACCACCGACAACTACTCCCACCACAACCAACTACTATCACCATTCCCAGCAAGTGTCCCTACCATTGCCAATTACGCCCATCAACACCAACTATCCACAACCCATCATCTATCACCCACCATCATCACTACGCCCATTCTTACCCTAATCACCCTCCACTTCCAGTACCAATAATCTCCACCAACCCTCCATCTCCAAGCCCAGCGGGCTCTTTCAAAAGACAACTGCGGCTCCTAAGTTTCTCTAAAAAAATTAAAAGCTAAGCGGACAGACACAAATGAACCTATTCAATTTTAAATATTTATTACAATCCAACAAATATCTCGTGACAGTAGTGAGTCATTGTGCGCACATTGTACTGGAGTGGGGAGCGTATATGATGGCCGGTTTACAGTATATAGTACTACGCATTACTGTGTGCCCGTCGTGTGAAAGTTTTCATTATGAATGCCAACATTACTATGCCGTCCTGTGTGAAAAGGGCCTTTCCCTACAACTGTTTTACAATAATTATTATGTATTATAGAATATAATACTAAATATTATGTATTCTTTTATTATGATATAGTTGAATATTGATAATAATATAAAAATTGAATGGAAAAGTTTGATGTATGGCTTACATCCCTCATTGCCCCAAGCTCTTCAATTAACTTTCTATTTCATAAAGCGTTCTAAATCTTCCGACAATATGGCTACATCAAAAAAAAAAGAAAATAGAAGACGAACACCGCAAATTTCTTCCTGAATGGACCGAGTCATATGCTTTCATTCGGAATAGTCATGGTCTTTCAGCCTGTCTTATCTGTCAAGAGAAACTGGCCCATAATAAAAAATCAAATTTGGAAACACATTTTGTTACTAAACATGATTCTTTTGCAAGAAAATATCCAGTGGGTAACGCTAGAATGAAAGCCGTCGAAGAACTCCAGAAAATAATTCAGATGTCAAGTTTCTTGTTACATAATTGGACACAATCCACGAACAGCGTAAATATGGCTAGTTTCAAAATTTCGCTTGAAATAACTAAACGAGGCAAACCATTTGCAGACGGTGATTATATTAAGGAGTGTTTTATAAAAACGTCTGAAGATCTGTTTCAGTGATTTTAAAAACAAAACTGATATTGTAAAAAAAAATTCAAGATATTCCTCTGTCTGCTAAAACAGTACACGATCGAACTGCTAAAATGGGCCTTAATTATGATACAACAATAGTTGAAAAACAGCAAATTGAGTTCGGCAATATCAATTGCTGTAGATGAGTCTTGCGACATAAAAGACACAGCCCAAGTGGCACTATTTGTAAAATTTGTCTCACCTCAAGACCCCGAAGAAGAACGAATAGAGTACTACGGAAACGTACTTTAGTATCGCAACGTAAGTGGGCAGCTTTAAAAAAATGGCCAAAGCCTGAGGCACTAATTTTCGATGCCTGGAATTGTCTTCCGGAATGCTATGACCAAATAAAAAAAAATGGCTTTAGGTGTGCTGATGATCTTTGGGTCAACATACTCGTGCGTGTAAGTTTTCTCATCGATGAACTTAATAAAGAGCTACGAAACCAAATAACTAATAAAAAATTTAGAGTCGAGTTTTAAACTAAAAACTACCACTTATATGCCTAAATTTCTAGAGAAATGCAAAGTCATCGTTCGCATTGATTTTTTTTAAATATATTTCATTGTTTGTTTTCTCTAACGTTGTACCTACCATATTTTGTGACATAGTAATAATATAAATAATACAAAATAATAATAAGTAACGTCATATTTTATCTAATTACCCCTTCCGCATACGATTCAAATTTGAAATAAAATGTAAAAGTAGAAATAAAAATTCGTGGCTCTTTGAAATTCATGAAATCGATATTTTTATTGCAGTTGACTCTTCCGGCTTAAAAGTTTGCCGGCCCCTGTCCTAGCCTGTAAATTGTGTAAAAAGTATATACAGTGTGTTCGGATCGACGCATGAATAGGTAAAAAATTCTGAAAATTTTTGAGTTGAAATTTCATCTTCTGGCATTTAGCCCTGCTTGGATAGAAAGTAATTTGTGCCATACTTTTAGCTTGGAAAAATCAAACATTACTTAAATACTAACTTCTCCTAATAACATTTTGTCGTATCTCCTACAAACTTTATTAGTGAGAAATACTTCATTCTTGTAAATTTCCAAGACATGTTGAAAACTTTGAAAGTATGGCACAAATGACTTTCTATCCAAGCAGGGCTAAACCCCAAAAGATAAAATTTCAACTTTAAAATTTCTAGACTTTTTTTATTTATTTATACGTCGTTCCGGGGACGCACTGTATACTTTCCTCCATCGATTCCTTTTGCTTATTTGTTACAAAATACACACAAATAAACTCTCTCAAAACCCATTTAGTATAGATTATAGACAAAGCATTCATTATTCTGGCTGGAAAAAATGTTATCAATAGCAGCAGTTATTTGAACTGCAGTAATTATTTTAGTAAAATAATTATTTGAGTAAGAATAATTATTGAAATAATTATTTTAATAACGAATAAAATAAAACTTATACAATTTATTGTTAATTAATAGCAAGATCATCTACTATTTTTGAATAACACCAATTCAGTTAGCCATTTATTTTTATTCTTATCCTGAATAAATTTTGCCCAACCCTGGTATAAGATCATATTAAACTAACTCAACTATTTTACGCATTACAAATGGATATTCAACGTTTAGGACGCCTTATATGATCGACGTAAATCAAAATTAAATATTTATACAGCTTTAATGGTAGTGTCTAGGTACGTTTTTTACTTTATAAGTTTTGTCATTTATTAGCTAGTGTTTTGCTTATTACAATATTATTAACGTGGCTAATGTTGCCATTGCAGTATGCAGAATACATTATTATCATTATAAAAGGATTTAAATAAGTCCCTGTACGTCATCCATAAAAGCGCACACTGCTGCTATGCTTCGAATAATGCCCTCAACAGCAAAATAAATCCAAATCCTAATCAAACAACATAATACCGTTTGATGTATTTATATTTCCACAATCACATAAAATTAATTCAAAATGTAATAAATACCATATTTAAATCAGTAAATTAACAATTATAAATATGTGGGCCCAAATATGTTAATACTAATCCATTTCTCTGTATTATACATATTGTAAATGCATTAAAATATGCAAACGTAATTGATTTACTTCGTAATCGTTCAAAATGCGTATAATTTCCTATGCGGATAATACGTAAACCATGAAATTTATAATGGTATTATTATAGTATTTAATAATAATAAATGTGCCAGTCACATGCTATTAATTCTGAATACTGAAAACTTTGACATCATTCGATAACCAGAATATATGTTTTTATCCGCAATCAAATTACCCTTCACAAAATTTAAAAACCGTCGCCTCCACCAAAAAAAAAATACAAAAATTTTAACGAGCAGTAACTCAACGTTTAATAATCAGGTAGTTCCATTAAAGAATTTTCGTAAGTACACAACGACTCTTAGGTTTTTAAACACTCCAGACTCCTCCGCCATTTTTTGCCCCCAATATTCGTCAAACTCCTTTCGAAATTTTAATGCACACAACAGATGCATCCATTAACGGTAGCGCTCGATCGAGTACCAAAATCAAATCGAGCCCCTTCCATTCGCCGACTGCTAAACAAATAAATCGATAACGGGACGGGAGAGGTAGGACGAAGAACAAAGGACGACGACGCGACGGTACACTAATGGCTCGCAATTTTAAATACACCGATTGAAGTGGGGCCTTTGTGTTTCGGTTGGCGCAAAGTGCGCCTCGTATATGCATTCGTTTTAGGTAGGTATAGGTATGTATGTACATACGTGCACCCATCGACCGAGGGAATTTCCGTGCAAGAGCAGTTAACGACTTTACTTACTGCCGGTACCCGGGAGCAATGATAATTATAGGTAGGCAGGCGTATGGGTGGGAGCAACTTCGATCCGGACGTGCTATTTCGATGTTTGGGTTCGTTAAACGCGCGGTGTGTTTCGCAATTTAGGTCATTTAAATGGTTGGACTTCCGGATATCCTTGAACTTATATTTAAGGATATATGAAGCTAACCATTTTATGGATCGAATAATCATTTAGTGGATCTGGAATGCATATTCTCGGAATGATAAGAGACCGGGACACGTGGGCGCGTGTAGTGACAACACCCTCATTTATGGTTATTCAACATAGTTCAATTCCATATGTCAAAGAAGCGAAATTACTTGAGATGTAGCTTAATCGGTTACTTACATGGAATCCACATAACCAGATAACAACCAACAAAGACATAATTATGCTGGGCAGGTGCAAGCATACGTTGTGGTTATACACAAAGGTATTTTAACCCGCCAGAAATGCGGCAGGGGGGAGCGATCAAAGGGCTAAGTGACATGGCTTGCCTGTGGGTCACAAGCGCGATAAAATCGGCCCCTACCATCGCAATGACAATAGGTAGTTCTAAAACCACTGCCGCCACATATCTATATAAGGAACTGGTAGGTTCGCAGTATACAAATTTATGCACAGTCAATCGATGAATATATTGGAAGGCGTTGATCATCAGAAACTAGATGAACTTAATGAAGCACTGTTTATATGGATGCTAGATAGAAAATATCAAGTTTTTATACTAGATAAGGACTGAGAGAAAGGCCCTCCAGTAAGAGTGGACTCAAATGCACTCAATGCCATAAACAGTTTTAGAAGCGTCTGGGACACACACGCTTCTAAAACTGTTTATGGCATAAGAGCCAAAGTATATGGAAAGAAGTATACGATGGTTCTTTCGGTAAGCATCAGCGACAGTGTTTCAAGCTGAGGATGTTGCAATGCATCATTGCATCTATAATGTTTGTCGCTAAGCCGTGGGTTTGTACGTATTGAAAGACGGTCAGCTTTTCAATGATATAATCCATGGTTTTTTGACTCTGTCTGAGTAAATAATAGTAGAGGATTGAAAGTAAATGGTGAGAAATTGGACCATTTACTTTCAATCCCTTAAAAAAAGATTGAAGCAACTCTAGTGCGGCTTTCCGGAGTAATCCTTAACGTTATGCAATTAAAATGGTCTTATCGCTTTTTTTTTTGCTGTCTGAGCATATGTACTTTCTCCCGTAATGTATTTCCCTATAGTAAAGAATGATTTTCTTAAATACAAGCATCTACTTCTATACTTCAATAGTTTCAATAGAAAATTATGTGGATATCAGTTACAAATTTCTTCAAAATTATTTAACCGGTGTTTGATTAATTATTATTTTTTTTTCCATTTCCTTGGTTATGCCGGTTTTTTGTTTAATTATAAAGATGTTCTTTACGTTTCGGAAATTTTATTTTTTCCTTTTTCACATTTCATTTTTTGTTTATCCTACAAACATTTAACAAATCATTAAAACTTTAAAATTTAACAATTTACATATTAATATCTAAAGTGATAATTACAAGGAAAAGTAGGGGAGAGTTGGGTAAAACGGGATACTTAGTGTTTGATGCTCAATAAACTTTTTGCCAAAGAAGTTTTTTTTAATGTTTTCTTTTTTACAGTTTCGCTTAGGTTTGCCCTTTGTAAATAAATCAATATTCTTGTGATTTGGAAATAGATGTAGTCGTAGTTTATAATTATTTGGTTAGGTGTCAAATATCCCGTTTTACCCTACCCGTCGGGTAAAACGGGATAGTAAATGATTTTGTAAATGAATTGCTTTTTCTATTTAAAAAAAAGAAACGAAAACTCAAAAAATAGAACTTTATTTTTAAGAACTCAAATATCGAGATTATTTGCAAAAATCGCACGAATACTCTTCATCATCATCGTGATCTACCCCAGCGCAAGCTTCGTGGGCCCAGCGCTGGCAATTTTGACATTTTACCCAGCCATCATCTGATTTAGAATTTGAGTAAAGTTCCGTACAATATATGCACGACGCATCACTGCTCTCTTCTCCTTCCGAACTGCTACTGTTGTCTTTTACTCTTCTTGGTATTTTTTTGATATTTTGGTGCCTTACACGTTTTCGTATTTTCTTATTTGAATTTGTTGAAGCCTCCTCAGCTAAACTACGCTTTGGTATTTTTTTCTGTATTGCTGTGATTGATCTTTCTAGTTCTTCTTTATATGGCGTGGAAAGATAAAACAGCAGTTTTACCTCGCCTTTTGTCATCAGCATGAATTTTTCTTTCCGAGTGTGGAATAGGAATGACTTGTTCTGGCGTTACTGCAAATGTTCTAGCGGTGGATGCACAAGAAGGTGTGCTCTGCGAACATGAAGGAATCGGATTATCATAAAAACTTTTTGTAGAAATAGGCCCGTGAATCATCGGTTGTTCATCGTTTGGTTTTGTCGGTGAAATGAATGTTGGCTCACCTGGTGGCGTTATCAGTTGATTTTCGATCACATTAGTATAGTCACTGTCCATTGATCTGTTCGTAGTTTCAGCAGGTTCAAACATCCAGTCTGGAAAAACATCAGGATTAAGTGGATGTACTCCGGTTTTTCTAAAACCGCTAACTGCAGTTTGGACGCATGCGGCTTTCATATATGCGGTTCCAAAAAGCTTTCCTATTTGATTTACAGTAACAGGGCGTCCTGGATGTTGTTGCATTCATTTTATATCCCATATATACATGTTCAAAAACTTACATTAGTTATTTTCATTTTTTCATCTTTGGGGTGTTGTCAATAAAATTTTTAATTACATTTAAAACTTAAAATTGTAAAATCACGTTAGTACATTTAACTAACAAACATATACTAAAACGCGAGGCCGTTCAATTTTGTTTTCCACTCAGATGTGGTTTCATTGTACACAAATATACCAATCGATCTAGCACTGCAAGCCATAACAGAAAAATGGAACGTCTTAAAAATGCACACGCCACTAAATCTAGAAAATTTCATGGAGGCAGTAACTTTATGTTTAAATAGTACATATTTTAATTTTGAAAAGAACTATTATAAACAGTGTTATGGTGTAGCAATGGGATCACCCATATCAGCAGTCATAGCAAATTTAGTTATGGAGAAAGTCGAACAAGATATACTAAACTAAATTGATACACATATTATATTTTTTAAACGGTACGTAGATGACTGCACTTTGGCAATACCTCAAAACAAAGATCAATACATTTTAGAAAAATTCAATAACTATCATCAACGAATTCAAATCACATTAGAAAATGAAAATAATTCAGCAATAAATTTTCTTGTCATAACGATCTCACATAAAAACTAAAAAATTTACACAAATTGGTACTTTAAACCAACACACTGTGGAAATATTTAAACTTTTTATCACAAATACCCACAAGATACAAAATAAGTACGATTAACAACTTAGTTGACAGGTGCATAGCTTTCTCAGAAAAAAAACTAATATCAAGCATAATATAAATAAAATAAAAGAAATGTTAATTAATAATAATCATCCAATTGAATTTATAGATAAATATGTAAAAAAAAGATTGACACAAAATAAAAATAAAACTAAAACCAACCCACAAAATAAGGACCAAAATGAAAAGGAGAACAAAAAATATATTTCCATACTACATACACAGAACAATTGTCGGAGAATTTACAAAAATTCCTGAAACAATACAACATCAATATTGCTCATAAACCAAATTACGCAAATAAAAAGTGGTTCACAAAAACTAAAGAACCAATAGATTTTAATAAACAAACACATACAATTTACAAAATTAACTGTCAAAACTGTGAAGGGGTGTACATTGGACAATCACAACAATACATAGAAAAGAGAATTTACTCTCACAAATACAGCATAAATACACAAAATGTAAACTCTACTGCTCTGTCAATATCTCTAATCATAATTTTAACTTTAATAAAACGGAAATTTTAGATATAGAAAAAAAATTATTTTAAAAGACTGTTCAAAGAAATGTGGCATATAAAAAGTAATAAAAATTCAATTAATGATAAAAACGACATAAATAACCTAAGTCACATCTATAATAATTTGATAGTAGTAAATTCTAATGGAAAAGCGAATTGAGTCGTCATGCACCTTATCGTATAACAAACTGTAAAGGCGAATTTTGCATAAATTTTAAATAAAAACGGCCTGTTTCTTTACGAATCTGAGTGGAAAACAAAATTGAACAGTCTCGCGTTTTAGTATATGTTTGTTTGTTGACCTGTAAATGTACTAACGTGTTTTTACAATTTTAAGTTTTAAATATAATTAAAAATTTTATTGACAACACCCCAAAGGTGAAAAAATGAAAATAACTAATGTAAGATTTTGAACATTTTTTAAATGTTTGTAGGATAAATAAAAAATGAAATATGAAAAAGGAAAAAATAAAATTTCCAAACGTAAACAACATCTTTATAATATAAGGAAATGAAAAAAAATAATGATAATATCATTTACAGAAGTGTAAATCAATCTTATCGACAACAGTTAAAACATAAAGTTTTCATTTAAAGTTACAAGGATATCACAATCGTATCATGGTTTATCTACATGTTTGGAACATTCAGCGACGAATGCACAACCGCATGATCCGTGAGGGCACGTGATCCCACCGCTTGAAATGGAACGAACGTGTCCCTGAGAACAGCGTCGTAATTCGATGAGCCGCATCGACACTGATTTCAACTCCGGTTCGCCAAGGACCAGGTCCGATTACAATTAGTCGCCGAGTTGACTCCATTAACTGTGTTTCAACTGACGACCGGCTGACAAGAGGAAACACGACCGCATACTAAACCAAGCAGTTGTATTGCGGTGTGCAGCGGCAGTCGTGACAGCTTACGCAGCAGCTAGTTGTGAAATAGTCGACTCCGGGGAAACAAATTAACCGAGACTGGCTGGGGCACTCCTGTTGCGGCGTGGTAACGGAGTTTCCTCCGAAACAAAAGACAGTTGATTCGAATTCAACGTCAAAAGATCTGACAGCGTCAGTTTTTGCGAAATTAATTACCTCAACCGGGAAATGTCATGACATGTGTGTTTTGTTCTGTGACAAAATCGTCCCAAACTATATTAGAATAAGTTTACCTATGAAACAAGTTTCCATTATATAAATCATGGCAAATGCTTCTACATTTAAAATACATTTCCCCTTTTTTCCTTCTTGGTTTAGCGGAATTTTTGGTAACCAAATTAAAAACAAATTCATACAATATACGCAAGATGTGTAATATTCGCGAAAGATCTGCACGTGGCGACATTCATTGTTAAATTTTTAGTCCTTTACCTTAATTGACAAATAATCTTATACCGCGTGTCTGCTCGAGGTCTCAAGAAATTCAATATTTATTCACTTAATATGCATTTTATCTATTTTTTTTTTTTTGCTAAAAGAAGCATGAAGGTGGAGTAGCGCGTTATTATGATGACGTTTTTTAACATTTCTTCGTTGAAAATGCATATGGTAACACTGCCGTGAATGCAGTATTTAAGATAGCATTGTAAATAGTCAAATTAATTCGAATTTTCAGATTTTATTGTCATCCTTGCTATGTATGCTTTATGCAATGCGTGTTTTTCTGTCGTTGAGAATAATAACTAATTCGTTCTTTATTAATATCAATGTGTATTCAATCTTGCATACAATCGCGACAAAAAGTACTGCAAATTAAAAATGAAAAATTAAATTAGCTAGCTCAACGAGTAAAAATTTAAAAGGGCGCAAAAGAACAATTAAACTCAGAGTTACCCTCGCAAATTAAAACTAATCACGAAAAGTAAAATGTGGGTGAAAGAAATCTGACTTTCTTTAATACTCCAAAAATTGAAAAGGTTTAATCAAAAATAAAAGAACAGAAATTTGAATGACGTTAAATAACAATCAGAATTTATTATAAAAAACTGCACGAGATTATAAAATTACAAAAGGACAATGCTAAATCCTTTAACAAAACAAAAAGAAATTTGTTCAGGAAGATAATCCTTTTTTATAACAAACCAATCCACGTGGTTTCAAATTTAAACAAACTAAATTAAACGTGGACAATTCAAGTGAATTTACATAATTTGAAAACTAAAAGCAAGCACAAAGCTTCTATTCACCCAACCCGAGGTGATTAATAAATAACTACAAAACAGCAAAATTAAAAAACGAAAAATTAATTCTTTAAACTAAAAATATCTTCCAGAACATAAATAATAAATGATCTTACATCTAAATTGTGTACACAACAATATAATAACAATTATTATCAAGCGAGTTCCTTGATGGAGGAAATAAAATCAAATTAAGCGAAACAAATTTTTAAATCAAAATGTAATGACATAAGGGCAGCAAACAAATTTAAAATATATACTCACACTTTAACGTCTATCGAGAAACTAATTCTTACAATGTAAAACAGTCGCATACATATAAACAGCTGCGTGCACTACGCCTAACGCAAACACACTGATCAACGAAGAAAACTTCTAAGAAGGACATTGAACTACATGAGCAAATGCGAAACATATTAAGGAGTGAAATTAACTTAAAACAACTGAACATTTTAAATGAATTAAACAATTAATTCATTTACTAAAACTTGTACAAAAATTAACATTAATTACAGAGAAAATTTGTTCGAAACATTGACAAAGGCAAGTCGGAATAAACATGAAAACACTGAATTTACGAAAACCGGGGTGCCAGGCCACAGCAGTACGTTAAAATTACCTTTTCATCGCATTTTAAAACGCTTAGGCGGGATTTTTAAGGAAAAAAATTTCTTTTTCCTCGCGAAACATAATCAGAAGTCTTTTAGGTAACGCGAAAGATAAACCTCATCCCAACGAAAGATCGGGCATTTACAAAGTCGGTTATAGCGGGTGTGATAAAATTTATATTGGACAAACAAAGCGTTCAATTAGTACTAGGTTCAAAGAACATACTGCATGTTATAGATTCGGTAGACTAGAATCATCAAGCGTTACGCAACATATAAATGATTCCGAATATAAAATCGGCTAAGAAAACCTCAATTTAGTGAAAAATGTACAATCACCGAAAGAGTTAGACGCGCACGAAACCATATAGCTATATGAAAAAACATTCTAATAACTTATTAAACTAGAGAAGCGGCCCCGTTGCACTGAACGAAAAATATACACAAATATTATAAAAAAAGTGCATTAATTCAATAATTATTTTATTAAAATTTCGTCCAATCAACACTTTTATCAATACAATGTATGTGCGTTTATTATATTAATAAATATATAGGTTTATCTATACAATAAAGAAAATTGTTGATATAATGAATTTATTATTCACTTGATTATGAATATAATAAACATAAATTATTGCTTTAAAAATCGGAATACATTAAAGTGATATTATATATAAACTGGATTATCATATTGCTAACCGTGGCACAATGTATGAATTAACTTCTTTATTGCTTATATGAAATTTATACATTCCGTTAATTAATAATAGTTATAGAAACTATGAATTATATATTATATCTATTTGTTACTAAAGTTTGCCAAATAATATAAACAGATTTCGAAAATATGCAGTTAGTGTAAGAGGTGTTTTGCACTAACAGCACATTTTAGAAATCCGGTTATACTATTTGGCAAATTTTAGTAATAATTAATTCGCTTAATAATACAGCCAACTTCAAAAAGGTGCAGCTGAGTGCAAAATTTACTTACCAATACTATTTACTGATAAATTTTAATATTAGTATACATTATTTATTTACAAATCAAATTATTATGTTCATTCTATCAGCATTTCTTATGTATAGGTTAGGTAATTTAAATATATAATAATGATTATGTATTTAATAAGTTTTCAAGTGGAATTAAGAAGTAATAGAAAAGGGAGCGTACCAAATACCTTAAATGTAAAATTGCCTGTAATAACACTAAACATACTACTTTTATAAATGCAAACAGATAAAATACTGCTGTGGTCTGGCACCCCGGATTTCGAAAATTCTAATTTGTATTTTTGTTCATGCCAATTTATCTTTATCAGTGTCACGAAAGAGTTTCCACAATTTTAATATTTTACTTTGACAAGATTTTGTTAATAGGATTGATTGTTAAATTTAATTTAATTGTTCAGTTGTGTATATTAATTTCATTCAGTTGTACATATTGCGTTCACCAGTTTTGTATATGTAGTTCATATTCTAGATATTTTCTTTGCGTTTGTGCGTTGCGAGTGCACGCAGGTTTTGATATATGTATACGACTGTTATCCCTTAGAGGCGCTCAGTTACTAGATTGACGAGCGTGAGTACATTTTATTTTAGTTTCTTTGCTACCATTTTGGTAATTCATTTTTATTTAAAGATTTGTTCGTTTATTGCGATTTAAATCGTCCATCTAGGAACTCATTAAATAATAATTGCTGTTGTATTTTTTTTGTGTACACGATTGGATGTAAGATCAGTTATTATATTTGTTCTAGAAGGTATTTTTAGTTTAAAGAGTTAATTTTTCGTTTTTCTTATATTTTGCTGTTTTGTAATTATTTTTAATCACCTCGGGTAAGGTGAATAGAAACATTGTGCTTGTAATTAAGTTTTCCTATTTTTAGTTCACTTGTTTTCTCCACGTTTAATTTAGTTTGTATTAATTTTTGAAACCACGTGGATTTTTGTTGTAATAAGGATTATCTTCCTGAACTGTTTTTCTTTTTGTTTGTTGAAGGATTTGCATTGTCCTTTTGTAAAAATTAGAGTCTTATGCAGGTTTTGTTTTCAACCAGGTCCTTCTGTCTAAGGTTTTATTTTTCCTGCGTAATTTTTTTTTTTATAAAATTTATGATTATTAACGTCATTCAAAATTTCTGTTCTTTTATTTTTGAGATCAATCCTTTTCAATTTTTGAGTTTAAAGAAGGTCAAAGTTTCAAACGCCCGCATTTTACCTTTCATGATAGGTTTAATTGTGAGAGTAACCCTGAGTTTAATTTGCGCCCTTAAATTTTTATCCGCTGAGCTAGTAAAATTAATTTTCATTTTTGTAAATTCATTTTGCATTTATGCCTGTGTACCATCAGTACACAGCAATACGTTGCAGAAAAGATGCATTTATGCCTGGGTAGAAGGAACTATGTAGAATATGAATCTGAAGTTCTGGAGAAACAATTTTAACAGTTGCATATGCTGTACCTGCAGAGAAAGCGTAAAACAGTATGTGTTAAAGTGAAATGATTGGAAACAATCAATACGGTTATAAATTGATTTATTCATACAATTAACTCAGTATTAAAAATACATTATACCTCATAGAAATAATAAAATATTTAATTAAATTAATAACATACTACTTTAAATTAACAAATTACTTAATAATTTCTTTTTCTTATTTTAATAAACCCAACTCAATAAACGATGTTTATTAACTTTGCTTTTTCAGTGTTCAACATTCGAGTTTAATGTTTCTATGAACGTGAAAGATTCACGTTTGGCGTTAATTCTCGATATTTTGAACGGTCAAGTAGGGGTAGGAAAAATATGTTTCCTTTTTAGAGGGAGATAGCAATGCATGTTAGGTTAATACACTTCCTTATTTTTACGAATTCATTCGGGCTTTGGTTGAGAAAGGAAAACTCACGTGTTCCCGCAATTGTCCGGAATTATTCAAATCTGATGTAGCGAGAATGATCGTATATTTATGTGTCTATCCGCTACTACCAAGAAAGAAGTAAATACTAAGCAACGGATAAGAAGCTTTCCAAACTCATCATCTCAGTGATTATCGTCCAAATTCACTACTACCGTCATTTTCAAAAATATTTGAAAAAATTATTTGCAAAAGAACATACAATTACTTCAAAGCTAATAACCACTTACGCTGCCCACAGTATGGGTTTTTACCGGAAAAATCTTGCGAAAAAACCATTTTTGATTGCCTGCAAAACCTACTATCCGCTGTACAAAGTAAAAGTAACAAATTCCACTGCATTGAAATTTCATGAAAACACTTGCTCTATTTTTCGCTCTCTGGTTCTTCTTTAGAGAACTGATGATAGATAGCAGTATCTCACTATGATAACGCGAGTAAATGGAGAGTAATAACTAACTAAAAAAAGTTTTTTCTTTTAATATATTCGAACCGCTGAAAAATATGTTTCATGTTGTTTTATTGAGGTTACGGGAACTGTAAATTTTGTCCTGTATTCCGCAACTTACTTTTATTCCCAAAAAAAATATACTACAACGTTTAAAAATATGGTCGTCATACACGGAGAGCTTTATAAAAATGTAAAAAGTTTCACAAACTAGATCCTCGCCGGCAGATATATTTTTAGTAAGCTGTCGATGTTTTTCGCGCTGGTAGTTTTAATATTTCAACTTGCTGTGTTTTATTACATCTGTCATGCAAACAAGATAGTCGTGCTTTTTTTTTTGTATTTTTAGATGGTTTTTATACAGACGTACAATATCCACAGAATATTCGTCAGAAGAATGGAAACTTTATGCGGGTTAGGTGCATATAAATAGCGTTATTTACAGCTGGTGCAGGCGTCCCAAGCGGTACATACATTCGCGAAATTGAATATTCTTTTTTTGCAGTAGCAGCGAAACAGAGCTGTTTTAAAATTAGCAATGGTAAATTTTATGCATTTTCAAACGCGGAGTACAGGAACACCAATAGATTCTGCCAGATATTTTGAGAAACTCTGTTTAGAGTATGTAGCATCGTCTGAAATTTATTTTAGAAATTGTTTGTCCTAATTATACATAATAATTAGTGTAATTAATAAGCACATTCCTGAAACTGTCAATAACAAAACAAATTTCTAAAAAGGTACTTTAGACTACTTAAAACTATAAACCAACCATCTTAACTCTATCTTCATGGCAAAAATTAATGAAAAAGTATGCGAAATCTTGCACTTTAGTGTTATTTACTTATTGTAATAATAATTTTGTATACGACTACGGTAAATATATTTTTTGTTCTCCATTCGACCAAGAGACTAATGTGATAGTTAGAGTTGGGCATTTGTCCGGCCTAGCAGGTACGTATCGCAATGCGGGCCTTAAATAATGCAATATAAATAAAGCAGATCAATCCTATTATAGTAATTTAGTATGTATTTATAAAGCATAAGTAATATTAATAGAGTTGTGCAAATTTTCCTTGGGGACAAAACGGGCGAACAAACGGGCCACCTTGCGATGCATTCACATTTTATATCACTACATACTTAGATAAAATAATAATATTTACATTTTATAAGAAAAACAGGCACTGTTGTTATTGTCTTGCAACTCTACGGTTCATCTGCTTTATTGGAGTACATGAGTTGGAGCGCTCGTTTTGAATACGTACCTGCCGCGCAAAATTTGCCCAACTCTAGTGATAGTACATTTGTATTAAATATATTCAATTTTAAGAAAAGATAAGTATATAAAAAAACATTCAGTGGCAAATGCCCTTTATGGGGAAAAAGTCCCTCAACAAAATAATAAATAGTACATAAGCATATAAATAATATATAGTAAAAAAATAAATAGAATCCCGTGATTATTAAAAGTTATCGAGAACACCGAGAACTTTAAAGACTCGAATACTTTCGAATCCTTAGTTCTCCAGAACTCCATCACTACTTGTTATTCATTTTTCTATATTAGTCACGTACGTTTGAATTAAATAAATAATTTTTCTTAATTCATTGGTAAATTGACTACTCTTTCTAGCAAAACTATCAAGCCCATACAAAAGCATCTTTTTCATGTATTCACAGTAATTATCCATTATTATTAAAAGGAACATATCTATATCTATAACAATTTAGTTATAATATAAAGCTCTACGTTATATGTTATTTGCTTCTCTCGGCGATAGTTAGCTCAATGACAAGTCACTCATTTATTCATTCATTTACGTTTAAGTGTGATAAGTCTTTTATTATGGGAGACATTAAACAGATATGGACTATATACTTATACGAGTTGAATGATGTCGGACATACATTATTTAAAACGCCATATTTATTTAATATTCTAGGTTTGGTGTTACTATTCCTGATGGTAAAATATATACTTTTGTGTAGGATTCTGTCATTAAATATCATTTTGGCAATAATTAGGAACCATTACTATGAATTATTTCCAAAGCTGCTTTTATTTTTTTATTGAACTTGTAATTTACATGAAATATGACAATACTTTATTAATACCATTCCTACAGATTATCTTTTATCTTTCTCGATGGCCCGATATATTTTGTAATGTGTTTTGTTCAAGTTTTTCTGTAGATGATGTTGTTGTTGGGGGCGATTTTAATGTATATTTGATGTCTTGATACAATAATGCGATGTATTTGTCGGAACTCGTTTCAAGTTTTGGATACAGTATTGAGATAGATGTCCTTTCACTTTCATCAATAATTTTCTTTTTAATAGTGATGGCGTTGTTAGCACATAGCTTTTAAAGATGGCCTTGACCGAGAGAACTGTAATATTTTGTGTGTGTTCATATGAATGCCCTAACGAAGCATTTAATTTTTATTTATGAAATAATATTATATTTCCCTCCATACATATGACGGTTTAGTTATGGTGAGCAAATTCAGTTAAATAAGAGTAGTAAGACAAAGCATTCACTGTAAGTAATATAGATATTTACACCAATTAGTGCAAAGTAACTAATACCAGAAAAACAAACATTAATTCCAAGTAATGCAAAACATTTGGAATAAATGATAAATGTTTTTCATTTACCAAGAAAACTAAAGTTATTTATAATAATAATAATATTTATTTGTCCTGCAGATCTTTTATAAAGATATAGGATATGTCAACAAAAAATATGACACCCTTAACCGTAACGAAAATAATGATAAATACAGCATAATAATTTAACAACAAAATAATAATGATTAGAAGTACCTAATTATAATATATACAATAAACTAAATTATTGAATTCAAAATGAGAAATGAAAAAAAAAAATGAGAAAAAAGAAGTAAATTGAAGTAGGTGAAGCAAATACCAACTTTTAAATATGAAATCAATCTCTCAACTGATTCATAGTGTCGTTTATATATTCAGATATTGAGTAGTATGTTTTAGAGATAAGAAATGTCTTTAATTTGCGTTTAAATGCGTTAATGATATTAATACTTTTAATTTCGTTTGGCAGGTGGTTGTAAAATATAGTGCCTTTGTACACGGGATCTGTTTTGTACTTGAGCTAGTCTATGGCGTGGAATTTGCAAATCTGTATTGTGCCTTGTATGATAGCTATGATTATCTCTATGTGCAGTAAACTGTCCTATATGTTCCTTTACATACATAATACATTTGAAGATGTAAATTGACGGAATTGTAAGTAACTCTTTCTGTTTGAAAATTTCTTTACATGAATCATAATAGCGCATTCCACACATATTCTAATGGCTCCTTTCTGCAATAAAAATATCCTTTGTGCAGATGTTGAACAACCCCAGCAGATTATGCCATATGTTGCTTTAGCTAGAAACTGACCGTAGTAAAATGTTACAAGTTTCAATGTTCGTCAGTGTGTGTAAACGTTTTAGCGCATAACAAAGACTGGCAATACTTTTGGTAAGCAGCTCTATATGTGCTTCCCAATTTAACGTTTGATCTAATGTTACACCTAATAATTTAGCCGAAGATGTTTGTTCAATGGTTTGCCATTGAGCCGCACTAGTACACTTTCCTTTACATTAACGGTTTGAGAGGTAAACCGGATTGTTTTTGTTTTATTTACATTAATAAGGAGATTATTGTCTTTAAACCAGGGTGGACAAAGCATCCATTTGTTTACTACAAGATCGACTTAATTCGTGGATACTGCTTGCTACTTACAATGCTAATATCATCAGCGTATAATATGCATTTATTATCCTGGACTGTAATTGTAATATCGTTAATGTAAAGAATGAACAATAGCGGACCCAAAATAGAGTCTTGCGGAATACCAGTTTGATGCGGGATCATTTTTGATATTGTTTTGTTTATGCATACCACTTGTTGTCGGTGTGTAACATATGATAGCAGCCAACTCTTACAATTTCCTCTTATTCCTAAATATTCAAGTTTATTTTCAAGTACTTTGAAATCAATTCTATCGAAAGCTTTGGACAAGTCTATTGAAGTTGCTAAAGCTATATCACCCTTATCTATTGTGCTGTATATCTCATGTAGGAATTGGATAAGTGCAGTTGTAGTTGAGAAACCCGTTCTGAAACCATGTTGTTGAGAGTTTATTATTTGCTTTTGGTTTAGAAAACACCTAATTCTTTTACTAATTGCTTGTTCAAAGATTTTTGAAATAGCAGATTGTAGCGCAATAGGCCGGTAATTGCTGAGTTCTGTTGACTCTCCATTTTTGTGGACCGGTATAACTTTGTTTACTTTTAAGCAATTAGGAAACATACCAATAATAAACGAGTGGTTCATAATATAACACAATGGTGCTGTTATAAAGTAAATAACTTGCTTCAAAATTCCAATTCTTACAGAATCAAAGCCAGTAGATTTGAATTTTTCATGTTCATAATGATATTGTATATCTCAGGTTCAGTAAGTGGGTCTAAGTAAAGTGTAGAACAGTTTGCAGATGGAAACTGAATTGAAGAATTTCCAGTATCAGACTTAGCAACAGTAGCAAAATATTCGTTGAAGCCATTGCAAATATCAAGAGGGTCATTAATGTATATATATAAAAATTTAGTGCCAGCCATCATTGTTATAAATATGACTTTACTTACTATAAACAGTTTTTTTTTCAGTTATGGTTAGCAACAATTTTTCTCAGCGCAGTAATCGAGAAAGTAGTTACCACATTATTGGGCCTTCAAAATCGCAGTGTGCTCTAGTTTTCTAAATCGCAAGAAATATGCAAGAGATAAGTCCCATGGCTATTTCAGTGAATCAAATCTTTCTGGATTATCTTAGCTCTTGCGTTGGACAATACAATAAGAGAGATTTTGCGGTATTGACGGCCAGGTTTTCGATCTCACTTATAAATTAGCTGATGCCAGAATATAAGCACGTGTGGAAAGTACCAATAAAAATGCAAGTAGGTATTGCCCCAAACAAATCTGTAGATATTCCTTCTGTTAGAATTGTTATAATCCTTTTGCCCACAAATTCCACATCTGGTAGAAATAAGTATGCAAATTTTGCATGTTATATGAATCCTTGTTAATTTCCGCGCAGTTTTTTATACTGTAATATGAAAACAACTATTACTATTATTATTATTATTTTCTAACGTAAACCAGAAAAGATACCCAGCATCAATGTTTAATTTCTCCGCAAACCGCAGCCTACATTTCGCCCTGGCGCTTACAAGAGCACTGTGCGCGTCAAGAGCTAATCTAATACGAAGAAGAAGTGGCGCTCGAAACGCGTCCTCCCACTAGGGGATATCCTCGGAGACTTTATAAAATTTCGCAGCTCCCTAATCAGCCCCAAGCAGTCTGCCTCCGAGTTATTCCGAATAAAGATTTCGTCGTATCGCATTGTCTTGTTTATAAACGCGAAGAGCAGGTAGAGTACCGCGGATCTTCACCCAAAAAGGGGCTACTGCTAATGCGGGAGACGTCGACGTCTTTAACATCATTGGTGTGATATCCTAGCGTCCTTTAAACCGACGAGGAGGTCGACTTTAATAAGCTTTTCCTCGTCGGTTGTTGGAGTTTATCGATTTTGAGTCTATGCCAGCGTATGGTTTTTGTTCCGACCTTAATAACGTTCAAATCGCCTTCCTAGTTTATTTTAGATGGTAGTGACGATGGGTTAAGTTTTATACTACAACACCTAGGGCATTCGTGTTATTTAAAATTACCTCGTTGTGAAACGAAAAGTATCATTTTAGCTTTTACGGTAAACGCAACGTTTTTGTGATGAAATTACTTTTATCGCTGTTCCGAGGCACTCAGACTTGTACAGTCAATAGGAAAAGTTCGGTAATCGTTCGAGTTTATCTAGATGTGTGTAGGAGGTAACGGGATTTGATTTTGTTCTATGTAGACATGCCAATATATTTTTATATGATTTTGGTTCATCGTGGGAGTTGCAGCACTAAAATAAATTCAAATGGTATAAACAGATTTATAAAGAAAATTAATCTCAGTCAAATATAAAAAGACGTTGTACTATCTAGCAAAGAAGAAGTTTAAACAAGTTCTATTGGCGAGGTCTCAAGCTGTAGTATGGCAAGTGGAGACGTAGGAGAGAAAGTAGGGTAGCATTATCAAAAATATTGTTAAATATTTTATATAAAATGCTTAGCATAGCCACCCATCTACGGCGGTAGTGCAAATTCCTCCCTAATAAAGGCGTACGACTCAAAGAGAGGACTTCGATTGTATTTTTTAAAGTAAGAATAACTTAAAAGCTTATTCTGTACATTTTCAATCAAATTTATATCTTTTCTAATCGCCCATATTGTTGATGCAAACTCCAGCTTAGATTTAACAAGTGTATTGTATAACAAAATAATGGATCTAATCCATTTCGGACATCCTGAGTATTACGTCTTACAAAACCCAGATTCCTAAAAACCTCACTTGTAATAGTTTTTATATGTTTGGAAAAACGAAGTGACAATTCAAAAGTAATACCAAAATCTGTTATTGTCCCTTCTCGCTCCAAACTTCCATAAAAAAATCTGATACTCAAACAGACTTAACCGATTTAGTCTTGTATAACTCATAACCAACATTTACCTACATTAAGTGAAAGCCTATTGCGCTGACACCAATTAGTCAATCCATCAAGGTCCTTTTGCAATAGAGTAGAGTCAAAGGGAGTACTAATTTTTCTAAAGAATTTGCAATCATCTGCATATATAATAAACAATTAGAATACTTAAAAACATTTACAATATCGCTAATGAATATAAGAAAAAGGAGAGGACGCAAGTTATTTCCCTGAGGAACACCAGATAATGCCAAAAACGGCTCAGAAAAGGTTCCACTGTAGCAAACTATTTGCCGTTTATTGCACAAATAAGATGCAACAAGTTTTAAAAGCGCATTAGAGAAACCAAAAGTACTGCATATCTGTAGTAAGATGTCATGATCTACCCATGGAAAGCTTTTTGCAAGTCAGTGTATATTTTATCCATTTGCGAATCTGTTGCTATAGTCTTAGAAAATTACTGCAAAACATTAATAAATAGATTCAATAGATCTGCCACTTATGAAACCATGTTGTGCATCAGTTAACTTATTTTTTATTTGATTGTAGATTTTGTAAAACAGAATCTGTTCGAAAATTTTTGATGCCGTTGAGAGGATGGAAATAGGATGATAATTTGCTATATTTTCAGTGTTTTCAGTTTGCTTTACGGACAGATATGACTTCTACTCATCTGGGAACACACCAGTACTTAGAGAGAGATTAAAAATATGTTTGAAAGGAGTAATCAAAAAATTAGCACAAGTTTTATACAGTGACCGGCATAAATATTGCAACATATGGGAAATTTTGTTATTGTTAAAATATACTAAAACTTTTTTGGGAGGATAGGTTGTGCATGTCTAAAAACCCCAAAATTTATTTTCGACACACGTCACGTGACCACTAGTATGGGGTAAATTTAAAAATATTGCCGGGAATCTGCAAAAAGTGAGGTTAGATGACATGATATCGAAAAAAGTTATTTGAGAAAGTTGCTTAGAATTCAATTCTGAGGCAGCATGCATAATTTTGCAAAACATATTTAAAAAAAATAAAAATCACAATTTTTCCAGATATTGTTCCATTGAATTACATATTTCCACTTTTTTCGCTCTTAGGAGCTCAACTGCAGTACTACTTCCAAATTTGGTTGATACTCAAACAATTTTGTCAATTTTTGCGTAATTAAGATAGTGAATACTGAAAAGTACATTTTCAATGTGACAATTGTTGTTGCAAGGGACTGTATCTACTAGTAATAAATAAAATTTTACAAACATTTTCTCTCTAAACCACTTAGCAGACATTACTTTTATTGAAGATTCTCATATTTTCTTTTTGTTTTCTGCGTTATAGTGAAATCGGTAGTCCAAAACGCATAACACTATACATCTAAGCCCTCACAATGTTATTGCACGCACCGAAGGTATTTATGTAGGTTTCGAAATAAGATTTATTATAATGTAGGGGGCTCACTGAATGGTGCCAAACTCGATCCCTCTATCATTTCCTGTAAAAATTTCCTTACAGTAATAATACTGTAAAATAAAACAAGATTATTAATAATAATAATAATAATAATAATAATAATTTTATTTGTCCAAAAAGATACAAAAACATATTAGACACGTCCAAAAAATAGAAGAAAAATAAAAAATATATAATATAGGTTATAGGCAGCCAATGTAGAGTGGGATTCGTGGTAGAGAACATTTTATTCGTTAGCGGTATTTTAAACACTAGCTAGTTTGTATATATTACGAATGTGCCGTATACACGCGCAAAAATTTGATGACTTTGCATCAAATAGTCGTACATTCTGTTACAGTACGCGTAGTGGTGAAGACCTCAGCATACCCAGCCATAAAACGTCATTATTTGACGTCTCCTCGCTACAATTGCGTTAAATTTTAATCGTTTGCCATTAGACCTGCGACGAACAGGGGCCTGGAGACCTTTAAAAGAAATTTGAGAAAGTACTTGCTGATAGTGGATTATGCTGTGGGATTGAATTCCATGCCTAGTTTTTGCTTATTTTAACTGATGACAAGTTTGTTAATTTATTCATTATTATTGACTACATTTTTACACAATTTATTGCAATGGTATTGTTTAAACCATATGCTCATAGATATACTATATTATTTATTGTATGATATTGTATTTGACAAGGCATATGATTGCTACGCGAATCCTTACTGCCAATAAAGTTATATTATTATTATTATTTTATTATTATTATTTGCATTGAAAAACCATTATACCAAAAACGGTAGTATTATATATTGTAGGTTAGCTTATAATTATTCAATAGTAATTAAAAGAAGTATCACTAAGATATTCCCTAACTGTGTAATAAGCTCTTTTTATCAGAAATTCTTTAAGTTTGTTCTTGAATATTTTATCCGATGTACAATTTTTAATTTCGGCAGGTAAATGGTTATACAGAATAATGCCTTTATAGGTCGGGTTTTCTTCATAGAGTGCTAGCGGTGCTGTTGGTATTTGAAGATCGCTATTAAATCGCGTGTTGTAGGTGTGGACATCCTTTTGTTGTATAAAATTTATGAAAATGATCTCTCACATACATTATTACCTTCAGTATATAGTTGCTGGTATTGCCATTAAGTTATTATTAATTAAACGTTATATCTGCATGAGTCTCGGACAATGAAGCCCATAAATACTTCTAATTGCACGTTTTTGCAAGATAAATATTCTGTAAGCAGAAGTTGCATTACCCCAGCATATAATGCCGTAAGTTGCTTTTGCTAAGAAGACACTATAATAAAATGCTTTACAAACGTCAATATTAGTGATCTCACGCAATCTTCTTAATGCGAAGCAATCTGATTTATTTTCTTAGCAATGGAATTTATTTGTTCGTTCCAATTTAGGAATTGGTCTCTAGAGTAACCCCAAGGATTTTGCTGTTTTAACTGCTCGACGGATTTCTTCTTGATGTTGACTAATACACGTTTGACCAGCAGTCGTTGGAAAAACGTATAATTCTTCGTCTCATTGGGATTAACAGTAAGATCATTCTCTAAAAACCAATCCGCTAAAGAGGATCCATTTGATGAGAGCAATTTTGAATAATGGTCGATATATATTTCCACTGCTAACAATACTGATATCGTTGCGTATACAACAGATCTAGTACTTGCTAATATATTATTGAAGTTCATTATGTAAATAGAAAATAGGAGTTGACCCAAAATTGAGCCTTGGGCTAAGCCACGCTGTACAAGGATCTTTTTAGAATAAGTTTTTGTTGATGTTTACTACTTGTTCTCGCATCGGATAGGTATGAAAGCAACCAACTTTACAGCTTCCGCGAATGCCAATTTGTTCAAGCTTCATTTCAAGGATGTCATGATCAATACTATCGAATGCTTTGGTGAGATCGATTAAATATACCTATACAACTTCTCCTTTGTCAATTCTGTCATATAATTCGTGTAGTAGGAAACCAGGCTGTTATAGTTGAGAATCCTTTACGAAACCCATGTTGATCAGGGTCAGAAGAGAAAAATTATCCATATATGTCACTATCCTCTTTGCCATATCCTTTTCAAACAACTTTGATATTACTGATTGAGTGCAATAGGCCGAATTTGCTAATTTCCTCAGGAGCACCTTTTTTATAGATGGGTATCACTTTATTGATTTTGAGGCAATTTGGAAAGCTGCCTGCTTGGAACGATTCATTTATGATATGACATAGAGGTGTAGCTATAAGGTTGATACAGTACTTTAGTATTTTGGGAAGGATTCCATCATAGCCCGTTGAATTTGAGTTTTTCATTTCGTAAACAATATTGATCAATTCATTTTCATATGTAGGAGTTAAAAATATAGTATGATTACTTGCGTGGTGATCTCTTATTGGCTTTTGTGGTTTTGTGAAATTGCAGACGAGTGAAATAAATATTAAAAGCATTGGTGATATCAGTCAAATTAGTCAGGCTTTTGTTGTCTACATTTATTTGATCAATTTCATTGGACTTTGTTTTCTTTTGTACGTTGGATCTAATGACATTCCAAACAGCTTTGGACATGTTATGTGAGCCGGTGATTTTTCTTGCATTTTCCATTTGTTTTGATGACATAATAGTATCTCTGTAGATCTTTTTGTATCTATTGTAATAATCTCTTCCAATTAACCCCAACTTCAGAAGATGGAAAAGTTCTTTTAACGTTTGGGAAGATTTTCTTATTCCAGTAGTTAACCATTTTTTATCAGGCAAGTGACCAGTTTTCCTCGCGGTAATGGAGAAAGACAGCTCGTAATAATATTTTAAAGTTGCCATGAAATTATGCATTTTATCGTGCACGCCTGTAGCATGGTATATATCGCTCCAGTTTTCTTTGTGAAGATGATAGCTAAATTCATTACATCGGACTTCACTGTAGCTATATGATATAGTATCCTCATATTTACACTCTAGCTGTTCTATATCAAGCAGTTGTACGCATTATTACAGAAACTTTTTACTGCGTTGAAAACTTCTTCTAGGAGGAGAAGTTTGCAGCATTACCAGTACCACAGTTTGGAGTATTTTTTGTCATTTTGACTGTGTAGTTACTATATAAACACTTTCAACATTCTGATGTCAACGGCTACTTGCCTAATACAACTGTACTTACAAATCAAATATAGTTTTATTTCCAAACTACTCACATTTGGAAAGGGTTATAAAAAAAAGTTTCCATTTTTTTTTTAATTGGTCGTCCTTGCCTGTATCGTCACCTTAACAGCTTTCAGTAGCGCAATTATAACTGTGACTACAAATAAAAAATTATATTAATTTGCGTAAAGGTGTAATCAAAAAGAAATAAATTTGAATAGTTAATTTAGCAGAATGATTATAAACATTCCACACCAAGTAACTACATTGTAAGTATTACTCACAGTCGATTATAAGGGATGCATTCCAAGCAATTGTGGGAAAGCTCAAAACTTCTAGACGCCGGCTTACGTATTTAGCATGCATAAATCGTATTATCACCGTGTATGGTAAACAATAACGCCCCGTGTGCGTCCGTCTACGTCGAGTGTTATCATTGCAAAAGCACGGAAACACGAAACGTACTTGCTTCTAACGTTAACGTAACAACCCTTTCATTATTATTATATAGGCACTCTCTAATGCCGTGTAATGTTACAGTAGCTAACGTTTTCATGCATGCCAGAATACACAGACTTCGGTTGCTGTGTAGTAGTCGAGGTATTGTTTGTGAATGTGTTTACATGTACTTCGCATTTAGCAACATTATTATAAATTCATATCACTATACAAAAACAGTTTTCAGTCAAATTAAACAGTCAATTTAACTGCATTTGTTGTGAAGTTTGCACACAATGCTTATAGTAGGAGTGTATGTAGTTAAATGTAGTAGCTGAATTTAATGCAAGTTTACATAAGAATCAAATTATTACGCCGAAAACTAATTTCGCCCGGAAGCACTTCACCCGAATGATTCAAAGTTCTAATTACATTATACATCAGTGACACCCGCATTCAACTAGATGAACTAATTTCTCCGGGCATTAGATTTGGGCCAATTACACTTGCCAAGATTAACATATAAATTGTATTAATAAATCTTGAAGCATAACACGCTATATATCATTTCTGGGAAAGCGGAATTGTTCGTCAAACTCAAACAGTGAGATACTAAGTAAGTTAAGGCGTGTTTTACCGCGCTATTCTGTACAACTCCCGATCTTTAGGCGATAGTCGGGTCGAACTGTAATTACATGGTTCTAGCTTTTCTTTATGTAATTTATTAATTCACAGCTGACTGTCTGTTCTACGAGTTATATTAAATTAAATTAAAAAGTGTCATATGTACCTAATTGTTTAAATTTAATTTAAACCGAAAAAAACTGAAAAAGAACCTAATTTTATGGACGTAATTATATAAGAAAAAAAGGAATTGATTTAATATAGGTAACATTAAACTACTTTAATATTATTTTTATAGACGTTTGGTCTGTAAATACCAAACGGGCATGTATATATTATCATCTTGTTTATATTCTTCGTTTTCGAGGTTCAAATAATCGCACAGATGATATATTTCGTAAGAAAAAGTACTTTATCTCTACCACTGAAAGGCTTGAAATTACAGATAACAATACTAAAAAACATTACTAAAACTAAATATAAATTCTTATTATTACACTGTCGCTCTCGTCGCATGTAACTACTCATTCGACTTTTCCAACAGCATTCTCCAATACTCTCGTCTTCGATCAAGCGCAGTGACTATATACAAGAAGACAAACCAAGCTTATGGGAAAAGTGATGCGCTTAAAAACATTTTGGCGGTCAAATCCAGATGTCGCTAGTATCTTTACCGCCAAAAGTGTGGGGTAGTCTGAATGTTTAGCAAGAATAAGAACTAGAATTTAAATTATATAAATTATATAATAGTACGATTCGCCAGTAGGTGGTACTGATCATAACGTATTTAATGTAATGAAATTACTATGATGTAGTGATATGGATTTCAAGCACGGCAGGCGGGCAACAATATTTTGAATATAAATAAAAAATAATTGTATATATGTATATGTCGTATACGAATTGGTAAATATTATTTTTTATTTCTTTTTTGTTATTAGTTTAAGTTGTAAGTTATTTTTATTTTGTACAAACTTTATTATTTATATTTTGCTGGATACAACAAATGCATATACTATAATAATAATTTTATTTTATATGGTAACTGAATTTAGAACCAAAAAGACAATAAACAGAAGATTCTTGGAACTCTATAACGCATGTCGGCATATTGCTATCGGTTTTTATGAAAGTGATTAATAATATTAAAATTTGATATCCGAAATTCTGCCATCGGAAGTTTAAAAAAAAACTCTGTATTTACTTAAATTAATTTCACTTGAAATACGTTACTTCCCCACTCTCAAAATATGAATATTTGTAAGTTCTAAGTTTCACTCTCTGGCTGTCTCTTTGATATTTTAATGGCTTTATATTGTGATCTCGGACACCATCTTTGCAGATAGACTTCAGGATTCGCAATAACGACAATTTGTTTTCACCAGGTCTGCACTAGATTTATTTGAAAAAAAATTTTTGGACTATTTACTATAAAAATTGAATAACACGTATGCGTTTAACACTTTTTCATTTTTTGATGACCAAGAAATATTTAACCCTGAAATACTAACGCTTTTACGTACGTGGTTACTAAACAGAAAATACACGTCGCTATTTAATGTACCTACCCCCAGTAAACCAAATTCAAATTTCCCGCAATTATATTCTGTAACTTCAACTTAAAGGTATTCAAATAACTATTACTTTAATACAAAATCGTAGGTAATTCCATGCTTGAATGTTGAAGTTACTAACACACATTACGCATTTAAACAAAAAGGGAAACAAAAATTATGTAAATGTCACAATTTAATGTATATATGATGTGCCTTTGATGTTATCTTTGTTATTTTACAAAACTTAATCGTTTCTTGTTTACTTATAACGTAAAGCCCTTCCTTCTTTTAATAATCGCATTTGTGAAATCTCGCAACATCTGTCATTGAAAGAATGCCGATAAGCAAAATATACTCGTGGAAACTATTATCTCGCCGTTAAATATATCGAAAGGACAGCGTTTGCTTTTTTCAATTTTAAATGTTGTTTTATTTAGAAAAAAAAAAAAAAAAAAAACAAGATGTCCTATTGATGTCTACAAGTGATTTGCTTGGTACAACTATTTTTGAGTAGATTGCGCTGTCATACTTAATACACACAATTTTTGGTTTAGTAATCTTAAATTGAACGTTTGGACATCCAAGCGACATCTATCGATGACTTTTAAATTAATTTGCTTTTATATGACTTGGTTTGTCTTCTTGTATATAGTCACTGGTCAAGCGCGTATTTAGAATTATATTTGGCGCCTTTAGTTCTGGAGAAACCTACATCTTTCTTGAATGTTTCAGCATTCGCAACCGAAACTTCGATTCCCAATCGATGCAGTATCCAATAGCGCCAGCTTTTCAGCGGTTTAACTATCTACGTACTCATCTCTAAAGAAGTGCTGCCATCTGTTGGCATAGTTGACAATTTCAAATTCAAAATGGAAAAATAGGCGCGTCTTACAATATCACGCAAATGTAGATAGAGAATTGATAGCATAGATCGAAGAAATGAATCGTAGTAACATATTGGCATTTGAGTCTTCTCTGCACTGCTGCTGGTTACACTAATTATGAAGCATTCTTTATTACCTCATTTTTTTTTTAATATATACTTATTAGTAATTTAAATGATGATGTTGTAAATCAGCAAAAATAGTTATTGCTATGTAACTACACTATGCTATCTACCGTCGAAGATAAAAGTCTTGACTCAAACGTAAAGAGAGAAATATGGAATTACTGAAGAAACTCCAATGATTCTATCTCCATTTATGTCAAACTTGAGTCAAGATTTTTCTCTTTGATAGTACATGCCAGTAATAACGCATTGTAATGGAAGTTATTATATAAAAAGAAAAAACTAGTATACAGGAGGAAACAGTTTCGTGCGATAATATGGAGTAACGTGACGAGCTTACAGCAACATAAGAAGGTGGGGGCAAACACAGTTAATAATTTAAAGCTCGCCTAGCCTTTTACTGTCATCGTTACTAGAGAATCGCACTATCCCGGTTATATAATATATCCAAGTATAATATTCAACTCCGAATGTTGAAATGACTCGCTGCTGATATCTAATAAAAAAAAGTATATCGACCATTCTCCTGGATTATAACACCGACAAATCATTCACAAAATCAGCAAAACCAAAATAAAATACCTTTCCTTATGTGCAACACAATAATTCTTCTGTTAATAGATAATAATGATATCTTATTTCCTCAACGTGATACAAAACTACAAACAAAGCTCTGGAACTTTCTTAAATTTTATCTTGCAAATGCCTAATTTGTAGGATCCCAGACATATCTAACTTAAACCAAAAATAGATAAAAATGGAATAAACTCGTAAACCTTAAAAACAGAATAACATGCAGTTATAAAAATATAATTTAAATTTAAATACTTAGCAAATAAACATAGTTATGAAAGTAGAAAAGCCAATAAAATCTAATAACAACAAGCAATCAATAAAATGTTTTAAAAGAATGTCCTCCGTGCACGTATTAAGTTTGGCTTACTAAACTTTAAATACTGTTTCACCAAGAATTAAATTAAACAATTAAATTTGCTGAAAATTTGGCTTTTAGGCCAAAACTGCGCTTTTCAAGAAAACTTTCTTTTCCATATGTATTTATAGATACACAGCGAACCACATTTCTTAATTAATGAAATTAGCCTGACAAAAATGTTCTGAGTAAACTTAATGAATGATGATTAATAATGATCTGACTTTCTGGTGGTGACTCCTCCTTATTTTTTGATCGATTGGTGGAAAACATGAATTCAAAGTTGAATTGTTACTATCTGGTCCTAAATGAACTAAATTAGCTAATTCATTCCACAAATATAGGTGATAATTCATTATTAATATTTAAAGTCATAATTAAGACACTTAATAATGCTCAATGCAACTCAAAATATGGAAGTGACTAAACTATAGTAGAAAGTTTAGTACTTCTGTGGAATCATTAGATAACATATTTCCTTCCAAGTTTTCAGCGTTGGTAGATATTTCAGGAACCTATGAAAGCGAACTGATGCTTGAACCCTATAAACGCTGGGATACCCAAATAATATCTGTGAATCTTAGGGCTATCTACAAATACTTAAAAGAATATTTGAATCAAATCTAGTAAATCTATTTAGAAATCAAAATTTATTAGTTACGTTTTGGAGTGCGCTGTGGAGGAGAACGTTTAAGCACTATTGGTGAGCAACTGCAACCATGGTATGCTAGTGGCTGGATGTAGAAAATTATAATAAACCAATTAAGAACAATGGATTTTTTTTTGTAAATTCCCACCAAAGTATTAGGTATCAAATTCAAAAATTTTTAAGGTTAAACTCATTTCGATTAGATAATTTTTTGCACCAATAATTGTCAACGTCAACAAACTGAAGTTGAATGTTTTCTTAAAAGTAGTTGGTGACCATGCCTCTATGCGAACGCAAAGCCCATCTTGTGGCTATGTGCGTTTGTTTCTAATAACGCCTATTGCCTTTTTATAATCAGCAAATTTTTCGCTGATGTCACCGTTACTACGGCAACCGCTTGTGCTATCCAGAGGTGGGGTAATCACGCGTCAAGCTCTTCACTTGGACATTTATAGCACTCCAAGTAGATGTAATAGTTTAACATATTTTTTGACACAAAATTTGTTGATTTATTACAAAACAAAAACCAATTATACACTGAGAAAAAAAATTAATAATCATAAATAAAAATACAATTATCGTAAGTAAAAAGTTCAGATGGATAGGGGACAAAAGCACAGGTTACTTAGCACTAGTAAAAAAGAGATCCTAAACACTGACACTAACAACAAGCAATCTAAGTTACTTACGGTCTGCTTCATACCGGTAACTTATGAAGTGACTTATGATAATTAAACTGAAGTCGTAAACCAAAGAATATATGCAGTTTCCGTAAGCAAAAGATTTGCTTGTGTCAAGTAGATGTATTGCTATGAGTGAACTATTCTATAATGGCTATCACACCTTCATTATTAACCTCAATTAAGGCAAGCTATTTGGATTACTTGTGATAAGGAAACAGTATCATTAATGCACGCTCACTAAATACCTGATATATAGAAGGTAATGGTTTGCTATAAACATACAATATACTTATCTTAAATTTGTTGTTCAACTTATAGGCAGTGCAGGAAACGAAGAAGTTTAGTGAATATTTAATATAAATTTAAATAAAAAGTAGTATTATTAGTAATAGTTTTATTTTGTATAGGACAAACACAGTGACTACCTGATATGAATGAAAGATATTGGTTTCACTTTAACAACAGTTTTTTTTTTAAACAATTCACAACGTAATGACTCATAAAATACATTCCTTAATAATGAAAAAATGAACAAGCAATAATAAAAGATAAGGTAAATGGGCCCCCTTGAAACGTTATTTGTAATTGAATTATTAGAAATCTAAACAAAGGACAAAGAGAAATATGACTTTTTAAACAAACAAAGAAATAATATACATAGGCGGTAAACTTGCGGTTTCTGTTGGTTCTTTGTACTGGGCGTTGTCTCGGCGAGTTGATTCTCAGCCGGCGTAGGTGACGATTATGTCGGGTGATCGCCTCGATAACGGCTAGTTTGTCGGGGTATCCCTAACTGCACACACTTTAACTTCACCAGCGGCGCAGATATCTCACAATGATGGGAATTCAAATATCCTACCACGTGGTTTAAAAATGCAATCTTGAAACATCCGATTGCTTATAGGCTCGGTACTTCTTGTCTCGCTGGGATTCTTTATACGGATGGGGCCTTGAGTTAACCCACCGGTATTTTTAATATATTTGCGTTCCAACTGGCCTACAATGGCCTACTCTTGGCCACTTTTTCGACGACCTTTTCTACGTCCGTAACTCTTACTTGACGCTAGCCCCTTGCGCGTGTAGCAATAGCGGGGACTATTTCATTACTCGGCCGCATTAGCCAATCAGAATAGTAAAACATCATGGGTGCAGCAAACTCAAATAATCATAGTGTGGCAAGTTGTTACTATTTAAGAAATACATGAGTTTAATAGCGATCAGCATTGTTGTTACTCTACTAACCATGTGCTGTAGTCATAAGTAATACGTTACTTACACAAATTCGTCAGGTACGCTGTGTAATAGCCGTTAATAAAAGCACCATTGACAGTAACAACTTGCATTCAGTAAACTGGGTTTAGTTGCAGGTATTAATTAACGAGAATAGTTCCAAGTAAAACTTTATCTATTGTAAATAATGTTGTATCAAGTAAACACTTTACTTAGCCCATTTTTCTAAGTGTAACAAAGATTTATTTTGTGAGACAATAAGCCCTGATATTTTATCCAGAAAATAGGTGAAGGATTGCTCACATACCAAAACCATTACGTCAGAGAAATTTTAATAACCTCATTGAAATTGAAAAGAAACCAAGGCTTTGTAATCCAATTTCTACAATCTGAACTAATAAGTAATATTGTTCGTTCTCTAATTAAACATTTGTTTGCAGATATGTCGCTGCTAATATGGACGACACTCCTGACCACCTGTGCAATGTTCGGATCCTGTCTCCACCTCTCAAGCTGCAGCTTCAACTCGATGTGTCTGTGCTCGTCCGACCAACACGATCTCGACTCCAGATCCATTAGCGACGTCAGCTGCATCTCGGTACCCTTCTTCAAACTGCCAAGTACGTGCTGCATGCCAGAACCACCGCCCCCCCCCCCACCGCCCAAACAGCCCCCTTTGCGCTATATTCCCGCACACTTGCGTTCGTCTGTAGTTTCGTTTTGTCCTCCGTCGTCCGTATATATATATATATGCACATCGAACGGCAGTATGTCTCCCTTTGTGCGCCGTGAGAGCGAGCGTTCAGCATGACGATCACGCTCCGGCAAACAAACGAGACGAAACTTATCTGAACGGTCGAGAGGACGTTTCTCTGGCGGCACGGCTTCGGTCCCAGATGATAACCACGTGTGCATGTGCTCGCTCTGACGGCGCTCCGGTTTCGCCTTTTCTACGGGAAATTTTATATAGAATTTCTCCGGAATATACGCCGGACACGTGTGCCCATATAAGTGGCACAAAAATGACTCGTATCGTAGTATCGTTATTGAAATTGTTTCGTGAAGTTTATAAAATCATTCCGGACAAGATCCGCCTCTCCGAGTGAATTGTAGTTTAATTTTATTTATAGCTCACGGACGTAGCTGGAATTCGTAATTTCGTTGCCGTTAGGAGAAAGAAAAGCTGTTATATGAAGACATCAATGAGATTCTTAGACGTTTTTTGCTTATTTTAAAACCAGAGTTCGATCGATTCTCTCCAAACGTGCAGCTTTCACTGCCAACATGGTTCTATAAAATATATTTATACATTTATAAACTTTTGATCTACGTACTGCTGTATACTGATTGTACAAAATGAACTTGCAAAAATGAAATTCAACAAGAAAAAGAGAATTAAATTAGCTAGCTCAACTGATAAATTTTAAAATGGCGCAAAAGAACTATTAACCTCAGATTTACCCTCGCGAATTAAAACTTGAATCTAACCACTAAAATATGAGTAAAAGATATATGACTTTCTTAAATACCCGAAAAATTGAAAAGGTTTAATTAAAAATGAAAGAACAGATTTTTTAACCCAAAGAAGTTAATTAACAATCAAATTTAATTTTTTTAAAAAAGGTCAAATTACAGCTCGTGCAGAAAAAAACCGTGAACTGAAGGTTCTGGCCTAAATTAAAAACTGCACTTGATTCTAAATTACAATAGGACAATGCTATTTCCTATACAAAGCAAAAGTATTGTTTGTTCAGGACGATAATCCTAAATATATCAATATCAATCCACGTGGTTTCAAATTAAAATAAGCTAAATTAAGCGTGGATAATTTCTAGAAAATTACAACAAATAAACTAAAAACACGCACAATGCTTCTACTCACCCAAACGAGGTGATTGATAAAATAGAAATGGATCAGCAAAATGGAAAAACGGAAAAATTAACTCTTTAACTATAATGAGAGAATAATAACTAAAAAAATATCTTCCTGCACAAAAATAATAAATGATCTTATATCTAAAATGTACACACATCAATATATTAACAATTATTACAAAATGAATTCCCTGATAGACAAAATTTTAAAAAAAACGAAACGAAATTTACTATAATCAAAATGGATTACAAAATGGCAACAATGAATTTACAAAAATACGTCTACTCACGTCAATAGTCGACCAAGGAACTCTAGAACAAACTTCTACAATCGTTATTCTAACAATAATCTCACTCTTAAAAACTTATAACGCAAACGCACAATTCACCGAGAAAATCTAATAGAAAACGCATTAACTCAAACTAGCAAACGCTAGACAAATAATTGAATGGAATTAATTTAAAAAAACTTAACACATAATTAAATAAATCATACAAACAACTCTTTAATTAAATTTATACAAACTAAATCTAAATTTGTGAAAAACTCTCGGTAAATTGACAAATGGCTGAACGGAGTAAACAAGACAAAATCTATGCAACTTAAAATACACTCGCGAAAGACGGGATGCCTATCCACAGCAGTACATACAATAAATAATAAAAAATTATCGGTAAAAACACAAAATGATTAAATTTTAAAATTTTTATATTTTGGAAACCATAAATTCTGATTACATACATATTAAAATAAAATTGCTAAGAAGCTTAATTGCAATGTGAAAAAAAAGTGCAAAAAGAAACTGGTTCTAGAGCAATGATATTCCTAAAAAACTATTTTACAACAGACTTGCGCAAAGTAATATTTTATACATTTTGGCAATAGTTTCAATTCAATGCTTTTATTGCTGCAAGCGTCACAGCTATCTCAATTGCTATTAAAGATAACCCTAATGTATTCTTCTATTTATATCACAATTACAAATTAAGTTGTGCTTTGCAATTCTACACGTGATTTTATTGTTAATATATCAATTTCCAAAATTTTATGTAAGTACTGCACAGTTCCAAGTTAACCCTAATCAATTCTTAGACTGTATTGTTACAGCCGTTGATATAACGTAAGATATAAATAAAATGCACTGCAAGCAAAGTATAATAGCTTCTGTCAACGTACACGAGATTTATTCATAATCTCAAACCATAAAATTAAAAAATAGAAAGAAATTTTATTTGGTAATTGTGGGCTGGACATTTGTAAGTTAACGATTAGAACATGATAAGAAAATAAATATTAAATAAGTAACATTAACTTGGGGTAGTTCCTCTAAGTCTGGTGTAGGAAATTTAATCACAATTAAAGGAAGGATGACTAGCGTAGCATACATTACGCTCCGACAGGAAACTCTACAAGCTTCCGTTGATAAGATGGGGCTGGAAGCATTTATCTTCATGTAAGCCCACAACTCTAAGGAAAGCTCAGAAAAAGCTCCTGAGCGCAAAGCTTTCCAAGAAACTTGTTCCAAAAAGCTCCGGAGCACAAGGCTTTTCGGAAAATTTGGTCAAAAAAGCTCCGTGAACAAAAAGCTCCTCACACAAGTTGCTCAGAAAAGTTCCTAAACAAAAAAGCTTCCTACGAAAGTTGCTCAGGAAAGCTCAGAATAGCTCCTGAGCAAAAACTTCCCCACGAAAATTGCTCCGGAAAGCTGAGCAAAAAGCTCCCCACGAAAATTGTTCCGGAAAGCTGAGTAAAAAGCTCCCCACGAAAGTTGCTTAGAAAAACTCAGAAAGGCTTCTAAACAGAAAACTCCTCACACAAGCTGCTCAGAAAAGCTCCTGGGCAATAATCTCCCCACAAGCGTTGCTCAAAAAAGCTCTCCGCGAAAGCTTCTGAGTAAAAAAAGCTCCTCACAAAAGTTGTTCAGAAAATCTCCTGAGAAAAAAGCTTCCGCGAAAGTTTCTCAGAAAAGTTCCTGGGCAAAAAGACGCCCGCGAAAGTTGCTCACAAAAGCTTCTGAACAAAATAGTATAAGGCGTAAATTTTATGTTAATTTTTCTTTGATATTTTTGACTAATGACTTACAAACTAACATGATTTTTGCTGAAAAACAATGCGTACAAAACTGTGTGAGAGTATTTATTTTCTATTTTGACTGCAACAATAAAACAAGCTCACATCATCTAAGTAACCTTAGTAGATAAGTTAAGGCAGTTGTAGCACAAAATCCCATAAGAAATATAATAGTGATTATCTTCTTCACTCCTATCTTTTGCCTTGGCCAGGCTCATTTGGCAAATGTCGCCTAGAACAGTTAAATGAGAAGCAATCCAGATTCCCACCTGAAAGTCAAAGTTGTCCATTCCAAACGCAGATCCATACAGAAGACCTTTTCCAAAGCAATTTTCTAGAACCCTTAAGAAAACTCCACCTCAACTCAAATTCTAGCAGGAATACCTGAGAAATCCTGTCACCAGACAAAGTAGGCAGACGCAACAACTGAAGCCCGCAATTTAATTTTATTGATTAAAGAAGCGAATTTGATTTAAATTGCCAACCCAAAGAAGTATCCTAATAAAAAAACAAATTCAATACCTCGTTATAAATAACCTCTTGATTACTCTCAGAGAGTATTACGTTGTAGTAGTTTAGAATCATAAAGACTAGATTTATAAAATGAAAGATTTGCTTGTTAATTAAGAAAGGAAATAAATCCTTAAATAATTGTGCACTCAAAGTTCTGTGAAACAACATAAAGAAATCCCGTTAAGAGGAAATTCGATATAAATAGAGAACAAGATTTTATTGCTTGCCTGGTTTTAATAGTGCCTATTTACTTCTTTAGATAAGATACTTTTTCAAATAAAATTGCATTATTGTCTTTTTTTACGAATCAATATAAATAGGTTATATGTTTTTGTTTTACATGGAACAATTTAATTTTGTATTTCTAGTTCCACAACAAATCGTTTTTCCTAACAACCTGGTACTACCCTCAAAGAAAGCACCTATTTCCACTATAAAAAATTACAGTAATTTTGCCATGGTAAATCATGAATATTACATGTAATAACGTTGTGAATTTACCACAATAAATCATGTAAATTTTGTTTTATATGTTGTTTTCTAGGATATTTAGCATGGAAAAAGAAATTTCGGTAAAATTTATAGCTTTTTCATGAAAGTTTAAGATGTAACAAAAATTCAAAAGGAAAATACAGGAAAAAACATGTACAATTTTGTATTTACTCTCAAAATTTACTTAAAAGTGTAAAATTAACACTTTTTGGGGTATTTAGTGCACTTTAAAAGTAATTTTACTAGTGAACTATTAATTTTGCTGTAAAAATATGAGGATCTTTTATATTTATTTGTTTTTACTTGAATTTTCGGGTAAAACTATGGATATCATGGAAAATACGAAATTCATACGCCGCACATGTGATTGTTATTGGATTTATTTATCTGTGCGCGTAGGTAATTCTATTCGTTTGTCGAACTTATTATTGGCTCAATGATATCATGTACGTCACAAACAATCGTAGGTTTCGCGTAAGCGTGTTCATTCTTGATCCCTGGTTGAGCGATTCAGTATGACCTATTATGTGCTACAAAAGAATTAGGTAAGTTGCTTGCTCTCTTTATAAAAATACATATGAAAATTACTTCAGTGTTCGGTAAATATAGAGTTCATATAAATATTACATACGAATTTTACAGTAAAATCTTTGAAAAACACATCAGCATGTGAAATTTACTAGATGGTAGAAATTTTACCTTATGAAGCAAATTTACCTGTAAAATTGTAGGCAACTTTGTTACCAACGATTTTACATGTAATTTTACTGCAACTTTTTTTACAGTGTATAAGCGCACTTATTTTAAACTAATAGAATGTTGTGACGCAATCCAACCAACACACTAGATCAGGGGTCGGCAAACTTTTTTAGGACAGGGCCAAATCGTAGCGAAAATTAAGTTCAGCGGGCCAGGTTGTAAATTCTAACGTATATTTTTTATTAAGTATTCCCCTGTGTTTTATTGAACCGAAAACAATGTACCAAAAAGTTTCCGTCGTATCATACAGGGTGTTTAAAAATTACTGACTTGTCAAAGAATCTTAAAGTTACAAACCTTATTTTTTTTCAAAAACAACCTGTATTTTCTTATATTTTTCTGCAACATTTCCTATACGTTTCAGTGGTTTTATTTTAAATTATTCCTATTATTTATTAACTTTTCCAAATGGTCAAATAATGTTTACCTGGTGGATTATAAATAACAATACAATAAATTATTATTGTTAGTAAATATTATAATAATTATTGTTTTCTATATGTTAGTACCTAGAAAACTACGAAATATGTAGACCAAACAGTAAATATTAAATATTAAAAGTTTATCTTCATCTGATTCGCATTTTGCAAAATAAGGCAAAATGCGAACAAAAAGTTAATAAAGTGTTTGTGTGATATAAGAATTTGCAGAGGATTGAAATAGCTAAATAATGGAATCTTTGCAGACGATGTGGTAATAATAACAGACAGTGAAAAACAAAGAAAATTTGAACATATGGAAAGGAAACATGGAAGAAGAGGGCATGACAATAAACATAGCAAAAGCTAAAATCCTCGGAAACCAGAATGTTGAAACTAAAATTGAAATAAATGATACTAAAGTAGAGCAAATGAGAAATTTAAATATTTAAGAGTAACATTGGAAGAAACAGGAAAACAAGATGCTGGAATAAACGATTGATAAAACAATCAAGTACTAAGCAATAAACCAAAAATTTATTAATAAAAAAGACAATAAAGGCAAACCTATAGTAGTGTTATGAAGACAGCCAAGAAAAATAAGATTCCACTATTTAAGGGCATTTGGAAACACATCTCAGTAGTTCAATATCTGCTACTTCTGAAGATTTGGGCACCTTGAAAACATCTGACCAGAAAATTTTGAAGTAAAATAGGATCCATTTTTAGGAATTCTAATCCAATCTAGATCACAAGAAATGAATGCGACATATTTTTTGTAATATTTCAACAAACGTTAGTATCTTTTCATTTAAAATAATTTGAAGGGACGAAAGTTCAGTTGAGAGCGCATAAGAAACAGAAGCAATAGTAACTATTAATGGACGGAACGATTGTAGAAATTCTTTCTCATTTAAAAAAATATTAATAATTTCTCCGAGTTCCAAAAATCTCAATAAAACTTTTCCACTATTGCACCATCGAACGATGGTTAACTCGCCGAGAGCCGCTTAACCACTGCCACAACTGGTTCAGTAATGTAAAATAGATAGAGGTGTTTGATGAATTATGCAATGACTTATTGAAAGCTTTGGACAAAACAAAAATACTTGTGCAGTATCAACAATGACTGTTGACTCATCAAGATATAATAAAAACCACTAGACATTTTTTGCCTTCTCCATTAAGAAGCGTATTGTGATATTCTCAATTTATCTGACAATCGCTTGAGCTGAGAGGTCAACAGAAAAACAAACCCTCTTCTTTGGGCACACTTCCTCAGCTTTATCCCAAATCTATTCATGAATATTTCAAATTTAATTCTAAATAAGGTTAGAAATATTATTGCGAAGTACGCCGAAAGCGTTCATAGTAAATGAATTAACCGGACTTATTTACCGCGACATCAGTAGACTATCAGTCGGTGAATAGTAGATATAGATACCTCCCGGTACAATAATTTTCGTAAACCCTTATTATGGGTGAGAAAAACTATCGGCAATAGCTGAATTAACCGCTTGTTACTTACAACTTACGCGGGCCGAATTGAAATACGCAGCGGGCCGGATTTGGCCCGCGGGCCGTAATTATTATTTCTTGAGTACTCCTGCCATAGTAAATAAATCCATTAATTTTTTTTTTTTTATTCAACCCCTATTTTATCGGGTCAATATTAAATCATTGCGAAAATGTTCCTAAACAAAGTAAAGATAATATTAAGGCGGTTGGATCGATAGTTTTCAAGTTATCAAGAGAGAAACAGAAGTTACCGGAAAAGCATTGTCAGAACAAACCAAACCCCCTAAAATAGAATTTAATTTCACAATTTTTACACTATGTAAACACATAAATTCCCAGAAATTCGTTATAATTACTAGCCTAAAGGCGCACTGATGAGCTTTCACGCCACACTCAAGCCTTGAAGTTAATAATTTGTAGAAATCGTGTTGACACTTTCTTAACCGTTCCACGAATTTATAGCATCGCTTCCCCCATCGCATAATCGCCCTCAAAAACTAAATTAGAACGTTTGAGCGTCACTGTTTGTTTCGGAATGATTAAAATTCTCCCTAATTCTCCCTTATTACAAGCTCGGCACCCTCTTTCTGTATCGCCCTAGGCGTGGAACGCCGCTCGTTTTGCCATTAACGCCTCCCCACTTCATCACCGGGACATCCGTCACAAACCGAAATTTCCGCTGACAAATTATTTATCATAAAGCGTCATTAGCGACGCAGTAAATTAAAACCGTTTCTGACGCGACGACGGCACGGCACGCGGAAGAGAGACCCCGATGTCGTCACAGTAAAAAAATCACCTTGTCGCCTTTGTGCCTTCGTTGACTTGCCAGACAAAGGCCTATTGCTTTTCTTGATAATTGCAAATTCCGCGTTATAATTATGGTTGTCGTTGTGTCACAGAAGCTGTGTTAGGCAGGAAGTAGATAAAAAAGCGTCATTAATGTTGGAATTTTGACAAACGAAATTGATTTTTAATTGTAATAAGCCACAGCAACAACAAATGCACACATTCAAAATAAATTCATGTAGGGGAAGGTGGGCCAAGATGGGAAGATTAAGCTTTAGAACACTGCATCAGGATTGCAAATTGATATACAAGTAGGGGAAGGCGGGGTAAGATGACGAGGTTAAGCTTCTACAATTTATCCTAGCCACTCTAAATGGATTAAGCACTGAAATTTTATGAGAATTGATCCATATCTTGCTTATATCGAATTTTTTTCAATTGCCTCTTTCATCTTCCAAGGAGCGAATCACGGGTTTTTCCGAGAAATGTCATTTTCGTCATCTTACCCCTTAGCTGGGGTAAGATGACGAACAGGGTGAGGTGAGATAAGGAACAAACCTGGGGATTTAAAAATATTAAAAAAAAATACCTTTATTAATATGTAACTTCAAAAAAACAAAAACAGCTTTTATATAACTTTGAAACATTAAAACGAAACATGACGTAGGAGGTATTTAGTGCAGAAATCGCATTTATAGGGCCTATGACTGGCCTCTCTCTGTCCGAAACACTCAGAATGAGCCCACTTAAAGCATTTAAAGCACTGATACCACAATTAATCTTTTCCTTCTTCCGAGCATATGATGCACAATTTATCTTCTTCGAAATCCGGCGGATCCATATCATCATCAGTGTCGATGTAAGGTACGGAATGAGATAGTTCGTCGTCAGAAGATGAAGGGAAGTTCAGTTGACGTCGTGGTTTCTTTAGTTTGTCTTCTTAGTCAATTTTTTCTGTCTTTTCAGCTCTTTCACTTCTTGCTCCTTTTTTTTTCTGTTCCAACGCTTCTTTCACAGGAGTTCCTGTTAAAAGAAATGACCATACCAGAAAGTCATCACACGCCTGACTGTAGGCAGTCTTTAAAAGTCCATAAAACCCCACATCCAGGGGCTGCAATCGGTGGCTGGTGTGAGGTGGAAATCCAAGCATAGCTATTCCATTCTCTCTACAAAATTGAATGGCTTCAAGGGTGACATGAGAGGCGTGATTGTCCATGAGAAGTAGAATGGGATGTTGAATACTTGGGCGAGTGTGTGAGGCAAAATGCTTCAAATAGTTGACAAAGTTGGTAGATGTCATCCATCCTGATATATGAGGAACTGCTGCTGCGCCTGGTGGGGCACCTTCTAAAAATTTCGGATTAATTCTCACCCTTGGATAAATAAAGAACGGAGGGATGTAATTTGCAGTGGCGCTCATGGCATACACACAGGTAACCGTAACCCCGCGTTCAGCTGAAGAAATTTTAATGATTCGGCGAGCACCAACAGGGCTGATAATTTTTGGAGTTTTCGTTGCAACAGTGGAAAATCCGTCTCCATCGACATTGTAGATTTGTTCAGCTGTGAATAAGTATTTCAACCTGACATCCCTAAGTAACTCATAAAAGTTCCCAACATTCACTCGGTTAAATGCCATGAGCCGAGCAACTGATGTGGGCTCAGGTTTTCTCATAGTCAGTCCGCATTCTTTCAAGAATTCCCTGACAAAGCCTTCACCAGCGCTTCTTTTTTCTGCATTAAATATATGACTCACCCCATTTTTTTCTGCATAATCGAAACATATACTAGCGAATTGCTTTCTTGATAGGCCAAAGGCTCGTTCGTTAATGTCAGTCACGTATTGCTTGAGCTCTTCAACTTGTGCTGCAGAAAAGGTTTTTCTGAACCTTCCCAAATTTTGGGGGAATTCCACTTCAATTTCTTCTCTTTCTGAGGGATGAACTCTCTTTTTTTTAAATATCTCCTTATTGTAGGCTCAGGTATTTTGTATTTTACTGCTGCAGCATTCAGACTTGAAACCTTGCGTGCGACATCTGATATGGCTGCCTCCATGTCCTTATTTTCCCACGTTTTCCTGACACTGGTTCGCACGTATTTTCGCGGCATATTGATGCGTGAAGTGTTGTTTCTCGTCTAGATTCGAAAACACACTTATTTATTTATTACTTATAAGGGGGCATATAACCTTAGTCACATGAAGTACCTACACAATGTAGATTTTAGACTCAGTCCTTACAAATTTACAAATAATAATTATAAAAAAAACAATATTAAAAGTAATGAATCGTTTAAAATATGACAAATAAGTATTCAAAAAAGCATGTAGGGGAAAGATGACGATTTATTTTTCGTCAGGGGTAAGATGACGAAAAATTAATCGTCATCTTTCCCCGTTGAAAATTCGTCATCTTTCCCCCTCGCGCCATTTTTACCAAAGAAACGTTTATCATTAACCAGAACGATTGTAGAAGATATGGTTCTCTTATGAATTAATAGCTATTGAGTGGCACTTTCAGAATGCTATAGTAAATAAGTTGAAAAATTTACTGTAAAATGCTGATTTCCTGCGTTTTGACACTCAAAAATTACAATGAAATACGTTGTACATGAACTTTTTACTTAAATCTGCATCAACGCGCACGCGCATTTGTTTAATTTAGCGAGTAACATTTTTCACCACTGGGGGACTTTTATGCACGCTGGGGACGTGCTGCTATCTGTGATAAAATGTGAGAGAAACTAAATTCGTCATCTTTCCCCATTCGTCATCTTACCCCGCCTTATCCTACGCTTGTTGTAATCTTTAAACATTTACCTGCTGATGGATGAATTCACAATTTTTCGATGGGGACTCATGATGTTGTGAGAAAATTTTGAAAAGAAATGTGTAAATACACCATCTTGCCCCACCATGGGGGCAAGATGGTGTATGGGGTTCCAGGTGAGTTAAGAATGGGTCGTACCATAAATCTAGGTAATAGATAAAAAAAATAGATTCTTAAAATATTCTTAAAAACATGCAGGAATAAAGCTTAAATTCTAAAGCGAAACTATTTAAAATAAAAAAAAAAATACAATAACGATAAGAATATTAAACTTAATCTAAACAATTGAGACAATAGAAGACGAACTCATTCACGTTATTCGCACAGCCTCCATGTACCCAACCTCGCCATCCATGGCATTGTATCAATACTTCCCCTTACAATACTAACATTAAGCGTCATCTTCCTCAACAGAAGAACTTGGTTATTTCCTTGACGTTTTCTAAAAATCTATCTCTTTGCCTTCCTTAAAAAATTCGGCTTCTTGATCTCTTCTGTTTTCTTCTTTGTCATGCTTTTTTCCTTTTATCTCTCTAGTTGCCTTAGGAATTCTCCAGATTTCTATTTTCTTGTAGCAGATTTTTATACGTAGTTCTTGTAAGGATTGTTGTCTTTCCCTTGTTACGCTTTGATTGAACCTGTACTTTATTCCTAACATCAGAAATAGGCATTATGTCTTCGAGAAAGCATAATGGCATATCCAGGCATAACGGACCAGACTGAAGAGTGAGATAATGATGTCCCCATATTGCCCCATACCAATAGCCTCATCTTCATTGGGACATTTTCTGGTTATGTTATAATAACATATTAAATATTTGAAATAAACAAATAACACACTATAGGAAATACTTGCAATACATGTCAATTAATAAGCACAAAAAAGTGTAGTTGTAAATAATTTACTTATACTTCCGATACTGGCGGTTGAACTCATCATCAAAATAATAACGAAATTCTGGAAATTGCAAAGTTCACGCACAAACAGCAATAACTTTGTTATTACGACTAGTAAAGTTTCCTACATTACAACAAACGTAAAACCGCACTTGTCAATATTAGGACTGCTATTATTTGACAGATGCTTACTGCCGTTTTGTAGATAAGACGATGTCCCCATCATGCCTCGTGGCCCCATCTTGCCCCACCCTCCTCTACAAACATTATTTGCAATATTAATTTACCTTGAATTGCTAATTTCGGCGAAAAAGTTTCTTTTACAAGCACAATAACTAATAAATAGGATTTTTAAGACATGAACGATTTTACAGGACAAGTAGCAAAGGGGCACGGTCTTACGTTGAGGAAGACATAGGTGTAGTATAAGCGCCTTCTACGGATTAATCCACGAGTTCACAGCTACGAATGCCTTTAATAGATTCATGTTCCAATTAATGTTCTCACGTATGATGTTTTCTTAGCTGTTAGCGTTGCAATGGATAGCCGCTCTCCCGCAACGGGTAAGCCGCTCCATCACATCAGATAGCCGTTCAATTATAACTGATACCCGTTCCCCCGCAACACATAAGCTTGCGCGTTAGACTAATATTATTAGTAAATATTACACTAAGAATACGAAAGTGGCGATTATCTTTCTTAACTTGCTTGTTGAAACTCACCGTTAGCAGTTGCTTTCTGTCGTCAAGCAAGTGATTATAAAGTTGTGTACCACAACATCCGAATTGATTAACAGACTGCATTGTGTTCTTATGTTGTTTCCAGCAAGCGCCTGTATAAGTGGCTGATAACTCTTCCAATTCAATTTTTGTTACTTTTCTACAAAACAAGTTACCACATTAACAGCCTGTATGTGCCCACATAAAAGATCTACATAAAATTAAAGGTATTTTTTAAAAAAAAAAGATTTAAGCATGGTTTTTTAGTGCCGAAACGTCGTATGTAAATCTGATGACAGCAACTTATAGCAAAGCTATTTTATAATAAATGATCTTAATATACTTTTCTTCCATATATTCAAACTTCAATGTTCTAGAGCAAAAAACACAAAAACGTCAGTACCTTTGGAATCGTTCAAAATTTGTTAATTTTTTAATGCATTTGTTTTTAAAGTAAAGTAAAGTATTTCTTCCCTATTTAACTGACCATGTATCTCATATAATCTCCGAGACAACAACAGTGCCCTTACCAAAACCACACTGTATTTTGTTTTCGGTTGCTTATTTGGTTAGAGTGCGAAGCATAAAAACGAAATATGCAACAAATGATTCACGAGGCTAATGTTTCAGGCGCACAGTCTTGCGTCATGGTACAGACAGCAGTATAATTCACGTTTCACATTTAAATTAACATTTTCCCGAGCGCGTATTAAGTTAATTAGTCGTTAACATTGCAGCGGATAGCCGTTCAATTGTAAGAGACAGCTATTTCGCCACAAAGGACATACGCAGGTTCCATCGCAACCCATATTTCATCATTCCGCAGCAACGGTTATGGTTCATGATAAACAGCTATCCGTTGCGATAAAACTGCTTACCTGTTGCAACGGAACGGCTATCTGTTGCGATGGCACGGCTTATGTGTTGCAGCGGAACGGCTATCAGTTATAATTGACCGGCTATCTGTTGCGATGGAGCGGCTTACTCGTTGCGCGGGAGCGGTCATCCATTGCAACGCTAACAGTCACTTAGCAACATACGTGAGACACTAATTAGAATATGAATCAATTAAAGGCATTGAGTCCTTCAAGTTACGCGCAAGGAGTCACTCATCATTAGACAAATCCCTTAGCGATAACTGTTCTTCGGTAATGCTGCTGGGCAGTGTTGCTAGTGGTAGTGTGGGCAAAAATAACGGCTACGCCTTCAATATTCCAATATACCTATCAACTGTTTCACACCATTTTATCTGTTTTGCAACAACAGCCGTTGCTGCCAGTACTAATTTTGACTTTGCACTTTCGTTCTTTTGTACTCTGACCTAAATAACTCTCGGTGGAATGATTTCATTATTCAATATTATTGTCCGATGGGAATTAAACAAGTGACGCCCAGCTAACACGAAAATGTCAACACATTCTCTGCACTGTTTCGCATACAATTCACAGTACTGCCCCTTGCAATCACTTCTCATTCGCAAAAATGGAATTTCCGAGCAAGGAAATAATGTACGTTTTACAACAAATTCCGACGATATTTGCAATGTTCCGGAGCGCATACTAACACATACGACGGCATTTCTGCGTCCCTCTCGCTCAGCCTGCGAATTTGATAACGCCGTACCGCCTGACGTACCCCAGCATTGTGTTTGTGTGCAGAGGAAAATCCATTTACCGATTTTAGTGAGCGCCTCGACAACGTATTCGACCGTGTATTGGCGAAAGCCGACGCCAAGCGGAATTGCAGGCACAACATAGAGCTTTAAGTTCGGTCGGTCCGAAATTGTGTACCGTCAGTACATTAGCGGCTTTACGCTTATTAAGAACCGCCGGCCGGCGAGGCCAACGCTAAACCTTGTCCCGCCAACTAACGAGGACGTTTTCAAACAACCCGCTTTAATACGAAAATCGGAATTTTAATGAGGCATTACGTTTGTAAACGTTGAAGTTTACCGTTCTAAGATCTGTCCCGATGCGGAACCCGGAGTTTTAGTGAAGCACAAACGTGACAACGCCCGCAGATATCCGGTGCGGACGTGGAAGGTCGACGGCGCTCGAGAAAGGAGGGGATAGGATTGTTCTTACTCGGATGCTTAAATAATAATCGGTCAATGTTTGCCGTCCTGAAATTCGGGGTTCGTCGGTTAACCGCCATAAAGTTTTGATGGAGGGAAATAACGTGACGCTTAATAACTTCGATACGTGGGATTTCACTGATGAAGGCTGCTTAATCTTCATCTAGACCCTAGTGCCCCGTCTCCTAATCCACTTGAGGACATTAGATTGCTTGATATTACTCTATGGGAGATTCCTATTGTTTGCATATTAAACTACGTTCAGACTGTTAGTCCAATTAGTCGATTTAATGCAAGAGATAATATCAAAAATGTTAATAATGCTAAATTAGCGTCTCCCGTTTAATTAATTATCAAATCAATTAATTATCAAAGTATCAAATCCCCAAACGCTTGGAGATCTTAGACCAATTAGTATTCTTCCAGTGCTGTGGAAAATATTAGAAAAAATTATGGATGTGCAAATAAGACAACACTTGCAACTAAATGACATTTACCCTCCTATGCAATCGGGCTTTCGGTCGGGCTATAGTTGTGAGACGGCACTGGCTAATGTAACGGATGACATTTATCGTGGTCTTGATGCTGGGCAGGCCACTGCTTTAGTGTTGCTTGATTTCTCTAAAGCGTTTAACACCATTAATCACAGGATGTTTATTTATTTATTTATTTATTTAACATATGACCAACGGGAAAACTCCCAAAAAGGTCGCAATACAATTTTATATATAAAACATATTAAAACTAAATTAGAAAACTAAACCGAAATAAAGAGAAAAAGAACAAAAGAAAAATAAACTTAAATCTTATTTAACTATTTGATTATGGCTCAGTGACCTAATCCGGGTGGTGAATTGCATATAACTTAATTCAAATATGTCAATGGAATTAGGTAGCAGATTCAACTCCCTAGCAGCCAAACTCAACGGACAGTTATAGCCGTAAAAGGTTCTGTGGAAAGGAGGAGCGAAGAGATCGACATTACGGGTGTGTACTCCTGGTATACGGAAACAGAATTGTGCAAGTAGATCAGGACAATTGATTATGTTGCGTAAACATTTATATCCTAATTTGAGCAGGGCTATTTTACGACGGGCGGAAAGAGGTTCGACATTTACTAGATTTAAACGTTCGGAATAAGTGTATGAATCTTTAGCTATGTTCAGTTTAAACAAGATGTAGTTAATGAATTTTCTTTGCACTCTCTCTATCTTATCCGAGTACAAGGCTGAGTAAGGACTCCACACCGTAGAACAGTATTCTAGGGTAGGGCGAACTAAACTATGGAATATAGAGATGAATCCAATAACGTTCCTGAAGCCTTGAGTTTGTCGCCTAATGAATCCACACATCTTGATTGCTTTATACGTGATATCATTGATATGTTGATTAAAATTCAAGGAAGAGTCAAAAAGCACGCCCAGATCTTTAATTTGATCTACGTGAACGAGTGTAACACCGTCGATTGAGTACGCATAGTGGATAGTAGCCCTCTTCTTTTGGAAAATGAAATTGTTTTGCATTTATCGATGTTCAACGACATATTATTATCTTTACACCAAACAGAGATGTTGTTGATGTCTGCTTGTAATTTAATGCAATCCGATGCAGAGGAGATGGAAAGAAATAGTTTTAGGTCATCTGCGAATAATAAGAATTTGGAAAAATTTATGCGATGTTTGATGTCGTTTATAAATAGAAGGAATAAAATGGGACCCAAATGGCTACCTTGAGTCACACCGGAGGTTACTCGGATTGGGTAAGAGGTCGAAGTTCCTAAGCGCACTATCTGAGTACGATCAGACAGGTAAGACATGAACCAAGATAAAAGCGTTCCCGTAATACCGTAAGCGCTTAATTTCCACAGTAGCAACTGATGGTCGACACGATCAAAGGCTTTGCTAAAATCCGTGTAAATAGAGTCGACCTGGAGTCCGTTTTCCAGCGATTCAGAAATAAATTGATGATAAAGTAAAAGGTTAGTTTCGGTGCTTCTACCACGAATGAAACCATGTTGTTCCGGGACTAAGTAAACAGCAAGAGTAGATATCATCTTGTCGGCAACAATTGACTCGAGCACTTTGCCTAAAACGGGCAAAGCGCATATTGGGCGATAGTTATGAACATTTGTCCTATCACCCGATTTATAAAGAGGCACCACGAAAGCTGTCTTCCATTGATTGGGAAATATACCTGTTGAAAGAGATAAATTGAAAAGCAATGAGATAGGTAGTGATAAAGATGGGCTACAGTGCTTCAAGAAATAGGGAGGAATATCATCTGGTCCCGAGAAAAACGAGTTAGATAGGGAGCTTAATTTATCGAACACAATATCAGAAGTAATATTATATTATTGAGTTATGGCAGAGTTATGATAGTACGATGGATTGAAGTAGGGCTTAGTATGGGAGTAGTCACAATAGACAGACTGGAAATAATCAGCAAACATATTGCAAACATCTTCCAGATTATCGGAGGAGTCGTTGTTATAGAACATTGTTTTCGGTAGACCATGAGTTTTGCGTTTCGAATTTATAAAATTCCAGAAGATTTTTGGATTTAAATTCATGTTGTTTTCTGTGAACGAGAGGTAACGATTGTAGTCATTGCTAATGCTAGACTTAGATAAGGCTCGAAGATTTTTGTAGCTATTATATAATATATTATTTCTGTTTTTCTTAAATTTACTAAATGCATTATTTTTCTTTTTTAATAACCGTTTGGTGTTACGAGAGAACCAAACCGGATAATTCCCAATGCATACATAGTACTTTGGAATAAACCTTCCAAAAACATATAAAATAGAACAGAACATGTTTACACATTGCAAGATATCGTAAATACCAAATATATCGGACCAATTAAATGTACAAAGGTAATCGTTAATTAATTGATACGGCGCTTTCTTAAAATTAAATTTCCAACCGGAGTCTTTAGCAACACAAACCGCGTCTACACACAGTGAAACCTCTATGATCAACGAAGGATGATGAACATCAGGTGGTACTAGATTAATTTCACTACTCCTAACAATTATATCAACATAAGAAGCAAATACTAAGTCTAACACAACATTATTTGGGTTCCGTATAGCATTCACCTGAAGCAAGTCCAGAACATATAGAGTCACAAATTTCCGATTCCCACGGAGTGGCGCCACTAGATACGGAAAGCAAACCAGCATCATCGTGACGCCATGCCAATCCCGGCATATTATAATCACCGGCAATGCAAAGCCGAGCTTTCGGATAGCGTGTTAACAAAAAATCCAGAGAAGATATATGATCGTAATAGGTAGTCAGGGCGGCATCGGGAGGCAAGTAAACACCACCAAAAATGTATTCGTTGTTATGGATTAAAACAGATACAAATAACTCTTCGCAGGTGTTGGATGGCACTTTCACTATTGAAGAAGATATATTCGAACGCACAGCGATCAGTAAATCACCGCCCCGCTGCTTGATGCTGGTTGAAAAGTCTCTATCTCTGCGATAAACCAAATAGTCGGAACTGAATATTTCGCTATTCGAGATGGAATCCATTAGCCAGGTCTCGGAAAGAATTATGATATCGAAGTTAAGGTTAAAAGATTCAAGATAAACATCATGCAACTTCGTCCGCAATCCACGAACATTTTGGTAGAAGATACTCAGTTGTTTATCACTCTTCGAGGCTGGCTCAAGTTTTTTAAGTCAACTATTTTTGGTGCACCATTTATGTACTTGATAGTTTTGTTAAGACCCTGATCGTTCAATTCCTTAAGTTTGATTCTAAGTTTCCTCAGATTCTCACGCTGACTCACGGTTAGGTCGGCAGCAATAGAGAGAGGCGCTAAAGGTTTGTTCTTTTTGGCCTTTAGTAACTTCAAAACGTCATCACTACTTGAGAGCGTGACTTTAATGGGGCGACAATGGCCCGGTTTGAATGTGCCAAGCCGAACAACGTTAATATTGTCGTCCAGGATGCAGTCGGATCCCAGGCTCCGAAGGGTTGTGAATACTACCGCTCTCTCTTCACTAAGCCGCTCGGTTCTATCAGCCTTTGGAGACTCGGCAAGATTAAAAATCAGGATGTTACGTTCACGTTGCTTGCGATCATTCAACTCCTCGATCACCTGCTCAGCAAAATCGTCGGGATGAGGATCCTGCTCGGCCTGCAAACTGGCTTTAAGGGATTGTACTTCTTCTTGGAGAGCACGCACTAAAGTACTCAATTCTTGTTATCTATATTTCATTTCATGGGCTTTAGTGATGACGCGATTGAATTGATGCGTAACTATTTTAGCAACAGATCCCAGGTAGTACGTTTGTGCGACAAAATTTCTAGTTTTATTTCAGTGGATACTGGTGTACCTCAGGGTTCCATTTTGGGGCCGTTGTTACATACCGTGTACACTTCAGAACTACACTCACAAATTTTAAATTGCAAGTTTCATTTTTATGCAGATGATACACAGTTGTATAAGTCATTTGGTACGTTGGAGGCTACTGAGGCATGTGAACTAATTCATCAAGACTTAATGTATATAGAGCTGAGTTCTCTCGCAAACACTGCTTGCAGATTAATCCGTTAAAGTCATATGTAATGTTATTTTGCAAAAATCAACACCGACCCGTTTTACTAAAAGACATAGCTATGGAAATAAATGGTATCAGGCTGGCCATTGTAGACGAAGTAAAAAAATCTGGGGCTTTGAATAGACAATGACTTACGTTTTAAAAAACAAGTTACACACTGTCTCCAGAAAGCCTATACCACACTAAAGAATATTTACCAGTTAAGACACGTGCTCCATCGGGGTATAAAGGTGCTTCTAGCGAATTCATTGATTCTCAGCCATGTTAATTACTGTGACGTAGTATATGGTTTAGCGTTAGACTCAGCTGACAAGTATCGTTTGCAAAAACTTCAAAATTCCTGTCTACGGCTGATATTTGGTATTAGGAAGTATGACTATATAAGTCAAAAGCTGAAAGAGTTGCAGTGGCTTAATATGATTAATAGACAGCAATTGCATTGCTTACGTTTTTACCACAATATCATTATAACTCAATCGCCGCATTATTTATTTGAAAGATTAACATTCAGAACGGACGTGCACACCCTAAACCTACGACCTAAAAGCCTACTTACACCACCTTTTCATCGCATGGAGCTTTTTAAACGATCGTTTTCCTATAATGTTGCACATTATTACAACGAGCTACCTGAACAGTTCAAGACGCTTGATCGGTCCAGTTTCGGAAGAATGTTATATCGTTTCTTGTTTGAAAATCAATAATTACTTACTTGTTTGGCCTATTTAACACTTGTGCGCTATTTGTACTTTAGCTGTCGGATTAACCACAATTGCATTTTTTTTGTATGCATACACATATCTTTGTATGACTTTTCTTGTTTTTTCTTTTGGGCGTAGTACGTATTGCTGTGGTCCGGCACTCCGGGATTGTAAATTCAGTGATATTAAAGATCAATTTTTGTCCGCGCTGCGGGAGGATTCTCTCAAATGTTAATTTTTATTTAATTTTAAGAAAGAATTTAGTAGTTTTGTTTGAGTATTTTATTGTTCAGTTGTGTAAAGTTAATTTCATTTATTTGTACATTTTGCGTACACCAGTATTGTATATCGTTTGTATGCTTGTATTTTCTTTGCGATGCGTTGCGGCTTCATCGCACGCAGATGTTGTAAATTTGATATATATGTCAGTGTTACCTTGACGCCTCTCAGTTACCAGATTGACGAGCGCGAGTATTGTCTTGTTTAGTTTTCTTGGTTACCCGTTTTTGGTAATTCATTTTAATTTTAAGATGTAGTTCGTTGTTTTGAAATTTTAAAATCGTCCATCTAGCAACTCAGTTTATTAATAAGTGTTATATCGTTGTGCACAATTTATGTATAAGGCCCGTTAATAATTTTCGTTTTAGAAGTGATCGCGTTTAGAGTTTAAATTTTCCGTTTTTTTTGTAGTTTTAATTTTATGGTATTTTAATCACCTCGGGGTAGGTGAAGAGAAGCTTTGGGCTTGTTTTTTAATTTCATTTTGATTTTACTTGGTTCTCCACGTTGATTTAATTAAATTTTAGTTTGCTTTGAATTTTTGAGACCACGTGAATTTTTTGTGGTATATGAAATTCCTTCTAGAACGAATCTACCATTTTGTTTGCTAAAGGATTTGCATTGTCCTTTTTAATTGTAAATTTATGAAGGGGATATTTTAATCCAAGACCTTCTGTCTTAAGGTTTTTTCCCCTATTGTTGTTAATTAAATGTTTTTTTTCTTTTTACAATAAAAGTTAATGATTTTAAATATCATCTTAAATAGTTCTTTTATTTTTGAATCAGCCATTTCTATTTTTGGGGATTTTAAAGAAAGTCAAATTTTACAAACGCCCACTTTTACTTTTCATGAAAGTTAGATGAGATCTAAGAATCTCTTGTGCCCTTTTAAATTCAAATTTGCTGAGCTAGCTAAATTAATTTTGTCATTTTTAATTTCTTTAAACTTATATGCTTGGACAATCAGTTCACAGCAGTATGTAGGGGTTAAGTGGGAGAGCAGTCACCAGGTTTTGGTGACTGAACTTCGCCCCATTAGCTGGTTTTTACTTTTTCATTTTCATTTTCTTACCATTGTATTTTGGTTTATTTTTATTTTTTGGTATTATACTTCCGAAATTTAATAAAGAGATGTTATTATTATTATTAATTACAATTGCAGTTTCCGTTTTGACTTTCAAAAGAGGTATTTTTCATTGAAAGAACGTATTCCCTACCCAAATTTTTTAATGCTACAAATGAATTCTTTAATATTGTGATATTGTGCAAGCATCGAAAAGTTTAATGGTACTTTGGAATAGGAATAGGTTCACTGGTGCGTCTGATTCCGTTGATAGTTCACTCTTATGGTGGAGTTTTATAGATAGATAGATAGATAGATAGATGTTTTATTATATGTGACAGCTTTTGGCTGTGTACACGCGCTAATTGTATAAAGAAAAATTACAAATAGATACACAATACATAATAACACAGCACAACACATTATACATCAAAACATTTAAACTCAAATTGTTGCAGTAAACAAACTCTTGGATGTCAAAAAAGACCCTCGCCTTCAATTTTTTTTTTACCGTACGTTGAAAATCACTGTGCGCTAATGTTTTCCACTCATTTAGTATTTTATTGTAAAATTTAATGGAACTGAATCTGAATGAACTCAGATTCTTGATCAAACGGAAATATAGTGCGGCCACAGGTCTCCGGCTGGTGTCATACACGCTTAGTCTACTAAGTTCTTGTCTATTCGAGTAAGCTTACATAATACATTCATAAATGGATTGATTTGCGCACATCAAAATGCTCATACTCTTAAAAAGCGGTCTACAAGTCTCCCGATGGTGAGCATTATTCATAATCTTAACTGCGCGCTATTCATATGCGCAGATCCCCCCCAAAATAAAATACAATAACACATAACACTATGGAAAAGACCATAATATGCTAACAACAGAACTTCTTTGGTGACGGTTTCCGCTAAATGTTTTAGTAAATATATACAATTAGACAATCTCTTCATTAGGTTACTAATATGGGCCCCCCTTGTCAATCTACCATCTAATATTATTCCTAGATATTTGGTCGGCATGCTTGAACTAAGATTTTTTTAGAGATTTTGTTTCTTCTGAATTTAATGTGAGCTTTGTTCTTAAAAAATAGGTTTCAACCTGCGATAGTTTCTCATGGGAGAGCTCTTTCAAAACGTCCGAGCATTTGTCAAGACGATAAAAATACAGATGTCGTCCCGAAATTATGTATTTTGAAATCACAAAATCGCTCATATCGTTAATATATAAAATGAACAGTACCGGCCCCAAAATGACAACCTGACGTACACCATAATCAATAGTCGCATAGACGATTTTTCATTCCCACAATCCACCATCTGTGATGTTCTCGCTATATAACTTTTAACAAAAGACAAAGCTCTGCCCCGAAAACCAATTTTCTCAAGCTTAAGTAGCAACAGGTCATGTGAAACGTTGTGAAAGGCTTTGGTAAGATCCAAAAACTGTGCCTTAACCATACTTCCCTTTTCCAGTTCATTTGAAATATATATTAAAAGGTCTAACGAATACAATGATGATTTAGTAGCAAAATGATAATTCTGAAATTTGTCCGATAGGTTCTAACCCTTTTGTGTCAGTAACCTTACTTTAGCCGACAAAATTAAATGAAGTAGTGAGGTCTTACCTAGGGGGCCTAAAATAATGATAATAGTAATAATATAGATTTATATCCGTAATGCCATAGATTAGCGTAGAACACGTCATAAAATTACAAATAACAACAATACAAAAGCAACCTATGGTAGGTACCAGTCATATAACATATAGGTACATATAAATATAACAAAAAATAGATAAATAAATAATAAATGGGAAAAATTATAGTTCCAGAGGCTTTTCGAAAAAGTCTGTTACAGTATAAAAACATTCTTTTAACAGGTAGTTCTTAAGACTTGCTTTAAATTGATGAACCGGCTGTTCCCTTAATTTTAATGGCAGATGATTAAAAACCCTAATACAATGCCATACCGCTTGTCTTTGTATCTTAGTTAAGTGAGTTGTGGGAGGTAACAACCGCGTGTTGACTTTACCTCTAGTATTTTGAGCATGCAATAAGTGATGAAATAAGTGATTTCGCAATTTTAAATCGTAAATATTTCAATTCTAAAATGTTTGCTAATAACAAAACTCTAACTTAAGTTGTCTTTTTAATTCAGAGCAAATAAATTGTTTTGCTAAGGATTATAGGATAAAAATGGTGCCATCTTGATGAAGTAGAAATAAAAATGGGAAAGCTTGATTCAATAGTGATTTGAGTTATCATTGATATTATGACCCTTAATACTCAATTTTATACTTAACTAAAAATATGATTTCGATGAAAGAAATATGAATTAAATAAAAGAAATGCTTCTTTTAGGTAGCGGCAATTTCTTAATTTAAAAAATCTTTTTGCTTAGTGTGAAAACAATTAAGCAACACAATAATAATATCGATTTTTGCATGCAAATAAAAAGAATTTTGACATAAAGAGAATAGAAAATGCCTAAGCCAATAAAAACACCATGCACAAGCTATAAAACTTCTGCTAGTTTCATACATACTTCATTCCATCGTTCATCAATTATGAAAGCACTTCTCGAATAAAATGTCCTTGCTTACTTAAATATAGATATAAAATAAATTTTTCTATGTCATTCCACGCTTCCCGTAGTATTACCTTAATTATATTTACTTCGACGTTAATATCTTAGTACTAAAGTGCAATTCTAGGCGACATCATATATTTATTGGAACCTGTCAACGTTCCCAAGGCACTTACCGAAGACGAAGCGGTTGCACCAGCTGCATAGCTTAATCGTAATTACGTCAACTGGTTCAACGCTCAATTTAATGGCAATACATACTCATAATAAGACATTATGATAGAGACACGTAAGTAACTGTAATTTGTCGGTAATCGTTCTTGGAAATTTTAGAAATTAGTGACATTTAATTAATCCATAATGGTTACACATGTATCAAAAGGCGTTTTATTTAAGACTCTTTAGGTCTGCAGAAACATTGAAATTTCTTTGGAACAGTATCCATCTATTATCTCGCTTTAAAAGCTTTATGTTTTTATCAAACTGGTTTAAGATTTCGGCTACATAACCTTAAAATATTCAAACATTTATTTTTTACTTGCCAACAAATAAATCACAATAAATATCATTTATAATTTTAAGTAATTTAAAGCTACTTCACACAAATTTTGTTTTAGTTTACCTGCAACAAAACATTCACTTTTTTATGGATACTTTGTCATTTTCAAATAGTACCTCAACTCAGCCATTTGCAATTTATTTACAGACACTAAGTTATATTATAGCTTTCTGATACAGAATATGTCACGAATTAAAGTATTTCTCCATTTATTACTGTTTAAATTGACATTTACCGTATCTAAGTACTACTTTTTGTTGATCTTGATCATTCACCCTCTGTGGCTACTGATATTTTTATCGATTCAAAATGTATGTGTTACTTAATGCTATCGTTATTTGAGAACTCTTTTGTAAAACATATTCCTGTTTTGCAAGAACAATGGATTTATTATTTATTTTCTTGTCCTAAAATCTACAATAATAATGTTTCTTAAACCAATAAATAAAATAATCTTAAAAATTATACTTACATGATTTCAGTCAAATTAAAACAGCATTATTTCAATTTTAATTTCTATTTACAGTTTTGATGAGAAACAGATATGTCAACGTAAATAACTTTAAGTCGTTCAAATCGAATTTATATATTCCTAAATAATTTTTCACACAACAAGTTTCGACCTGCTATGGCCATCTTCGGATGTAAAACGTTAATTCAGAAAAATACTAGATTAAAACAAGTCAAACATATTGAGAAGGTAATTAAAAACAGTTATAGAACACGTGAAAATCTAGTAATTTTTTCTAAGCTGACATCTTTACATCTGAAGATGACCATAACGGATCGAAACGTGTAGAACATTTAGAAATGTATAGATTCCATTCGAACGACTTAAATTATATAAGTTATATTGTTTGTTCTTTTTCGTTTTAGTCTTGCATTGATTAAAATTTTAATAGTATTTTATTGACGTGTCGTTTCGCTGTCTGTGTGCTTTCTCATTCTATGATTAACTTTAAGAAAAAAGTATTTTTTCCTGTACTGAATTTTTTAATTATTTTCAAATATCCATCTAAATCTAAATTAAAACTTAACTGACGTTTTTATTTGGTTCAATTTTTTTTTAATTAACTACATAACGCTAATGATTTCTAATACTTGAAATTTTAGAACTTGATTTTTCTTTAAATTAGTATTACATTGTTATTAAAACGGAAAAAATATGTTCTTTTAAGTTAATCATAGATTGAAACGTCACGTCAATAAAATACTACTAAAATTTCATTTTTTATTTAATATTTAATACAAGATTTCCGCTAACACCAAGAAAACACAAACAATATAAGAAACAACCTAAGGGGAAGAAAATAAATCGGAGTTATTTACTTATGTATATACCAGGTGAAAAGTTGCGAGCTGCTTATTTTTATGTCGAAGCATCAGATAAAGTAAATTATAAATTTCAGTGACGGAGTTCGTAAACAATATTAAAAGAAAAAAAACACAGGATGAAAGAAATTTTAAAGTCAATAATCAAAAAAATAACAAACATAGATTTTAAAAAACCTAACAATAGTAAATAAAAAAAATCTTTTCGTCGATGAATAGTATACTATTGAAAAGGAAATATATTCATGTTCCAGATATTTATTTATCATTAGTTCATAAAATTCCAGGCGACAATAATAATCGTCGAGTAAGTAGAGTTCTTGGGATGTGCTAATTTTGTACGATCGATATTTATTCTTATGTAAAAGGTTTAAAACTCTTGCACTATTATTAAATCCGCAAACAATTTGTTTAGATGTCATACTAGGATTTTATTCCACTAATACATAAACCTATTTCGATATCATTCACATTTTTCGCTAGGACATTTTTATTTTCGTTATTTATTAATGTAAATGTTGTTTCAAAACGTCGGACTGTATTACGAATAGTATAGTCGCGCTAAGAATTAATTTTTCGGGATAATTTACTGCAAATAAATCCTGTGTAACTTCTACTGAAATGCCACTGTAAAATTGTTTTATAATAAATAGTTTCTCCTCGGGTGTATAATATTCCATTTTTTATAAAATAACTAACAGTCATGGAAACTTACTAACCGTTATAAAATTCGAGGACCGTGTCCTAACACCCAGCAACACCTTGTTAAGAAATGAGCGAAATGAATCGAACGCCGATTAAACTGAAAGTGAATTTACGCCTGTGTTTAAGTATGCCTAGCGAAGCATTCCCCTCACCTCGCAGTACACCGAATGAGGGCTATGTTGAATTGATTTAAATTGAAAAGATCAATGTGGTGATAGCATTTTGTACTAGTTAGACAAGGGTGGAGAATAGCGGCGAGTGCATGACGTTAGACAGGGATAACATACAGATCGGAGATGATATATCGAAACGTATAACTGTCCAGCAGAATAGCACGCGTATATCTCGACGTTATTAACTTATAGAAATCATATTTTTGATGAATTTTTTACTATATTACGGCAATCGACAGGTCGAAAGTGAGCTCTTGGTATATCACCAATCCTTTGGATTTGTATTAAATGGGAAACTAGATGTTTTCAATAATATTATCATACAGTTATTTGACAAATTTACGTTATACATTACAAGACATTATTTCTTGGAAGAACCGCATTGATGACGGATATTGATTGATTAATGATGTCTTTCAGAGACAAAGCTAAGAGGGGCTTTACTCAACGTGTGGTTTATTAGGAGTATTACAAATTTAAGAATGTAATTATGTCAAGTAGCTGTAGTGAGAAGTAAATGTATTACAAAACTAAATAAATTTTTCTGGGTATTACATTTTTTTTGTTTAACGTGCGATGATCTGTTGCGAATCTATCTCTCTCATCATGCTGAGTCAGCTGTACATGTATTTAATATACAGCTGACTCAGCAGTTCGTATTGCTTTACTTTAGATTACTTAGTTTCAATCTAGTTAATACATTAATTTGCAAAATATTCTACTTTTTAACTTAATAACATTAAATTCTTAAATGTGTCAATGCCTTGTAATGTGTAAGAACTTTACATACGAATATTGAGCTTTAAATTTATTAATTGGTATTGGGCAGTATGCAATTACATTTGTTACCTAAATTTCCGGCACCGAAAGTGACGGTAGAGTACCTTGAAAAATCGCGAGGCAAGAATTCAAAATAAGAACAGAAAAAGTGATGCACTTCCGCTTTACAAACCTTCGAATAAGTGGGATGATATTCGGCAATCATGCAGGGTGCCAGCCGGCTCGGCGGCGAGGGAGTGGATTGATAGTAACTCAAACCCAAGATGGATAAAAATTTCGACGCCACTGCTTAGGTTTACTTACCCTGTCATGCCCCCAAGATAAGCAGGAATCCACGGTGATAAATAAAAATCGAGGGGTAAAGCAGTTTGCAAAAATACATACAACAAAATAAAAAAATAAAAGGACGGATTTACTGACAAACAGTTAAAATTTTATTAATAAATTTAACAAAAAGATAAAGGAGGAAAATGTTGTTAACTTTGACATAAAATTCAGAAAATAAATATGTGATACTCTGTACTATTAACCGTTATTATCGAGTATGAATATAAATTAAAATATTGAAAAAATAACAGATAGTCCTATGGTAGGACTCGAACACCGAACGCTTTGGCCAACGCAATCAGTTCACACACAGTTATACAAAGAAAATTCTTACGCTAAGAGTTTATTTAAATTCAAGAAAACGTTACTGTTACAAAAAAAAACTAAAATAAAGCTAAATATTTGACCCGATTACATTTGTGGTGAATAAATCACCCTGTATATGACAGGCCGATATGTTTTAAATAAATATTTTGACTATGTTAAATAAATGAAAAGATAAGTGAATACCGAAGTTGAACTATTTTACTGAATTAGCAACATGTAACACCCTCCGATCCTTGATATAACATATATAATTTACTGTATCGTGTAAGAAAACATAAAAAAAGACTAAATGATCGGGGGTGGTTATCTACTATTGAAAAATTTTATACACGAAAAGATAAATAATAACAAAAAGGAAACGTGCAACTTAGCTTTGACCCCGATCAGCTGTTAGTGGGGCGTAGAGGCCCTCTCCTATTCGGACAGGCAGATCGTAGCCTCTGGGCTGACTCGGTAATACCCGAAACCAGGTGGTCTGTGTAATTTCAAGGGAGGTAGGTTCTCCGAAGGACTTAAAAGGTGGCAGAAGTCCTCAGCCGCACGTGGGTGTTCAAAAGTTCACACAAAACAAAGGTAAGATTCCAAAATTAAAATTAAGGGGGATTGAAAAGAACCTCTAAAAACACAGAAACGCCAAAATCAGTGAAAATAATAGAAGCACAAGATTTGTTTACCGTTAAATAACGAGGTTTTTCAACGAAGAGAAGAAAGATACAGAAATGGCGTTTGGACGCGTGGTTCTCAAATTATATCCCAAAATATCGGGCTCATCCGCCGTAATAATCACGAAGTTTCCACTTCAAACACAAACGAAGATACGGCCAATGATTATTTCAAGCAACCTTCCAATAAAATCCACAGATGTGTTAAAATATCCAAAATTTCCAAAGATAGGAAGATGTACTCGTAAGAACGCGTCTAAACAACAACCAAGACTCAACAGGAAGCCACCAATCAGAAGACAGATAAATAAAACAAGAATAAAGACATGGAGGTGCCCTCTAACGTCAAAAAGGTGTAAGCACAGATAAAATGATCTGAATAGAACAACGATCAATCAAACAGACATGTTCAAATCAAACAGATCTAAACCCCAAAAAGAAAACGTCATCCAATTGTCAAAACACAGGAATTGAAGGAATTTAAACGAAAATCTGAGACCGTATTAAGTATAAGAAACTAACTGTAAGTAAATGAGAATAAAAGATTCAAATTCTAGCAAGGCCGTTCTAACAGGGGAAAGAAAACACCATTTGAAAGCCAAAAATTAAACGATAATGTTTACGTTGTGAAAATACAAGACGTAGGAGCATCTCTGAAGGTAGAAGACGGAAATAGAGGAAAATAGAATTACAAAAGCTTGTCGAAAAGACTAGCGGAGAACTAATTCGAGGTAAGCGAAGCAAAAAAACACATTTAAATTTAAATTTAAAAGCAATTTTCTCTCAAATATTTTACAAATTTTATTCTTGATTATTGATTTACATGCGAAGCAGAACCTTTTGTGAATAATATTTTACATTTATTATACATTTTGTATAACATCATATTGCCCGTAAATTCACTTTACGGCTGCTAGATTAGTTTAAAGAAATTGAAGCCTAATAAGAATCCATTACACGTGATATACTTTTATAGGGACCAGCTTCAGTTTTATTTTTTCTCTGGTCGTCGATCTCCCGGTAGCGATCTCCGAGAGCGCCCATCGAATTACTAATGACGCGGAAAATTAAAAGGATCCATATTGTCGTTAACCATCACGTCGGACGGAATATTACGCTGAGGCGACGGAAAATATGACCGACTTCTCTAGGGTTCGACGCTCGCCTGATGGAAGAGATTCGATTTTCGCCGAAAAAATGCCGTGAAATATGTCCACTTGATTTCATTTTCGAATGCTCCACTGCTCTTGATTGATAACATCTTTCGAGCGGACCATTAAATTAATAAAACACGATGATCGAAAAGGAAAGGAAAAAGGCAAGAGATGGCTAATGTTAGCCAGAATATCACGTAAGAGCAATATAACGGCATCTTCAACTTCAGTAAATTTTGAATAGGTGGTAGGGTAAATGGATGTGTCACAAATTCTTGGTGCTGTTACTCGAGTAAAATTCATTTTCATTACTATTTCTTTTTTTTTTTTTTTTTTTGTTTTTTAGCATCTTGGGATCATAGCCCATGTGCCTCAATGATTTAGAATTATGAACGATATTAGAATCTATAGAATTTAACTGGTAATATAAAAGTAAGTTAGCATAATACTATGTGTTATGATGGTTAAAGTAACTAGAAGGACTAAGACGTGGTCACACACTTCACATCCCGGGGCCTGTCGGGATGACTAACGTTTTTAACAACACAAGAATTCGGCCAACGGAAAATAGGTTGTCCCCACAGAGGTTGAGTTAGGATGGAAGTTACTTTACCTCTATATTTGTATGCTCATTTTGGTAAGTGCATTTATTATGAAATCGTAAATAACTTTATTATTATAGCACATTAACGTTATTATACTTGTAGGAAGTTCGACCCCCTCTCCCATCAGTTGGTTTATAAGAGAGTTTATGGTATCTTTATGTAAGGGGCAGTTAAGTAAAATGTGGTTAAGATCACACACCTCGTGCCCACACCGGCATCTTGGCGACTCAATTATCTGAAGCTTGTGTAAGTGTGATGGGTACTGACCATGTCCAAATTTTATTCTTGCTACCGTAGTGCGATATGAACGTGATATTTTATCATGGGTATCATACCAAGGTCTGCTAAATACTGATGGGTGAATGTAAGCATATTGAGTCATCCGTTTATTATAGGCGGCTTTCCACTGAACATCCCAGTTTTGATACAGTAGGTCTCTATTTATTATGTTAATTATGTCCTTCTCACTAAGACTGCCTTTGTATAAAGATCCTTCAGTGCAACTTCGCTTGGCGAGCGTATCAACCGTTTCATTGGAGGGGATTCCAGAATGACCCTTAACCCAGAAGAAGGTAACAGAGATCCCCTTGCGGCGCATTTCAGTGACGAGATGGAAAATATCGTTGACAATACAATGCATTTTCTTTCTTGTAGATGAATACTGACAGAGTGATTGTAATACACTTGCAGAGTCGGACATGATAGCTATACGTTTGAAATTTGTTTCTGCACTATACCGTAATGCTTCTAGTATTGCTACAGCCTCTACAGTAAATATAGATGCATCTGAATCTAGTTTGAATAATTATATATACCACTGTTAACAACATAAAAAGCACCGCCGCATCCCGCATCAGATTTGGAGCCGTCAGTAAAAAACAACTAATCTAACTGATATTGTAGTAAAATGTGCTTGTAAAGTTGGAAATCATGCTCCTTTTGTCCAATATAAGGTGGAAATACAAAAAAACATGGCTTTATAGATTCGAAGTAAGTTACTGACTTTTCCTCTGCTTTGTAGAAACGTGTATCGAAGTTCACTGAATATCTAAATGCTTCACATAGTAAAGGTGATTTTTTCTTTTGCCAATATACCTCGGTCAGGTCTAATATGCTGAGAGTTGCTATATCACGTAAAATGAAGACAATATCGGTCATTTTTGTTTTTATGATATATTTTACGGCAAGCATTTGTCGTCTCAGCGTCAAAGGTGGATCATTTGCTTCTATTTGTAGGGCATTGACTGGAGTGGATCTCATCGCACCGACACATATTCGAAGAGCTTTATTCTGTATAACATCCAGTCTATGTAGGTTTTTGGACGAAGCGCTACTATATAGTGTGCATCCATAATCAATCACTGATCTGATATACGCCTTGTACACATTCATGGCAGTTGAAAAATCTGACCCCCATCGTACTTTAGTTATTATTCTTAATATATTTAGTGCTTTCTCACATTTAGAAGTCACAGCATTTATATGAAATCCCCATTTTAATTTGCTGTCGAGATTTAAGCCTAGATATTTAATGTATTGCGGTATATCGAAAGTGCAGTTGGCGAGCTTTATATTATCAGTAGGTATTTTTTAGAGCGTGAGAAGAACATCACATTGGTCTTATCGACTGAGAGCTCTAATGCATTACTAAATAGCCAGTTTTTTGTTGTTTGTACTGTTTTAGCAAGGTCCCTGCTCAGTTGCTTTAAGTTCTTTCCGCTGATATAAATACAAAAATCGTCGGCGTATTGAATGATGTTAACTTCGGACTAAAGATATAGTGGAAATCAAGTGTATATATATTAAATAATACAGGACTTAAAGTGGATCCCTGTATTAATCCATATGATGCTAATCTTGGCCCTACTCTTTCATTTTTGCTTGATCTTACAAATATCTTAATATTCCGGTAGATGTCTGTTATTCTACGTGCCGCCTGTTGCGGGAGTCCAATCTTGATTAATTTAGATTCTAGTATATCTAGATCCACTCCATTATATGCTCCAGCAATGTCTAGGAAAATGCTCCCAACCGTTTCGTTTCGAGTAAAGGCAATCTGAATGTCTGAAATAAGTCCTGTTAGAGCATCTATAGTACCTCTCCGTTTTCTGAAACCAAATTGTTGAGCAGGTAGGATTTTTCTCATATCTAACCACCAGTCTAGTCTATTTTTTATCATTCGTTCGTATACTTTTGTTATGCAGGACATAAGAGCGATAGGTCGATAAGAATTCACAATTGAAGGATCTTTGTTTGGTTTCAAGATAGGAACAACCAGTACGTTTTTAAGGACGTCGGCTTCTTCATTGTTTAACCACATACCATTATAAGCGATAGTAAATTTCTTTATGGTTGTTAGGTAAGTTCGCCAGCAGAGCGTACGAAATATCGTCTATGCCAGGTGTTGAATCATTAACATCGTTTAGGACTCTATTTAATTCAATAATGGAAAATGGTTCCAATATAAAATGATTTTCGTCTGGCCCCAAATAGTTGATAGATTTTTCAGGTGCCACAAAATCTGGTGTTAGATTAGCCAAGAAGGTGTGCAACTGAGTGTCTGGTAATTTAGCGATTCCAATGGTAGGCTGCTTGAAATTTCGAATTCTGCTCCATACAAGAGAAATAGGGGTGTCTTTCTTTAAGCTGTTACAGAATGCCTTCCAACTGTTTCGTTTTTTATATTTTAGAAATCTCTTAGAATAAGCAGATACCTGACGATGTTCGAGATAATTCTCTAACGTACGATTTGCATTAAAATTTCTGAGAGTTTGTTTGCGTCTTTTAATGACTTCTGAACATTCCTCGTCCCACCACGGGGGGATCCTCTTATTAGGAGTAAATGCCTTTTTTAAAGTAAAAACTGAATCAGCAGCCTGTCTAATACATCGTAAACAAAAATCTATTTTTTCCTTGGCATTGGACAATTTGGGAATAATTGGTTGTGCATTACATAGATAATCAGTGTAAAAACTAACTTTGTTCTTATCGATTTTCCACCTCTGTGTAGGATATATGGTATCAACATTATCTCCAGTATATGTTATTGTTAAAAGTATCGGGAAGTGAACGGAGGTATAGGCATCATCCAATACAACGCCATTGACTTCTTTCTGCCAGATCATGTGAGCACAAGTAATGTCTACAGCCGATGCACTTTGATTTGGGCTTGTGATCCTCGTAGGAGACCCATCATTAAGAAAATAGAGCCAGTTACATCAACAGCCTTTAATAAAATGTTACCTGCATTGTTCGTTTCCAGAAACAAAAGTAGTGTGGTGTGCATTGAAATCACCGCATATAATATAGGATGTGGGAAGTTGTGTAAGAAAATTTACATATTCTTCACACGATATGTCACATTGAGCGTCCGATAAATTGAGAAAATTGAGAATTTAAATCGATTTAGTTTGATGCCACAAAACATAAAATTGGGATTAATTTGACATTTAATGTTAATTTTTTCAAACGCAATTGATTTCTGTATTAAAATAGCAACCCCAGCATACCCATCTTGTCGGTCTTGTCTAATAACGTTGTAATTTTTAAATTTATATTCCAGGGAAGGTTTAAACCATGTTCACAAAGTGTAATTACATGAGGATTAAATTCTGCAATGAGACTATCTAAACTATATCTTTTGGAAACAACAGACTGTGCATTCCACTGAAGTATATTATATTATGATATAATTGATTGAATTTAATTGAGAAAAGGAAATTAAACATTATAATGCCGGTTTTGAGAGACAATAATTAAGAGAAGGGTGTACTTATCCGTGTATATCTGACGTGTCTGTTGAGTAACCTTGAGATTGACTAAGTTCAAATTCATCTAATTCTATTCCTAAAATAGTACCATACTCTTTTTTTATTTTTTTAACCAGTCGTTTAATCAGTGCTTTCAGGGAATTTGTTTTCACTATACGGGCTGATTCAATTAACAAAGTCATTAGTTGTTCAACATTCAAATCTAAGTTTTTTATTACATTAGTTATTCTTGTTTGCCCTTGATTCTTTAAAAATTTACTGTATTTTTTCTAAACTAATTTCAGTCTTTACTTTATCATACATTTAAAATTTCCGAAAGATCATCATTTACGATTTTATCTGTTTTAATTTTCTTTTTGTGTGGGGTTTTATAAATTGTTTCGGCTGAGTTACTTTTTTCAAAGCCGTCAGAGTCGTGGCTGGAGTCCTGCAACCCCTCAACGCTATTATCCTCCGATTCAAATGAGGAAGGAGCTGCACGCTTCATAGGATTAAAAACCTCGCTAAGCTCATGTTGGGTAGGCCCTACATCTGCCTTATGTGATACAAGAGTATCGCGAGAAGAAGTAGGGGCGGTTACATTGGCCTCAGTAACATCGGAATTAATATGTACATCCGCGGTTACAACAATTTCTTTAGGGTTACCATAATATTTGTAGGACATTTTTGGCAATATGCCCTGTTTTTTACATAAAAACATTTAATTTCATCAGTTGAGGCAAAAATCCTGAATGTGTTTGATTATACTGTATAACAATTGACTCTGGAATATTAACGCTGTGATCTACATCTACATAGACTTGTCTACGAAAACTTAGTACATGTTTATATTCTTGTAAGTTAGACCTGCATTTATAAAACTAATCTTTGAAACGACTTTTAGACCTAATTTATTTAGTTCATCATTTATGGCGTCGTGTGGTATACTGGGTGAGACGTTAGATAATATAATTCGCTTAGCTGGTGACACCAACGTCGCGCAACAACAGACACACCGTTTAAGGTTATTCCCCATATTTGTTTATAAATTCATTTACGGAGTCCTTGGACGATAGATATATACATATCCTATTATTTGATATTCTTGATGCAAAAATAACATTTTGGGTCTACTAATTTACCCACCTCCACAATATACTCATTTTTTTGCGTGTTATCGATAGCGTCCAATATTATTGCCTGTTCACGTTCGGGGAAATTAAACTTTGAAACCGTATTATCTTTAACAATTGAGGCGAAAGATTGTTTACTAGTAAGTACATTACGGTCTTGTTTACTAACGTTACTAACTCCCGCATCACCTCCATCAACGGATGTGCTGCAGGTATCAATGGATATTGTATCCATTTTAAAACGCGAAATCGCGTTAAAAGCGCCTGTAATTCTAACCTAGCCACAAGAACGTGGCCAGGTGAGTCTCTCCTCCACGCGCCGATACGCGTGAAGGAAAAACAGACAAAAATTTACCAGTAATGCAAAACAAAATAGGAGCAAAAAAAACAAAAATAAAATGATAAATTAGAACTTATCTGTACAGAAGAAACTCAGTAGAGAACAAGTATCAATAATCAATCACCAAATACTTCAGCAAAAGAAAACACGTGCTCTCGCTTTGAAACATCGAACCGTACTCCTCTTACTATTTCTTTATATTTTGTATTACTTAATTCGGCTATACTTCTGTAAGAGGACCACTGATTTGGCGATTTGTATGCATACTAACGGAAATAACATGTGTTCCTGAGTGTAAAATGGCTATTGAGCAAATGAAAACAAAGTACTAAAAACAGTGTCCGAAAAGTGCTATTTCGAGGTTATGTACGAGGCGTTTTTGACAGATATAACGTGTGGTTAATGGGGTGGAAAGAAAAGTTAATAAAATTTAGACAAAACAGGCGCAAAGTTCAAACGAACTAGATTGAATTGGGACTGAAGTTGTCAGTTTAGCCATTGCAATTAATTTTTCTCTAAATCCTCCTCTTCTTTATGGTGCGTAGAACTATTTGTAGAGATGTTATGCCTGTTAGTGCCGCCGAAATAAAAAATAAATGAAATAGGTTTCTGTTATTTTTTAACATGAAGACCTAGTTCTGATTATTACAACATCCGTCCAGGAATGTTGATGGAGAAGAGCATAATGTAATGCATCGATGGCACTACTCGGGTAAGTGTACACAAAAGATATTCCATATTTGATTTAATGATCCCATTTCAGTGTCTACTCAAGTTTTGATGTACACACATTATTGCAAGGAAAGAAACCTTCTAGTAGGAAATGGGAACCTTCCTTTTACGGGAAAATTGAATTGGAATGGAAGTTGTGTGGTGATTGTTATTGCGATATTCAAGTGGAGGTTTTACTGAAGGAAGCGAAACTGTGATCGTCAGAGTCACGACAAAAATCTCTGGATACGTAGGCTCATAGAAAACGATTCGGAGTACTTTAGGATGATATAACACCAGTTATTATATCATGGGATCTTAAAATACATAAAAATAAATATAGGTAATGTGACTGATAACAAAGACATTTTATGATATGTATAGTGTAATAAATTAAATGTTTAAAATCAACAAATTCATTATATTATGTGATTTAAAGATTTTATTTAATAAATTGACTAAAGCAGTTGTTGTTTCTATATCGTCTTTTTATAATTCGGTTTTAAATGTGAAACAAAGCAAAATTAGTCTATATATTAAATTAAAATATGGGATACTTAGTTATTTTGCATATATTATTGTTTTAGAGGCCCTAAGAAAGAGAAAGAACTCCACACCTTATTACATTGACAAATTCATTTATTTAAACAAGTCATTCATCTTTTTATTAATGCTTTACTTACGATGTAATCAAACAAATTGCTATAAAATAATTCTGTTATAATTATAACTTCAACTATACAATATTAATTACAATTTATATGTAAACTTCCTACGAATCCCTATTTCTATCCGATACACCAACCAATTATAAGAAACCGATAATGAGAAATGTGACAACTTATAATAATTCTTACAATTGTTGTAGTGTTAAAAATAAACAAATACCTTAAAACAAACAAATTTCAGGATATTGTATCGAACCACTGCTTAGTTATTACTTTAATTTACAATTGATTCCCATTAACTTAACAAATAAGTTTGTATTTGGCGCCTGTTTTATCTAAAATTTGGGCACTTTTAGTAACTTTTCCTTCCATATCAGTACTACCATATGTTAAATTCGTCAAAAACTCCTCGCACATAACCTCGAAATAACACTTTTCGAACACTGTTTTTAAAACTTTCTTTCCATTTGCTCAAAAAATTAATAGCTATTTTACACTCGAGAACATATGCTGTGTCCGTTAGTATGCATATAAATTACCATATCAGCGGTCCTCTTACGGAAGTCTTACCCTTAATTCTTTTCATTTCTCATTGTATTACCATTTTCATGTAATGTCTTATTGCACACGTCCCATGATTATTCCTATTTTGTCCTTTAACTGTTTATAACTGTTGCATAATAGAGATTGTTTGTTATTGTTATTATGCAAGTAAATGATTCGATTTGTAGGGTTTTCACAATTCTGTTAATTAAAACTGCCACAGTTGTTGCAATATAATAATTACTAAATAGTGCTCCACTTGGCTAATTAGAGACAACAGTAATAACATCTGCAGTATTAGTTACAACCAGGGGCGTAAAATATCTGCATGCACCACACTAGCATTATTACATAGGATTTATAGCAGTAATTTTTCAAACCCTATTGCATTAATTACTAAATGAAACGTGCAATGTATATACGTATATCTGCATTTTCATTCCTTTATTTACACGAAAGAGCGCAATTTATCTTTTTAACTTTAAGTCATTCATTCGTTGTCACTTTATACATACAATTCCGAAGTTGTGTAGAGTTTCAAAATGAAATCCATTAAACTCATGCGCGTGTAACAGGTTTTACGAAAGTGGAAATCGTAGGAAAAGAAAGACGTCAACGTTTTGACACCTTTTTGCCAATACTGAAGAAAAAATTACCTATGCAAACTTCACCGGTTTCCGAAAGCGGTAACAACCACCCCTTCGAAGAAGTACTGTCGGCGATAAACACCAATCCGAGATCCTTTGCCTAAACTTTGTTACATACAATGGCACTCTCAACTTTCGATAGCAAGAGCGAGACAGAGAGAGATGGGGTTATCGCATTTATGTGGGAAAGCGTTTCGAAGTCTCGACACGATAGGCGTTTTCAAATATATAGACTACATACTGGAGATACAGAATGTGTAAAGGCAATCGATTTGATCTGAAATGGTGTACATAGGTAACTATATGCGTATTATATGTCTATGAATCGTGTATCTGCACGTATGGTACCGAACAAATTGGCCCTCCGAGACGTTGAGCCGCACCGAGCTGTTGTCATGTCGTGAACTCTTGTTAGGGAGACTATGCAATATTCACGCGCCGTAAGAGACTCTGATGCGAAGGTTTCCGATGTAGTTAATTAGTTAGCAGCTGTAATGCACTGTTTAATACAATACATATGTATGTTTATGTAGATAGCATGCAGATCCGCTGAAAAGGAAGAGTCTACACTGAAAATGAAATCTATGCTATACACATGTGTGTCAGAGTTCATGAGAAACATTAGATGTAAATCAATTAACATTTTCACTGACACTCAAGGGATGCTAAAGCCATTAGAGGTGCATAAATGCAACATCCTTAATAAGTTGGGGATGGGTAACAATCTGCCTCTAGTCTGGGGTACCTGGAAATGAAATCTATGCCATAAACATGTGTGCCAGAGTTCACGAGAAACATTAGATATAAATCAATTAATATTTTCACTGACACTCAGAGGTAGTAGTTGACTTTTACATATGACTGCAGATTCAGAAAGCATCTATACAAATAGAATCTCTAAAGGGACTGAGTACCGACTGTGTTTAGAGAACATGTAGACAGTTTAGCACGTTTTATACTACTGCCCAGATGCTTCGAGGATCTGGTAGGTAATCTTTGGAAAAGTTGACTTATCCTTGGAACAAGTGAAAAAAATCTCAGGCAACAAAACTCTGATTTATCTTGAATTTGTCGGATAAACTTTAAGTAACACCTGCTATGCAATAGGATATAGTGGCATCACACTAGTCATTCGTACCATGCGTGTGATATATTTTCTACGAAAATGTAATTTCAACTTATCAAGGTGATATGACATCCAGTTTAATTAAAATATACAAAGCGTTCCATAAATTATATTTACTCTTTAAGTATGGAAAAATACCTTTAAATATTTTTTTAAATGGAATACCATGTATATCAAGTACCCTTGGCAAAGCTTGATAAATTTGTAATAAATGTATAGTGTTCTGTATTTATAACAGTATGATTTTGAGTTATAAGCATTTATTTGCTTAATGCAAAGTACTCTACTTAAACTGACTTAATTTTATTTAATGTAGATTTTAAATATTTGATAGTGACTCATATTAAACGCGTTTTACCAATTTATTGAATTGTACTTAAGTACCAATCATGAAGGTGGAAGAACTAACACATACAAATGGAATTATGAATATATTCATTATTTATGGACAGTGTAAATAAGACATCAACAGAATATTTACAGATTTAATGAAACCTCTCCAAATATACGCCTAATAAATCAAAAAAGTTCTGTTAAACATAGCGAGTCGCGTAGCAAGACAATCCAGTGAAATAACGTGTTATAGATGCTCAGTAAACACAAAGACTTATGTATCCTGCGGAAATGCAAGAACACACAATTAATGTGGTAAACATTAATTGTGTGTTAAAAATTGTTGGGACATTTGTTTAGACAATACGGGTAGTATAATATGTTGTGGAAATGTAACCTCCAAATGTGTGAAATTGAAGAAAAAGAAAATAAAATAAAAGAACTAAAACTCAGAATATCGCATATAAATGAAAAAACTATGAATAAATCGTTAGCAGAATTCACAATAGAAAACTCCGAAAAGGAAACTCATGAAAACATAGAGTATACTTTGGAAATGACTAACGATCAGAAAAACCAAGAACGCGAGGGAGAAAACTATAATATCTTAACGCGTAAATTCAATGATATCGAGAACTTAATCAAAGAAGAAATGGGTGATATAAAGACAACATTATTAGACTCTGAAATTGAATTTCAAAAAGATGGATAATAGTGTAAATAAACAAGAATTAAAAACAGAGCCATCTAGGAACGAAAAACATAATGTTAACAACAACAATAACGGAGCAATGAAGAAATCTTTAGATACAAAAAAAGTAAACCCTGACACAAGCCTAAGTGATGTTAACGAGGATGAAAAAGAGAATCAACATTTCCAAGTAAATGATGCCAAAAAGGTATTTGAGGAACTAAAAGATGTAAAAGAAACATTACAAGACGTAAGAATTGCAATCAATATGAACCAGTCAAACATTATTACTTATGAACAAAATACAAACTTGGACATAAATAACACACACAGAAAGACATCTGCAGTGGATAAGCAGAATCACACAATCCACGGAATAGATGGGAAAGAAAAGACCACCGCTACTCCTAACATCCTTAAAAATACAAAAGTGAAACAGGGAAATAAAACCATACATGAAACGCAACACGATAAAATAACCGTTACAGAAAACCCAGGATTACGAAACGAAGACTCGTTCAGTGTAATAGCTAATAAACAAAGTAAAATTATTAGAAAGCCAAAAAAAGTTATTGGTAACATCAATGCGAATGTAGCTTTCATAAAAAAACACCAAGAAAATGGATATACGCCCATAGATTTAAAATAAACTACACTGAACACGAATTAAACCAATTTTTAGAAAACAAATTTAAAACAAACAATTTTATGCTTGAAACTTTAATCAAAACAGATTATTACACAAAAGAAAATTATGTTGCGTTTAAAATCGGTTTTCCAACAATAGTAGAAGAAGTTCACATATTTGAACCTTCAAATTGGCGCGATAACATTTGTATTAGGTTTTTTCGGCAATGGTCTAAAACAACGACAAATAGTAATAGGCACCGAAGAAATAACTTTATCCCTAGAAATAGCACACGAAAATAACTGGGAAAAGAATAATAAAGGAAAACATGTTAAACAACTAAAACTCCTGAACTACAATATACAGGGATTAACCAATAAAATTGACGCTGTGCAATTAGAATTGCAACAGCAAAATATCGATATAGTGTGCTTAACAGAACACTTCATCACAAAGGAAAAGCTTAGGTATTTAAATATTAGAAATTTCAAAATCGCCAGCTGTTTCCTCAGAACTAATGCTATACATGGTGGAGCTATGATTATGACAAAACCAGAAGAAATAGTAACAGAAAAGGTGGATATAGTAGATTTATCAACCGAACAATATGTAGAAATAGTAGCAATTGAATTGTAGAGAACTAAAACTACTGTTATTACTATTTATAGACCGCCATCAGGAAACATCGATATATTTATGGATGTATTAAACCAGTTGGTTTACATACTAAGTAAAGAAAACATAGTTTCGAACATCTTTATTAACGGTGATTTCAATATAAACAGCAAAATGATGAAGAGAATGAAAAATAGATTAAAATCGTACAACTTAAAACAAGTATTCGACACTGCTTCTAGAATAACCGAGTCCAATTGATCGACAATGTTTTTACAAACATTAATTTCTGTGATCTTCAAAAGGAAACTGTTAATTTGCACTTGTCGGATCAATTAGCCCAGATCTTATTATATACCTCTTCAAAATCCAATTATGCTGAAGTTGTGCCAGGAACTGTAAGAAAGATCGATCCAAGTAGTATTAATACATTTAAGGAACTGCTTGATATGGAACTGCGCTTATTTTCTTATAAATCACAAAAAGCTGAGGAACTATATAAGCATTTTCGCACGACTTTCTTCAGATGTTTCAACAGCTGTTTTCCTGAAACAAAGAAAAAAGTAAGCAAGACCAAGCGGAATAGTTACCAAGTCAACGATGATATACTGAAACTATAGAATAACCTTGATGATTGGGGAACACTAGCAAGAGTAACAAAAAGGGACTCATGCTACCACATATATCGTGGACTTAAACACGAATACTTGAAACAGGTTACACAGATGAAACAAGCATCCAATACTGCATTTATCAATTCATCGAGTAATAAAACAAAAGCAATTTGGACAATAATTAATAATGAATGCAAACCAGCAAATTTAGCCAGCCAAAGAGAAACTTCATCTCTGTCTCCCAATGATCTGAATAAATATTTCTGCGAGATTGGAAGACGCATTGCAAATGATACTCAGATAAAATGCCTTCATTCACCCTGCTCCGGTTTCAAGCAGATAGGACGAACTTATAGCCGCAACTAACCGTCTCGTCTTGAGCGAACTCTGACAAGATGGCCTTTCCCCTATCCACCACCCCGGAGACGCACCTGGTATGTACTCCCAACCCCCAATCTGTTCTAAGCCAACACTTAAATCTCATTTAGATAAAACCTAGTACTTACTAATTTCATATTTCATTGTCTCCTTCATCCAATTTTGTTTTCTTTTGAATATTTTATTGGAATATTCATCAATTGCTTTGCATACTCTTCGTATCGTAATAGAACTGTTTGCAACAATTTCATCTTTAATAACCATCTATAACGATTTCCTGTCACAACAATTTAAAGAGCATATTTACTCTTTATACTACAAACGCCTTGCACTCGTCAGTGAATATCACAAATGCTATAAAAATATGCACTTTAATAAGTGCGCATATCTATCCTGTTAGCTCGGAATAGGTGCACGATATAATATGTACTTGCAATGTGCAAGGGCACTTGTGCGCATAATGATACTCGACAGTAGTTGCTGTTGAATCGTTCTAACGAAAGGTTTATAGTAGCTGAAATATTCTCGACGTTTTCATATTGTTTCCCCTTTGATATTCTTGTGTATTTGCTGGAAAATTCCATAGATATGATTCTCATTAGAGTTAAGGTACACTATTTTAGAATGAGCATTTTGTTTGCTTCCTTTTGGCCATTATAGTTTATTGTATCGTTTCCGTAATATCCCTGGAACATCTTATTCATTTCTATGACGCTAATATTATTCCTTGCTTTCGTTTTACAAAGACAAAAATCAACAAATTCATTCACTTCGATACTGAGGAAATTAAAATATCGATTCGTGAAATCCGGACTTCGCATAATGGAATATTAAAATTTTTCCTCGTTGCTCTGGAAGAAAATCCTTTAATAAATCGAGAATTTTCGCTCCCCTAGATAATATCACTACGCTTACACCAGAAAACCAATCTCACGCACGGAGAATTCCTAAAGGAAATATAAGATGAAGCGTGATGGTCATGCTGTGAAAATTATTATAAATAACCTTCATGCATATATGTAGATACAATATTGCGTACAAACTCCAATACATAAGAAAAACATTACATCACTCAACGGAAACAGCTTCCAAAAGTATTTTTTTTAAGGTGTCAACACATTAAAATTATTACTTACTCTAACTCAAATGTGAGAGGGTTTAAGGCGAATCTGGACGGCCTTTTAATGAGATTATCTTCCAGGAGATGGCGCGGATCTTTTTCCGCTGTTTTTAGACATACCAATCAAAATATTTAATTTGAATAAAGAGATTGTTTTTGAACAGATAACACTGTTGAAATATTACGGTGTTGGCGTTAATTTTTGCGCTAGTAAAATATTTTAGTGTGATTTTTCCAAACTTTGCCAGACGAGTTGACTACGCGTATTTAATAGAACAGAAATGACTAGAATTTAGTGTGAATTCTTTGTTCAGATATGAGGATTGACAATTTTACTAGACATTCAGAAGAGTCAACCAATCAGAATGTTTGCCTCGGATAGAAATATAGAAACCCCACCTATTCTAATACAGTATTGCATTATACGTACCACCTGCATTGCACGTGTATCTGTTTTCGTGTTTGATTCTCCGTATTAACATATCAAACAAACACCAAATGTGACTGACTTGCAAAGTGTAACTCGTGTTATTAAACGTTAAATTCCAGTGGGCAAAAAAATCTTAAAGATGTATTGGGAACATCTATTTACGCAATTAGTTTAAACTTGAATCAAATAGCATAAACATTCACTTAATTTTATAATGGTTCTCAAAATATGATTTTAAAATTGATACGTTTAGTTGAAACCAAAACTTGTGAATGAGTGGTTTTGCATATTTATAATTGAGAAAACGTCTTAAAGAGAGAATATTATAGCACTAAGAAATAGGAGTTGCATATTAAAAAGACGTTGTGTTTAGAAAATGGTGTTAAAACACCCAATAGATCCCATTCATTTAGTTAAACAGCTAGTAAAATTTGTCTAGTCTAGATCAATAAATGTGACTAGTAAGTATTTATAATTTCACGTGTCAGTTGGACAAAATAACCCTTAGCAATAGACAATACTCGACTATCTTTGCTCGTCCAAATTTAAACTTCTATAGTTTCTCGACAAAATAACACGAAAAGAGGTGGACTCTCCTGACTATAAATTAGTCAAAAAAGTGTTAAAATTTAACAGTGTAATTTAAAATTGCGCCACAACGTTTTATTTTTTTAAATTTTCTTTTTTTAAATTTTTTGTTTGTTTGTATTGGCTTCCAAAAAGGAAAAAAAAAAAATGATCAAGGCGACGATTCAGGGTCCTTACTAATACTAAAACATTTTTTTTTCATTTCTTTCTGATAGCAAATAGTGTCCGAAAGAGGAAAATGCGTTTTCTCTTTGATCTCGTCCGCGGGACAACCATAACTAGGACGGTAAGCACACTCGTCGTATTGAGTGCGCTACAGAAATGATATCGGTTCGAGTAATCAGATCTTTTCAAAACATTAGTTAGTATGTCATATGAACTTGAATGTATAGGGTAACACTATTTCATATGGGTTTTTAGATAAAAATCAAAAATTAAAATGCAAATTAATAAGATACTATCAGTAATTTTATTTGATTTACTAGGCTACAAAGAATACTATTAATTCAGAAACACATAATTATAGCACTGATAATATAATCCGTACTATGAATCAATAGAATCAGTGACTTATTTTGTAAATTGAGTAACTACTGTTTTCCGAAAACTGAATTATCTCGAGGTATGCACAAATATGAAGAGCATTTGTAGAAAACGTGATTGCAGGAATAAACCTCAAGCGATAATCAGATCGAAAAGAAAGATACCTCTTGTCTTTTTGAATGGTATGAATTGTTTACCTTCTATATTGCATGTGCCCAAAATCAATTGCTAAGATTGTCTAGAGTATTCGCTACGTTTCATTGAGTGTTATTCTAGACCTGTATCTATGATTTTACAATACAACTTCCTATAGGGTAACTTGTGATAAATGAGTCAGGGTGCCGCACACTGTCACAAACATACAAACCTCACTCAACACACACGCACACAGACATCGCACACCTGCAGTCAAGTACCTCTAAAGTTTTTTCTCTGGAACTGACATAGCACTGCAGTTATTCTATGAAGAATATTTACTTTCTTACAAGTAGCAAACCGCATTATTTAAAAATGGATAAAAGATACTCGTCAAAAGGCGAAAGCATCTTCATATCAGCGCGAAAGAAAAAAGGCTTCTTCTAAGATTTAATATTCTATTGTACAAAATGTAAGTTCCATGTCTACTTACCTAGACATTTTATTACTTTGTCATTGCGTATTTTAGTGCGCCAAAGTTCAAAAATAATTCTAGGGCAGTCAATATAAATGACTATGATACAAGGTATGTAATCTAAGCAGATATAAAAGAAATTGTAATTTATAGGTACATTTTACCCAGTCAAAAAAATGACTGTGTGCATTTTTTTATTGCATGTTATTGATGTTCTGTTTCGTAATACATTGGCATCAAAGGAAATTATTGAAGTGGTTTAGTATTTATAATTATACTCGTTAATAAAAGTAGATACTTATCTATTATTAACATTTACAATTTTAACACACCAATTTCCTCACTTATTTAAAACATAGGTAGGAAGTAGGTTGGGTTGTGTAAAATACACAAAAAGACACTATCTAAAAGCAGAATTGAATATCCTTATATTTATGCCTTACGTGATGCCATAGCAGACATCTGTACGTAGATACGTCCTCAAAACAAACATCGGTCTGTGCGTTAGGTTACGTAGAAGCGGCGGCCTGTCGCATTTTGATGGAAAAAAGAAAAATGAATTTCTGTTTCGGGCGTTATTATTAGTCCAAATTCAAAAATTAAAAAAGTTTTGTCATTAAGACATTGGTCTTCACATGCGCCGTTGAGCCGATTTTAAAAATTGTTTTTAATAACAAACTTACAACATTTAAAAATTTAAATACATAGAAAATAAGAAAATTAAAACGTTGGCGCAAATTCAAATATTATTTTAAGACAAATACAGTTTAAAATTTCAAGATCGGTCGTACCGTTTTCTCAAAAAGCGCGGAATACTTTTCCGATATATTTATCTCTGTCGCACACTTGGACGTCCAGATTCACTTTAAACAGCTTTTATTCTTGGATAGGATGACGTTTACTGTATTTATTTTAACTAATTCAATATTAATGCGCACTGAGGGAAAGACATATGCATATTTAAAAACCGATTTATCTGAATTTGCTTGGTTTATGCAGTGCACGCAGGATTTTCGGCAACAGTTTCCTAATCTTGCAGTTACTTACGCACAGCTTTTAAGTCATATTCGTGCTTGTATTTACAAATTTCGTGCAACTGGGGCAGTAACTCGTAAACCTGGCGGTGATGCACCTAAAAAATGAACTTCAAATTACGTAAAAGATATTGCGACGTCGAATAGATAACTCACTTAAAACGTCAATTCCGAAGCTTTCTTTTGAAGTTTACTTATCAGTGGGAACATGTTATATCGTTTTAAAAAAGGATTTAGTTTGTATTATTAATTATTTAATTATTAATTATTTTTTGCTCATATTTTGGTGACATACAAACTGTTTTCAGTTAGTGAGTGCATGCACCGTGATCCAGGATTTAAAAGAATCAAGAAAGTATTTGAAAGCACGGTATTACTCTGATATAAATCTCAGTAGTGAATAAATATTTCTTACAGTTTCAATCCAAAATTAAAATTTGTCCGCTCAAAAGATAATGTGTATCTTACGGTCAGAATAGTATATTTCAAACCAAGGGAGGAAAGTGCTCTATTGCAGGCCGCAGGCAAATATTGTAATTGTCCAAGGCCTGCAATATCACTGTCCTGACGTGGTTTGAATACTATTTTTTCCCAGCCAATCCAATTTTAACTAAATGTTCAAAAATAATAGATATATCTGTGAGTGACATGATAGATAGTATGGTTTAATCTGTCAAATATGTTTTGAGAACTGTCAAGTTAGCGTCGTTATAAAAGTGTTATTGAAATTTAATACCTAATAATTTAGCAATTATCTCCATAAATGAGCTCAGACTGGGTCGAATGTACCAATGCCACCTATCAAGAATGTCACATATTAAGATATAAAATGTACAGTTTCATCATGTCAGTGTCACTTACTTTCCGCCTTAGGATAAAAAGCACAACTTTCCTCCCTGCTGGGAAAAAAATCTTTTCCACAAACCGTACTCATACCCGCAAAACTGTAGTTTCTGGCTTAATGACACCAATAATTACTGGATATACATATTTCACTCCCACATTTAATCACTTTGATATATATTGATCGCTATTATATTACATATACAGTGAGGTCGTAAATGGTCCCCCCCCCCCCCCCTGATAACTTTTGAATGGTATGAGATAGAGCAATGAAACAAAAACCAAGTGAAATTAAAGATTTCAAGAATTTGTGATTTTTTGCCTATAGAGATACGCACATGGCTTCTGATGTAAAATAGAGGGCGTAGCTATCTTTAAAATTTTAAATGGGAAATAATTTCATTTAGAAGCTCATTTGGAAGATATTTCTATTACTTTTATGGCAATGCAAACAGTTTTACGATTTTCGAAATTTTTACCAACTTATCTAAGATTACTAATTGGAGTACATACTGCTGTGAACTGATGGTACCAGCATATATGAAAAGTGAAATCGAAAATGACAAAAAAAAAAATTTTTAATTTACTAGCTCAGCGGATAAAAATTTAAAAGGGCGCAAAAGAATTAATAACCTCAAGGTTATTTTCAGGATTGAACTAATCATAAAAATAAAAAGTGGGTGAAAGAAATCAAAATTTATTATTTTTTTAAAAAAAACATTTAATTACAATTTCGCAGGGTAAATGAAAACCATGAATATAAGATTCTGGCCGAAAACAAAACCTGCATGAATCTACAATTAAAAAGGACGATGCAAATCTCTTATGCAAACAAAATGGGTAAGATTTGTTCTAGACAGAAATTTCTACTTCAACAAAAAATCCACGTGGTTTCAAAATTTTAAACCAACAAAATTAAATTTACACAAATGAATTTAAATTACAAGCACAATGCTTCTTCTCACCTTACACGAGGTGATTAACAAAGAAAACTAATTTGAAAACTAAAAACGGAAAAATTTAACTCTTTAACAAAAAAAAACAAAAATTCTTCTAAAGCAAATAATAATAACGGATCTTATACCAAAATGTGCACAATAATATAAATCCAATTATTTAAATGGAGTTCCACGATTAATGTTCTAAATTCAAATTAAGCGAACAAAGTTTTAATAAATGAAATCACACAATAACGGTAACCAAGCAAATAAATAACAAGTAATTACTTCGGGCAATCAATCTACTGGAATGCCCTTTCAGAGGCCCTAACAATCGCATACATATAACAAATAGATGCGTGACTAAACGGCGCATAAAATACAAAGAAAATCTCTTGAATAACACAATGAACAAAATATATACACAATACTGACGAAGGCAATAAGTACAAATGACTGAAATTAATATAAACAATAAATTCATCAAACAAATCTATTAACAAAATCTTAGTTAGAAATAAAACATTAACTTCTGAGAGAATTTGCCCGACGCATCGACAAAGATTGATCTCAAATAATAACATAACACAGAATTTATAAACCCCGGGGTGCCAATCCACAGCAATACGTTACTTTTTCGATAGCACTCGTATAAATATTGTGGTTTATGTGACTTAGGAAGCGATTGCTGTAAAATATGACATAATATTTTACAATATGACGTTTTTGCAAAATTTAGCAAAAGTGTTTTAACTGTCAGTGTATGTGTCATGTGTGTGGTTGTTACAGATTACTGTAATTACAGGTTTCTGTACACTATATCCAAAAAGCGAATACGAGGCTATCGAAAAGTAACGTATGTACTCAATTATTAATCTTGGATAAGTTGGTAAATTTCGAAAATCGTAAACTGTTTGCATTGCCATAAAACTAATAGAAAATCTTCCAAATGAGCTTCTAAATGAAAATTATTTCCCATTTAAAATTTTTAAAGATAGCTACGCCCTCTATTTTTATCAAAAGCCATGTGTGTATCTCTATAGGCAAAAAAATCACAAATTATCTCTAATTTCACTTGTGTTTTGGTTTCATTGCTCTATTTCATACCATTCAAAAGTTATCAGGGGGGAGGAGGGGGGCCTCACTGTATAATAATATAATAATAATAATAATAATAATAATAATAATCTTACGTAATCTCTAAAGTTCACACTTGCTTGCTTAATATTGGCAATGATATCAGTTTATTGATATTGATTGTGAGCAATTAGAGTCATTAACAGCTGTGACAACCTTAATATCCAGGAACGAGTAAGTGATTTTGCTTCTCAAACCGATTTTTACGTTAATCAATTATTGTAGATAGTTTAATACTTAATTTAAAATTAATTCCATTAAATTCTTTCATTGTCATTACTTAGTGCTTTTGCATAATTTAAACGAACTTCAGTATATTTTATGCTATGCTAAATCCAGTTTCAATCTTCACTCATTTTAAAATATTATATATGCTCAGTTACCTACAGCTGTGAGGGCGTATTTTAACATGAAACAACAATGAAAGATTGTTTATTTGTATCAAATGCTTTAAATAAACCGAGTTTTAATACATTGGATGAAAAAATAAATTTTATCCTGCAACAGATAATGATTAAAGATTACTATGAAAGCAGAGGAACGAGTAGAGAGAGGCTATTTCTTTTATGAAAATGATTAAATGATAAAGAAAAAAAGGTTCATTTACTTTTTAAATGATTAAAATTTCATTGTAGCGCGAGAGAAAGCATGGATTGAAAATAATGTTTTATATCGATCTGAATACCTTTTTATAAATTTTATATTTTTCTGTTCATTGTTATTGCCCCAGTTAATGAAAATTTTATGAAACTTTTAATTGACTTTACTTACCGCTGGTTTAAACAAAACTAACTACTTTTAAAATAAAAACAACTAAACTTTAAATGAACAATAAGTGTATCCAACATTCATAATAACTGCCGTTTTAAAATATTAATCGGTGCTGCTATTCTAAACAAAAAAAAACGCTATTTTGCAATAAAATAAGTTGCGCAATCTATTCCAACGGATCATAAAAATGGATTAAAGTGCACAATTTAGAAACACATAAAAGCGATTTTTATAAACATCACATAAATTTTGATTTAGCGGACACAATAAAAGTTGTAAAATATGTACCATAAATTTATCATTTTACTGTCAGCATATACACATAAATTTCATTATAAAACCTATACTGAGTGAAAGATTTTTTCACCGTTTATAAACCGTAATAAATATACATTAATCCAAATAAATTATACTTTTAAATGTTGGCAAAGAAGTATTTATTATATAGAAAGAAAAAACAAATAATAGTTTAACAAGCATATTTCTTCCATATAGAAAAAGCATACAGGAAATTCGATATCAGTCGTAAAGTAAAATTCCTTAGTTAGAATAGTAAAACATGCTTGATCGTATTACTACTTAAATAAATGTTTAGTTAATTGTAAGAAACAAAAAAAAATGTTTAAGATTGATAAAGCATATGAAGTGAACTTCGATTATAAAGTACTCTCTAGGGACGAAAAGGAAGTAGTTTATAAGCGGGGGTACGCTATAAAATAATAAATAATAAAAATTTAAGAAAAACCAAAGTAAACCATAAACAGTTTTTAAAAACTTTAAGAAAACTTTACAAGTAATACATGTAAGAAATATATACTTTAATCTGTTTTAGTAAAAAAACTTTTGTTTTTGGTTTGTTTGTTTTTTTTTTTAAATACTAATTTTTTATTTTCGATGTGCTTCTCAACCTTTAAAAACGCTTGCATAAGATTATCAGTACATTGTAAAAAAATTGAAAGTTTTAACAGCACAAGGAATTTGGCACCAGAATAGGTGAAAATATTAAACTTTATATCCGGAGTAGAAATTATACATAATAAATAATATGCGATAAAAAATCAAGAGTATTTTGACTGGGACCAATGAAATGCATACTTACGCATGCACTATGCTGTGTACTGATTGACTTGAAAATGCAAAATGAAATTAACAAGGAAAGAGAAAATTAATTTAGCTAGCTCAAACGAAAAAATTTTAAAAGGGCGCAAAAGAACTATTAACCTCAGAGTTACCCTCGCGAATTAAAACTTGAATCTAACCACGAAAAGTAAATTGTGAGTGAATGAAATCTGACTCTCTTAAATACCCCAAAAATTGAAAAGGTTTAATTAAAAAAAAACAGAATTTTTAACCCAACGAAGATAATTAACAATCAAAATTTATTATTAAGTAAATGGGTAAAATTACAAAATGGCAAAAAAAAAACCACGAACTGAAAGTTCTCGCCAAAAATAAAAAACTGCACTTGATTCTAAATATATCTAATATATAATAGGGCAATGCTATTTCCTATACAAAGCAAATGATTTGTTTGTTCAGGAAGATAATCCTAAATTATACGCAATTTATCCACGTGTTTTTAATTAAATAAAATAAATTCGTGGACAAACACTAGAAATTTACAAAAATGAAAACTAACAGCAAGAACAATGCTTCTACTCACCCAACCGAGGTGATTGATAAAATAAAAATGTATCAGCAAAATAGAAAAACGGAAAAATTAACTCTTTAAACTATAATGCGAAAAATTAAACTGAAAATATATCTTCCCGAACAAAAATAATAAAAGATCTTGTATCTATAATGTGTACACATCAATTATATTAATAATAATAAAAGGCGACAGTGTGTCCTTTTCTACTCTCTGTCGCACACGCATAGCGTCGCCCTATCTATAGCGTGTAAATTTGCGTGAAAAAGTCGGCGGGAATGGCGCCGAGGGGAAAATGGATTAAAAGGGAATAATAGATGGGCGAAAGGGTAGCGGGTATCTACTGCATAGGCGTATCGAGATTAATAGTTTAAAAGTAGGAAAAGACGAGAGAAATTCGCGGAATTTAGATCGTAGTAGGCGGTGAGAAGCGAACGTCACTGCGCCGGCCGCGCTCCCAGAAATGTCAGATTTGCCGATTTCGGTTGTTCACAATTGGGGTATTTTGTGCGATCGTTACAAACCGAGGCCGCCTCTGGGAGTGGGGTTTATGTCGGAAAGATTTTCTTTACATGTTTCCTCTTACGGTTCGAACCTAAAATAAGGTCGAAACGCGATATTTTTCTCAAAATCAGTCGATTTATAGTGGTGTGTTTTTCACTACAAGATTATAACGACGGTAAAATAATCGTCTACATAGGAGCATAGATGGCGCCAATATATCATTATTATTATTATATTAAAATCGATTTCGACGTAGGGTCGTTTTGTTAATGCGAAAGGTAAGTTTAGAAAATCCGGACGGGGTTACGGAAACATATTTTTAAAAGCGTTAAGGTGTTTTCACGATTCAATTTTATAGAAAAACCACGAAAAACACTTCGTTACGATTGTAGAAATAAACACTGAGCGCTACTTAGATGGCGACCAGATAGATAAAATATAATTTCAACTTAAAACGGCTTTTTCAAACGCCAAGCTGCATTTGGAATTAACATTAATTGGTAGTTGTGAATAATTTGTATTTTAATATTTATCATATTTAATATTCGGAAACATTTTAAAATAATAAACTGTTAGAATGTTACGTTATTTTTTACGTGTTTGTATTATGCGCATGCCCAAACGGCACGTTGTATTATGTTTCTCAGTCGTCAGACACAGTCCACTAATACACATCATTACGAACACGTCGTTTTATTTGAAGTGCTATTTAACAACATCAGTTTCAATCATTTCTTTCAATAAAACACACAACATTTGGTCCAAACGGAGTCGGATTCGCACGTTGGTACATCAGAACCATTCAGTACGAAGATCGAAAGCATTAAAAACATCGAAAAACATCCACACGCCACACGGGTAGAAACGAATACCGCACATCGCCATCTTTGACAAAAAACACGTGGTGACTCCATTACGTTTACATGTAAGTCCTTTTTTCCTTTCAGAATTGATATATATACACATTTAAAAACGTACAATGTCGATAGAAACATTAATAAAAAACGTGTGCTATGAAAGCGCAACTAACATTGTTTGAAAGTATTTAAGGATTTTTCAAAAATACGCAACAGACAAAATTCCCGTAAACAGAACGAAAATACGCTTTCTCGTTTGAAAATTTATACAACAATTTGACGAATTACAGCGGAATTCGAAGTATGCCTAGCGATAGTGATTACATTACAGAACGCGAACATTTGAGATTAATTTTATAAATTACTGACCAATGCTAAATAAGTAAATTCTATGAAGAAACGTTGACGCAGGTTCTAACATGCTATCTATTCAGTTCAAAGTTAGGTATTAAATAACATAAAAGGCCACAAATATTTTCCTAATTTATGAATATGAGAATTGGTTAGTTTACGAACTTCGAATCTTTATACATAACAACGACCAATATTAATGATTCCAAAAATTTCATTATTTGCGAGCTCAGTATATAATAATAATATAAAATCTCAAATTGAATTTATATATTATGAGGTGGATCTTTTATTTAACGCAAACTATTTATTAATTAGCCTAAGTAAGATTAATCTCATATCGGTGCTACTATCACTTACTTCCTATCGATATAGGGAAATAAGCCATGGGAAACGCAAGAAAGACACATACCCTTTATCTACCAGCATGCGCGTGTGCAGATTTCAAATTTTAATACTACATATTTGGCGAAACCAAGTAAAATTCGATTTTTAATCTCTGACCGAAAGGCTTCGCGGTACTTTGCGCATAACAACAGGATTAGTTCGCTACGATGTCAGATACAATATACTTTCGTTTTTAGTTTATAAAAACTCAAGTGTATCGTATATAATTATTTTAAGAAATAGATTTACTGAAGCCATTACTTGATGCAAAATTTTAGGTTTAGTTTTATAAAAAAAAAATAAGTAGATCTATAAATAATTTATCAAACAAAATGCCACTTGCAATTATTAGCAAACTGTAAAAAATACACTTCAAATTGTTAGCTACCTTAAATAGTTATTCTTCTTAATTTTTATTTTCGTGCTTTTATGACACACAATCGAATTACATTTTTCTCCTTTTCTCTTTGCAGATTTTTTGATTTCAAACTTCTTAATAATAATATTGAAATACAACAAGAAACACTATTAAGTATATTGAAATTTTTTTGTAAAACTTTATTACTAAAAAAGGTTTGTTTAATTATTTTGAATTATAAAAAATATAAATATATATGGGCAAAGTAGTTCCGCTTGGCGTACTATAATTCCAGCTAGGCGTTTAGAAAAAGTGTACATCAAACAAATATTAAACGTCTTGACTGATTAAACGAAGTGAATTTTCGTTCACAAACTAAAATATAAAAACGAGAGTCGGTACGATACGAATGAATTGGTTTAACTGGCGCGCAGCGAAGAGTAGAGCCTTCATAAATGAATGTCAATTTCGCAAAACTATTATGAAATGAATATTAAAGGAGTCAAAGCAAGTAACAGTTCAGTAAATAAAATAAAAACCAAAACACACATATTGCTCAATGGATAATATTGTTTTATAATGAAATTAAACATATTTTTATGTTAAGCCGAAGCTCACACGGATATTTCTTTTATTATTTCGTCAAATGCCTATTAACTGTCTCATAGCACATATATATCTATTTTGAATGCATTAAATCTACACGTCTTCGATTGTTTACACTACGCGTGAGATATATATCTATCGCTTTTATTAATTAGTGTATATTAAAATAAAAAACATAAATTAGCTGCATAAGAATGCGGTAAGTTCGAAATGTTATAAAACTGTGTCACAATAACAGCGGAAATTTCAATTTTCAAAACTTGGAATTATTGGAATTCAATAGGGATAACTTAAAAATATTTTTGACTATATAGACTGTCCAACCGAAGACTTGGTCTTTGATTACAGTTCTATTTTGATTTTAGAAAACTTTCTATATATATTCCATTTAAATTTTACGTAGAAAAATAAAAATAGCAGACATATATCGGATTTGTAGGCGATTTTTGGTGTCTATATTTGCGAATATAGAATCAAAAACAAGATGGCGCGATTAAAATGGAAGAAGAGTATTTTAAAAAAAATGGCATTTTTGTCAACAGATATTGTGTTCAAAGCCTTTTGTAGTGCTGAATTCGTTCTTACAAGTTTTAGAAAAATAAAATGGAGGATTCTTTGAAGAGTAACGATTTTGAAACTGTAGGAACATTGCAACAGACATTTCGTATGCAAGCGTTTTGAGGTCGCTAAATTTGTTCTGATATTAGTTTTTGGCAATATAAAAATGGCGGGCGCAATATGGGGCAGAACTTTTGAAATTATAAAAGAAACCGCGAATTTTTTTTTGATGCTTGAGCTTATGCAATTTTTTTAGGCCACTATTTGCGATTATAGAATCAAATACATTGATTAGCCGACCTAAAAGAGGAAATTATTAAAAAAAATGACATTTTGCAACAACATTTGTGGGTGTTTGATCGTTGCATTGATGCTATAATATGTTTTGGAAATAAAATGGCGAATATAGTGGGAAGAAAATTAAATATAGGGAAAATCGCCAACTATTTTTTTAAAGCTTAACTTATGGATGTTATGGAAGGAAGGGAATGGAAAGGAATGGGAAAGGAATGGAAAGAATGAAAGGGAATGGAAATGGAATGGGAAAGGAATGGGAAGGGAATGGAAAGGGAATGGAAGAATGGGAAGGGAATGGGAAGGAAGGGAATGGAAAGGAATGGAAAGGAATGGGAAAGGGAATGGGAAAGGAATGGAAGGGAAGGAAAGAATGGAAAGGGAATGGGAAAGGAATGGGAAAGGAATGGGAAAGGAAGGGAAAGGAATGGGAAAGGAATGGGATAAAGGAATGGGAAAGGGAATGGAAAGGGAATGGGAAAGGAATGGGAAAGATGGGAAAGGGAATGGAAAGGAAGGAAAGTAATGGAAAGGAATGGGAAAGGAATGGGAAAGGAATTATGGGAAAGTGAATGGAAAAGGGAATGGAAAGGGAATGGAAAGGGAATGGAAAGGGAATGGAAAGGGATAGGAAAGGGAATGGAAAGGGAATGGAAGGAATGGGAAAGGAATGGGAAGGGAATGGGAAATGAATGGAAGGGAATGGGAAAGGGATGGAAAGGAATGGAAAGGAATGGGGAAAGGGAATGGGAAAGGGAATGGGAAAGGGAATGGGAAAGGAATAGGGAAAGGAATGGAAAGAATGGAAAGGGAAAGGGAATGGAAGGGAATGGGAAAGTGAATGGGAAAGGAATGGAAGGGAATGGGAAAGGAATGGAAAGGTAATGGGAAGGGAATGGAAAGAGGATGTGGAAAGGAATGGAAAGGGAATGGAAGAGGAATGGAAAGGAATGGGGAAAGGGGAATGGGAAGGGAATGGGATGAAGGGAATGGGAAAGGAATGGGAAGGGAATGGGAAAGGAATGAAAGGAATGGGAATGGAATGGGAAAGTGGAATGGAAGGAAAGGGAATGGGACAAGGAATGGAAAGGGGATGGGAAAGGAATGGAATGGAAAGGGAATGGAAAGAATGGAAAGAATGGGAATGGGAAATGGAATGGAAAGGGAATGGAATGGGCGGAGTGAATGGGAAAAGGAATGGGAAACGGAATGGAAAGGAATGGGGAAAGGAATAGGGATGGAAATAGGAAAGGGGAAGAAATAGATAATTGGAAACAAGGGAAGGGAATTAGGGAAAGGAAGAGGAACAGGGAAAGGGAATAGAGAATGAGAATAGGGAAAGAGAATGGGAAAAGAGAATAGGGAAAAAGAATAGGGAGAAAGGAATGGGGAAGAGAAAATGGGAAAAGGGAATGGCGAAAGGGAATAGGGAATAGATAGAAGAAAGATAGGGAAAGGGAATGGGGAAATTGAATAAGGAGAAGGAATTGGAAAAGGGGAAAGGGATTAAGGAAGGGAATAGGAAGGGAGTAGGGAAAGGGACTAGGGATAAGGGAAAAGGAATAGGAAATAAGGAAAGGAATAAGGAACAGGAAGAGAGAATGATAGAAACGGAATAGATAAAGGAATAGGAGATGCGGAAAGGACAACGAAATGAGAAAAAGGGAATAGGGAAAAATACTATTTCTATTCTATCTATTACTAAATTGTATGTTACCGTATGTGAAATACCTGCCTACAATCGAGTCAGCCAATGACAAAAAAAATCTATATAATAAGCAGGACAATATAGATAGAGGAATAAGCACTGAAAATATATATAGCTTATTTAAAACAAATGTATCAGCTGTGTTTCCTCGCTTTTTTTTGCTTTATCTAACCAAACGTCTAATATAACTTTTGTCGAGCAACGTAGATTAATGAGTTGTCAATATTATGGAATTTACGTGGCTATTAATATGATCTCGCGAAGGATAAATAAAACTAATAAATATAAAAATCAGTCAAATTGGAATTGTAGTTATTATTATGAGAGTGGATCAGTTTGATTTAAACGCAGAATATTTATATAATTAGCCCTAAGTAAAGATAATCTCATATTCGTGGTCTTCAAGAATCACGTGTATATAATACGTACACAACAAAACTTTTCTACAAAGGTTGTGCAGAATTCAATGCTGCATAACCTAAAATATTTCAACTATACAGGGTGTTCCAAAAGTAAGAACAAAAGTAAACTACTTAAAACGTACTGCACATTATAAAAGATGATTTTCAAGTGAATGGACCGACTTCAAAAAACCACCTTCCTCAAGTACCACCTTCCTCTACTCCTAGATGCGCAGCATCTAGTACCAATTATTATAATGCGAATTCCTTGATGGACAAAATATTCACAGAAATCAAATCTCAAAATCTCAGGAATTACAAAATGGCAGCAAAGATTTCAAAATACATCTACTCACGTAAAAGTCAACCAAGGAACTCTAGAACAAACTTCTACAATCGTTTTTCTTACAACAAACACGCAAACGCACAATTTACCGACAAAATCTAGTAGAAAACGCACTGAATAGAACTAGCAAACGCTAGACATCTAAATGAATGAATTTAATTTGAAAAAACTTCAAAAATAAATCAAACGATTAACTCTTTAACTAAATACAGTCACACCCATTGCGTGCGTCAGTTGATCTCTGTATTAGAGTTGATTCGGAGGGATCAAACCCGGCTGAGATGGAAGTCGCCATTTTGATGATTATTAAATGTTTACCATATCTGCCATATATTCAATTTATGTCAAATATGCAGTGATACTGTAGTGAAATATAAGAACCGGTATCTTTGTGGAAACTTCTGTGCTCATAAAATATATTTAACGAATTTTCTATTATATAGATACAAAACTTTGCTATAATTAAGAACAAAGAACAAGTTAACATTATAATTGTATTCAATCAATTACAATTTTGGTTGGCCTAATCTTAAACTTTTTAAAAATGTTCATCTTGTTAATTGAATAATGCTTATTATTGAAGGAAACTTAGTAGGTTTTTATTTCTATTTTTTTTGTGGAAATTCCTACAATATTAACATACCCTTTATAGAGTTAAACATATAATCGTACGCTCTCACAGTTTTCACAGAAATGGTAGAGATTGCATCACGACATAGTATTCTAAATGAAGCCCAAGAAAAAATAAAGAAATAAGATTGATTTCTGATTGGTTGTCGAATTTGGATCTAAAACTGGTATTTCTTTCTCAATAATTTTACCGAGTTTATGTGAAAGAAATATTTTTGGAGGTATGAAATATGTAGTACTTCCTAATTTAATATTTACTAGTGTACTAATATTTTTCTTTGAGCAATTTACACTTGATATCACATACCCAAACATCTTTTTTTTGCTGTTAATTTATTTCGATAAAGGACTTCAAAGAAAGCGGCAACATTTATAGTAAGTTAGCAAATTTAATTCAAATTAAATGTCTCTGCGAGAAAGAATATTTTTTTCTCAATGTAGTAACAATATAGAATAAATAACGTTCTGGAAACCAACAACGCTTCATCCATATTAACACAGTTAGTAGTAGTTACTTGGCAGTGTCCGAATGTCTGGTACTGAAAAGTTAACCACCAGCAAGTTCTAGCAGCCCATAGTAACATTTCCATACAAAATTGGTCTCGACACGAGGCACTTTGGGATTCGGATCCAGCACGAAAAGTTTTACATAATACCGGTGCGTCTTCAATTGACGATTTGAAATGGTAATGCAGTCTAAGAGATGTTTCCTCTAGCACTGAAGTGATATATATTATACAGTAAAAAGACGTAACGTGCACGGTGTAAACTTACTTGCATATACCGAACACAATTTCAACTTTTATTTTGATACACAGACACACTTGTTTATGTATTTTCTTTGAAAGCTTATCGTTGAGTTTACGAAACAAATAAAAAATATAGCCATATTCCTGGCAAAAGACGTTCCCTTTAAAGGCAACCTCGTCCTCGGCATCGGGGAAAGTTTCAATTATTTAAAAGTTTCCGAATATGGACCGGATGGCGGTCTCCCTTTTGTCGGGGAATGTTTAATATTCCGGGATCGTAATCATTGATCGAAAAGTTTTTAATGACTGATAGAATTATTCGGGAATCGTCGTTGCGGAATCGTGCTCAATGACGGAAGGTTCTTTTGTATAGAAACAAGGCGGTGATTTCGCTTCGTTGAACAATCTTTTCAAATCGCTTCGTCATTACAAATTTATTTTTTACGTGTGCTTTTGCACGGTTGAATCGTCCGATTATTGCTTTAAAAGTCGTATTAATTCCGTATCGTTAGATTTCAAAGGGAACGTGGAATTATCTAGAAACTTTTGAGCTGAGAAAATACAAAAATTATTACATAATTTTCAGAAATATAACATTTGTAGTTAGTTTAATGAGAGATAGCATCTATTCTATTGTAGAGCGGATGTTATCTTAAAGTTCAACCGATTAAGATATCACTATCTGGTTACATGCGATTGTATTCGGGTGTCCCTGAGAAAGTTTGCATACCTGATCCAGAGTACACCGAGTAAGGACAAGAGATGAGTCTACGGTCCAAATTTCTAAACCCCTAACTTCACAAAACGACAGCTTCCAATGGCAGTTGTTAGTTTACGTTGTTATCTACACAAATGTTTCGTCATCGTTAATCTACATATTACTTGTTTATAATTATTTTACTATTTTATTTTTTTGATTACACCTGTTTTAACAACATTAATGAACTTGATTTCTGTGTAAAGGTAATGGTACCAGTCCAGAACATTACATACTTTCTTATATATTCTTATTAGTTAAGTGAATAACTCAAATAACCGTGAAAGAAGACACCATGGTATCCTGTTGTAGTCCATCCACTCCGCAAGATAAATTTGATTCTACGATGGTTGTAGTTTCTTGGATTTTCAATGAATCTAATATATATGACCCCACAACATAAGAAGTACATGAAGAAGAAAATATATGTTGTGCGACATTTCTAGGTCACATTAAGCAATTTATTGTTAGAACACGTTTTAAGCTAGACTATGCTATTATCGCAATAATAGACTTAATTTTTTATGTTCACTTTTACCCTAATATGATTTGTTGACTTTATTATACTGGACTAGAAATTTTAATCGATTTGTTCACATTATAGACAATCTATTATATATTCTACGTTGCACCTATCCCTTTGCACCCCCGACATTATGTTGACCAAACCATGCAGGTCGGATGTTGAGAAATGAAGTAGTCGAATAGAAAGGAACATCTTTGTTTCGCACAGAACGTATATCATTTACTCTTGAATTTATTGAGCAAAACCCTAACATATTTATTCCTGGAAGCATATTGTACACTATAAAAATATAACCAAAATTTTTTTCACAAAAAGGAGAGCATATGAACAATTATCGTAAATACTTCAATATATGTATCACTTAATCACACATTATTTTTACTGAATCGCGTTTTTAGTACTGAAACTGTTCAAATATTTGCGAACCAATCAGAATAAAAACGCCAAAAATTGTGTATTTTTTTAATCTCTTTTTCTAATTCCTTTTCGAATATAATTATTCTACACGTTTGAAAATTTCCGGCAACAGCTTTATAAAATGGCAGCTGGGGCATTCAAAACGACCACTCAAGAACAATGGATTTTTACGAGCATGCCCTTACTGCAATATACTGTGCCTGATCTCTGCATCGGCAAGGCAATGGCAGAAAATATGCTCAAGTGTCGGCATTCTGTCTCATCGCAAAGCCCGATTCTGTGTAAGTGCCCTCTGAGCTTACAGTGATTTGTGAAGCTAGAGACAATTACCTTAACACTTTTACGGTCAAGTTCATACAGTTGCTTGGTTTTGGTACGACTAGAAACTACACACTCCTTCGCATACATCAAACCAGGTTGCAGTATGGGGGCACCTTCTGATTTACCCAGAATTTGATTTGCTGTTTAGTTACCGATGTGCCATTGGCAGGTTCTGGTCCCTGAAATTATTCCACAGCACCCTTGTTTGCAAGGGTATCTGCTTTCTCATTTCCAAGAATGAGTGAGAACCCATTAGAGATACATTATTAGCCATCCCCAATGTGTTTAGAGTTTATTTGTAGTTCCAGATCAGTTTCGAGTTGCATTATGCGCTTTCAATACCGCCTGACTGTCATTGAAACTTTTTATTGATTTGTGTTTATAGTTTTTATTCAAAATCTCTCTGGCATACGTCTCAGTGGCATATATTTGTAAGCCTGAAATTTGTAAGTACATCTGTATCCACAATATGCAACAACAAACTGCTATAACTGGACTTAGCAAAATACAGAGGCTTGTGTGTTTAGGAATAACAAGACCAATGAGAACCACTTCTACAACAGCAATGGAATGCCTCATTAAACTCCTTTCTCTCCATTTGGTGATAATAGGGGAGACAAGAATAGAGCATCTCAGATTGCAAAAACTACCAAATGGCAGATATGCAAGGTTGGAACACAATAACATTGTCCATCATGTTAAAGCCAACTTTTTGAGTATCAGATTAAACCGCATGAACAAAAGGTGACGTCACATCTGGACATATTCCGCCTTGTGGTCAACTAAGCAAGGAAGATACTTTGGTATTGTCAAAAGGAAATAATTTTGCAGTCACTCCGAAAAAAAGACACAATCGCCAATGTTAAGTCTGGAATTCGAGGACAGGAAAAGAACGCTACGGAAGAGATCCGAATTTGAAGGCGATGAAATAACTGAATGATGACAAATATATCTTCGTCGTGGCTGCTGATAAAGGTAATGCAATCTCTCAATCATTCCACCTGCAAGAAGCTTAAGAAGAATTCCACTAACAGCATCATCCGAAAAATTAAGCTCCTTAGAAGGTCGAATATTTCCGAAAATGATCAAGGATTGTTAATCGGATCCAATGCTTCGCTCTTTAGCCAATATGACGTACATCAATTGAATACTCCGTTACTCCCATGGTTAGCGGCATCTCATGTCCAAAATATCCCATTGCCAAGCACTTCGCCAGTCTCCCACAACTGCACCCATGGAAAACGCAGTCATTCCTAAGGGATTCTTACTATTTCACCAGGAAACTCAAAGAATGCAACCTCCTTCCCAGCGATGTGCTAGTGAAATTGGACTCGGTATCTCCATTCACTATGGTTCCTGTTCACAAAGTTTTACAACTTATATCTGCCAACTTTACTCCAGTTATCACACGCCTTTTCGGATACTTGCTCACCAAAATCAACTTCTAGTGGAAGGCTATAGCCTATTAGCCCTCTATCGTTGCCAACTGTTACATGGATGACTTCGAGACCACGATACTGAACGCCGCTACCAGAAAATCAACTCGGTGATTACAGCAAAAAGATAATACGGAAACTAGTCACAATATGCTTCAATTATTATTACAAATAAATGCAAGAAGAGATGACGCATCATTTTGAAACATGCTATACAGAGTGTTTGGAATAACTTGCTCAACGGTAGGAACTTTGACATATGTACATATGACATAAACTGCAAGCCTGATAGTATGTACGTTGTCAAAAAGACTGTATCACCGATAGGTGTTCTTCCTACAGCCTCGCAGGTTAAATTTATGTTCACTCTTCGTGGTCAACGTAAGGTATTTGGGCTTGAGAGATTATTATTATTAGAATATGGATTTTAGCTGAATTTATTTGTTAATTACTGAGAATTTTAATGACACTTTTGACGTGTGTCAAATTAATATTATTATTTTTATAAAATAAGTGTAAATATTTCAAAAACTATCAGAAGTTGGTACCACAAACCTTGATACTACTTGAGGTGGAATCTTGCGCTGCATTCAATGCTGCACTGAAAAATACCAGGTACCATATGAGAAAAAGTTTTTTTACTTTAAAGATATCCATATTGGACATGGGTTTCTGAGCGCCCTGTATAGATATTGCAGTTACTGCTGTCGCAGTCAATAACCATTACCGTGTACTTAAAACCACATCTGAGTAGAATATCTAATAACCTATGAGATATTTTATTTATATTTATTGGAAAGAGTGCAAATGTCAAAATTTTAACAAAATTGCAAATATCGCAAAAAAGATTAGCTTTGGGAATAGGAAATATTAATACAAACTTATCAAAAATGATGTGAGAAATATACAGGACCCATAAATAAAGGACCCAAAAAAATCAAAAGTACTATAGGACTGAAAATATTTTCTTTAATTAAGGTCATAGTAGGCCATGACTACTCTGCAAATGAGTCTTCAAAGTTCAATTCCTAATAGAAGTTTCGAAAAATTCTAATGACTCAATTCGGTGGGACACCTGTATATACGGTCTATATATTCCCAAAATTTGAAATTTTTTTGAATTTCCGAGTTCGGACCTTCCCTTACAAGCAATCGTTGATTTATTTATCGATATTCAGGTGTGTCTGCTCTAGTTTTATTTGTTTCTTCTTTAAATAAATAACAAAAATAATAAATATAAGCACACTTGCAGATACAATATATAGGGTGGTGGGAATAAAATCACTTTTCCAATGGGTTACAAATAACTTTCTTTCATAAGCATTTGGTCTGAAGTAATAAATAACTTCTCTCTAGAAACATTTTTACATTATCATAATTTAAGTAAATCTGATTTCTACTTCTTCCAAGGTAAGCTCATTTCTTTGAAAATCACAATTTTTACAAAATAAAATTAAATAAACTTTCCTCCTAAAATTAATATTATTTAAAGGTTTTATGCTCTTGTAAATTTCATCAGAGGACATGCCGCACAGGTTGGAAATATTATTACGTTGAAATATTTTCACATTTTCACCATGCTTCGTCAAATATAATTAACTAATAGAAAAGTTATTGGAACTGATTAAGTCCTTTGACGTAATCGAGTGTCTTTGTCTGGCCACACACTCTTTTAGTGTTTAATTAAAATAGGACGTCCAACGACGAATGGAAAATCACATTAATTAAATGAAAAAGGCCCCGAGCCCAGTTTCTAGTGAAAAACAAATAGCCAGGTCACCGTCGGTTACAAAATGATTCCGCCGACGAGGGCGTTACATAATAAGCACAGGATAGCGAAGCAGGCCGACCGTATTTAATACGTTGCTCAAATTCGGACGAATGGCCAGGTCGACGTTGTTTTGTTCGTATACACTGTTCACCTTTAATCTGCCTTTCAGCACCAATTGACTTCGTATAACCGTGAGAATACGTCACGAACGACGTTGTAATTAAAAGCAAGCGGTCAGTGAAGGATTATTTGGCTTTATTCTAAACCTACGCAGTATTGTATACGCTTTAATTAAGTGTTACCAGCATAATAAAAACTTGTTTACATGTATGGCTATTCGAAGTTGTCTCAAAGAAGCTGTAGAACCAATTGTAAACAACGATGTTAAACTGCGAACTTCAATAAAAAGCGTGGCATAAGCTTTTCTTTCCACCTCCATAACATCAATAACAGGGCTACCACACCTAAAATGTGATGTTAGATTGGAGGTATCAAGAATGGCACAATTGACAAATATCAAACACCAATATGACAGGTGTCAAAATAGTAATAGCAAGGCGGTCAATGTTATAAGATAACATAACGAATAATCAACCGAATAACATGACAAGATGATAGATGTCAGAATACAAGATACTAGATTCGAAATATCAAAATGACAGATGCTAAGACGAGAAACTTAAAACACTAAACTAATAGATATGATTCATCGTATTTTTTTCCGCTATTAGTTCGAATTGATGAAATTTTTATAGTAACTACTTCGAAAAACTTTCCCAAATGCCATCTAGGCAATATGGATATTAAATTCATATTATGATGAATTAAAATTTTGGGATATGAGTTGATGTTTGTGCTTTGGATTGTTTAAATCCAATTGACGATGGTAACAGCCCAAAATATCAACCCAAATTTAGTAAAGGTGCATCCACACGCTCGGAGTTCGCCGAACTCCGAATGTTCGGCAACTACCGAATCGTGTGGACGCGACCGTCCACACGCTCGGAGTTCGCCGAACTCCGAGCAGATACGGGAAAACGCCGAACGTTCGGTATGAGAGTTTAGTGTGGTAGCATTGAGTGATTGCATGAATTAGGTTGGTGTTGGTACAGAAACTATGACTGGTTATGAACCATTGCTGTCACTGCATAACTGAAACTCTTTTTTGGTTTCGCGGGATACTCGGCAAATCATAAATATTTGAAGTTCTGTCATTTTGGTTGAGCATGACAGAAACTCAATATGAATCACGGACACCAGTAATTCATTCATTAGGTTATGAAAATGTTGACAACTACAATTACTTATGCTATTATTTAATTTCTGTTATTTTCCAAGTTTACGATGATGAATGTACGGGTAACTGGGTATATAATGGCGAACAAACTCGAACAAAGAAAGTTGTTTTATTGACCTTCTATAATTTTTATGACCAACGTGATTGTTATCATTGAAACGTTCGTCGTAAAAATTATAGGTTAATCAAAGAAATATTTTTGGCTCAAATTTGTTCGCCATTTTTTATCCAATTATCCACGAGTATCATACACCCGTATGAGTAATATTTACAATGAGGCGAATATGTTTGCACAAACACGGTCCACTGGGGATGTATGGATTCTTTATCGCTTCAAATTGAGGGCCGTGAGGAAGGAGGGTGGTTTCTTTTAAATGATTATATATTAATAAATATCATCTAATTTTTTACGCATTTAAACCAGATCATCACATAACAATATACATTTCGACCCTCTTTAGTAAAATTCAAGAAATTTGATGAATTATGAAAAGAGTGGTAAGCTTTTTAATATTTAGGATTAAATTGCTATTATTTAATTACTTTATCTCAACATTAGTTTTAAAGATTAATTTTTATAAAACTTAAGATCTTTAATTTACTTGAAATGCATCAATTTAATGTAATAATGAATACTAAAATTACACTCAATCAATGTCAAAAAAAAAAACGTTGAATTGTTTATTATCTTTGGCAAAGCTGTCAATTTCATCATACGACATGGTAGTTTCAGTAAATAAATTTGTGTCTGTTACCCGCTGTCATATGTAACAGTTATTAAAAACTGTAGGTATAATAGTATAACTAGTAAGAGACGAGCTCACTAGACAGCTGTCAACAGCTTTCCCTCTCACTCTAAATACCTTCCCGAATGTGTGGACGGGTGCACGAACTCCGTCTAGCCGAACATTCGTGCGCCATTTTCCAATGCAGATCGGGAATAGGCAAACAGTTTGCCGACTAGTTCGCCGAACCCCGAACTGCCCGTCCACACGACTAGGAGATCGCCAAACTAGTGCTCGGAGTTCGGCGAACTCCGAGCGTGTGGATGCATCTTAATCCAACGGCAAGGATTAAACGACATATATTAATTACGGTATATAGCTGTCACCTACTGTCATAAATATTTAATAATTAATTGTCATTTTAAGTAAATATATATTTTTTCTATTTCGCATATACAATAAGCACAATAATTGTTGTATTTTAATCTAAATTTGTACATTTGAACGTCATTGTAACACTTGGCATACTTGCTCCTAAATTATATACAATCTTATTAATATATTTTTTGATTCCTTTCCTTATATGTAGGCAACTTGATGTACTTGCATGTTGACTCCAGCGCCTATGAGGGATTGATTTCTAAACTACTTCCCCTCCGAAGGGGAAAGCGTCACGATTTGTCCAATTCAAGTTGGACAGGGACATCCCTGTCCAGAGTTGCCTACATATAAGGAAAGGAATCAAAAAGTATATTAATAAGATTGCATATAAGCGCATTTATTCTAGGTTGAAAAATCGCTTGTATTTCTTAGCCATTTCAATAAATTTGCAATATTGATTTTGCCCACCATTATTTTACAATAGGTGTACCTATATTAGTATTGGACATTAGCGTTGATCAAATAAATGTGATTGAACTATAATGGCGATATAATTTTTTGTTTATAAATGTAACAGATCTGTCGACAATATGAAAAAATAATGTTTGCTCAACAATAATGTGAAAATGCCCCTTGTAAGTTGAAAGTAAAAAATTAATTTCCAACCTTATAATCTTAAATAAATGTACTGTTTTAGGTAAACATGTTATTTATCAATGGAACCCAACCGTGCCATTCAATTCCATGGGAAGGGAGGCTACATTGATAGGAAATATATTGTATATAAGCGTCAATGTACGTGAAATGGTATACTTTTCAATCTATATTTAAGCTCCATATTTTATTTTATTAGTTTATTTTTCGAATTTTACAAAATATTAATTTGGTACTTTTAACCTAGTATTTCCTGTCAATTTTAGAATGCTTATATATTAGCTTTCATTTTACAGCTATTTCACAACAAATATAGCATTTACAATGAAGAGTGTTTACGTAAAAAAAAAAAACTAAACTTTGATTATTTTGAAATAAAATATTTTTGCAACAGCACTTCAAGAAACTGCAAGTTAAATGTAAAAAAGGTATTTTACTATTGAAATCATTTATTATACGATATTTTATTTTGCTGTAAAATAATGTGACGCAGATTCAAAGCAGTGCTTTGCAGATTTAATTTATCTATTGTATTTTTGTTTTATTTGTATATTGTGACCAATTAATTGAACCAATAAAAAGAAGGAAAATATGATTTCCTAGTTATGAAAAATTCAGAAGTAAAAATTCTTAAAAATAAATTCAGTATTGTAGATAATGCCTTATTTACCAGGTCATAGTTCTAATGTTCTATACATACATTTTATTTAGGTACTATAATTTTGATTTACTATTTAAGCCATTGTTTCCGTTCTTACACTTGCCTCTGAAAATGTTATATTTAAGTTAGTATTATTCCCTTTTTCTTTAATTTGTAATTAGAATTTTATTTTGCAACAAATAAGTATATTATGTTTGTACATATCTATATGTTATAGATAAATTCTCAGGAATTAGTATTCTGTACATCTAATATAAATATTTCATAAAATCATGTGTTTCTTATACATTAAATCATAAATATAAGTATAAAGTACCAATTAGTATCAAAATGACATTTAAATTGCGCGCCAAAAAGAAAATACTACAGCAACCAGAAACAGTCGACGCTAAACGGAGTTTCAGTTAGGGTATGACAGTTCAGCTTCTAGTAGGTTATGTTCTGTGAGCTACCACAAACTTAACTGCCATTCCCTAACTAAAACTGCATTTAGCGCCGCCTGTTTCTCGTCCCGGTACTATTTTCTTTTTGGTAATTTAAATGCCATTGTGATACATAATTCATTCATTCATTTATTAATGCATATTCATCGGAGAAATTGGTTTGTCCTTGTTCTGTTCGATTATTCGTTTCGACTATAATTTATATTTAGAAGACCTTTTTCAAGTCGTTACATCCCTCTTCTATCCTTTAACAATAATTTTGTGGTTATGAATGATTTATTCAATTATGCCTATCACTCAATATAGGCAATTGAATGATTTCTTTTCCTTCATTTGGTTATGCCCACCACTATTGTAAATATTGCGCTGTACATGAAAGATGAGTGATTATATATAACTTCAATATGAAAGATATTTGAATAACTATGAAAGCCAATTATTCTTATATATAACCACGCCGGCTTTGCTTGTTTACTAATCAAAAAAATTCAATTTATTGGACCATTCATCTTGAGGTTATGTTATATGTAAATATAAATATTGACAACTTACAGAATAAATGCGGGAGCTACTCAATTTTCTTCCTGTAGATTATAATGCCTCCAGAAGAGTTCTCTAAAAGTGTATAATACATCCATAATGCATCTTTTTTGCACGTAACCTTAAACGAATCTTATTTATACGTCTGCTTATTATGAATGTTCTATCAGTGTATTAAATGTTATAATATCTTTTTCACAGTTATAAAACGTTTAAAATACGTATAAAACTTACACAAAATCGCAACGCCAAACGAACAAATTGCATGAAAATGTAAAAATAAAATCCTTATTATACTGACTTGCATACTGAGATAGCATGCAAATAATATCTGGCTTCTTTTTTAATTCGACAGCAGCAGTTGAAAGTATTAATGCCAATATTAGAATTGATATACATTTTATCAATTTCGACATCCTACTGGGCAGCAATTTTTTCCAATTCATAAACTTTTTTACTGAAAGATCTCTTAATATAATATTCAAAGCAGAAAATTTGGCTATGGGCCACTTCTAAGGATTCAAATATATGCCCCAATTTTTAATCAAAATCCCCTGTCGCCAGCAACCCATATTTTACCCAGTTGTGGTCTCTTAGGTGGAAGATCAAACATAAAACAGTCAGATACATAAAACACCGGCAACATATTTAAAAAAAAAAGTAAAAAACAACATACCAGTTACCATGTCTTCAACTGACATGATTAAATTTCCCCGCTTTCCAAACTTTGCTGAACCGCGTAAAACTTTTTCAATCCCACTTTATCGACTAAAGCAAATTCCCTGTTACAACCAAATTCAGTACCACTTCAGCATAGGTACATATGTGTTTGCATTCGTATGTGTTTGACAGTATTTTAAGGGAAATAGCGAATTTACGTTGAGGATACCCGCTGCGAAATCAAGCTCCCGTAAGTCCGCACGTTTAACCTACAGGATTTCTGATAGAATTTAGCGGTTCCCTGCGACGCGAGGCGGAATATTGCAGTCAGGTACGTATTTGAGTATTACGGGGCTTATGCCAGGCGCGCCGCGTATTCGAAATTATGCCGAGTGCATTTCGTAGATAAGTGAACTTCCGGTTAGCGCCAGATGTAGGTATGTTTCCACGTATCTAACGGGTATACATCAGTAGTAGTTAGATATGTGTGGGCCTCTACGGCTTTAAAACTGTAGCTGGTGAATAGGCTTTTGTGTCTAGTGAATTTCCGAAGTCTGCATTTCGTCTTTAAAGAACTTAGACAATATACGAAAACTTCATAAGGGATGTCAAGAATGCGATATCCTATATCTTAAAAATAGAGAAGTGATTATTTTACAAATATTTATGCAAATGAAACAAAAAATCTAAATTAGTACCTATCATTATAACTATGCAACCGATTTTAATGTATATGTATTGTTTATGCTGTTGATTTGTTTAAAAAGACACTTACGGCCGTTTGCACCGTTCGTGATTAAGTTATAATTAAAATTTAATCATAATTAAAGTTTAAATTCTCTTGCACCCACTGCTTAACTAATAATTAAATCCTTAATTCGTGATTTTCTTTAATCAGTATCCCAAGGTACGAATTAACTCATAATTAAAGTTGGTGCAAGCGTAGTTTCTTTGTTTACAATCGTGTTTACGGGCGATTATAGGTTATGTTATGCGGTTTTTGGTTATAATACAAATATCTGTGAATGTAAACTGAAATAGCTAACTAATTAAAGTGTTCACTTTGAAGATTAGGACAAGGAATAGCGGCGTGACAAGAAGTGTATATTTGGCAGAGTTTTAGAAAGTCCGAGATAAATAAAAAAATTAATTCCCGAAATAAAAACTAACTGGTTTCAGGTGGGAATAACCCAGAGCAGGTATTTCGTAGTAGGAAAGGATATCTTTCTATAAATTCACAATTTTTATATGATTCTAATTTAAAAATAATGGATATCGTAGTACGATGGCCAGAGAATACTCACTTTAACGATCCATTCTTTTCCATAAGCGACAGTGGATATGCCTCAAAAACATATTTATTGACCCCGGTGTTAAATTCTGAAACAGTTGTGAAAAATCGTTATAATGAGAGCCATATTACAACACCGAATGTCATTGAAAGCATGTTTCTAAGAAGAATGTTTTCCGATACTGACATATGGTTGTCGCTTAAAACTGGATACCTTTATGCCAGTAATAGTTGGTACCTCAGTATTGCACCATATATATATGGTGCAATAGCCATAAATGTGGGTGAAGAGGAAATCAATGAAGAAAAATTAAATCAACAAATTTTAAATGTCATGAGATTAATTATGATGCGGTTGATGATGTAGCTGCTGCGACACAGGCGTTACTAATTAATGATTATTTCAACAATTTGTAATTCATTGCTATATAGAAATTAACTTTTGAACATTTCTTTTTGTATTTGTTTTCTTTGGCTTTTGTATAAACGAAATATATTTTATTTACTCTAAATGCATTATCACTTTGATTTTTTTAAAAGAAATATTGTGTAATTAACCATTTATTTATTAAATAAAAGGAACAACATATATAAGGAAATGATGGTAATAATAAAATAGAATTATTTTATATACAAGTAATAGCAGAGGTCAAATATAGTAGTAGTAAATAAAGTAGTAAATAAAGTATCAAAAATTGAAGCATTTGCAGGACAAACAAATAAAAGAATTGCACAATGAAAAAAAAAAAAACCTGCATTCACATATTAATTTCCATTTTAAAACTACTACTCAACTTTTTTATTTCAATATCTAATTCTGTAGCAATTTTCTTCAACTTAAATTCCAATAACTTTCAAATGCCTCTTAAAATCGCGCATTCGCATAGCGGCAATTTTCATTATGATGGAACAGTGTTCCCAATATAAATCCAATTTTTGACTAAAAACTAAACTTAACGCACTACCAACCTATATTTCTGTCGCAAACTTTTTAATTAACTAATCATGAATTAAATTTGTTCGGTGCAATTCTATTCATATTTAATTCGTAATTAAATTTAATCTTTGATTAGTTAATTAAAATGTTAATCACAGATGATGCAAACGGCCGTTAGGGAATATACTCGGAATGTGCTGTCAGTCGTGGGCTTCGGAATGACAGCCTATACACCAACGAGCAGCGTTCTAGTCACAGTCTATTCTCTTGTGTTCCACCCCTTAAGTTTAAAAACACTCTATTCATTTATGTGCACTCGACACATATGCGCATATGTCGTGCAATAGAATAGACTGTGACTAGCTCGAGGATCGCTGTTGCATAAGCGGTCATTGCGAAAGTTCACGACTGTACTCTGAATGAATTGTTTAATCAATTTTATATCTCTGTGTCTAGCCATTGATAAATTGGTAAACCATGCAAAGTATTACTTTTCGCATCCCTTTTAGACTCTTATAACCTAACTACTTATGCGCTCTCTAAGATCCAGAAAGCCTATTAGCTTAGAAATGCTTATTTTACATTCTTATCTACTCCTTTAATCTTCAAACAGAAAGAGAAGTTTTATAAATAGGATATTTTGAAAGAAGTATTCAAGAATTTCTAAAATATAAAATGTAAAAATACAGTTGCTGGTCGATTTTCTTAATAGTATTTTATCTTTTCTTTCAATAGATTTTGTGATTTCATTATGGCTTGGTTAAAATAACTTACAAATCGCTTCGACAGCTTTAACTGCCTCAATTATAATGGCAAATGTTTGTATTAACTTTTTTTTAATTGTATTTTCAATTTAGTTATTTAAATTTTAATAATATAATGTTAATTTCAATGATAATTAAAGAATTAAATTAATCCCTCCTTTAACACAACTTTATTTACAGCTCTTGCTGTACAAATTCCCCGAAAATTTATTTTGATATCTGTCTTACCTTTTTTATATAAACAACTTCGCCATTAATTAGATACTTACGTTAAATATTACACTTAGGTCCAGGTATCAAAAATTCACTTCAAATAACGACCTGAGCTAACAATAAGTTGTTTAGCCAAGTATACAAACAATTTAACTAACATTTTAAAAATGTGTAAGATGGGCAGGCAACATTCAGAATGCTATGAATTAACTTCTTGAAATCAACTTTTTTTTTCATAATATCAAGGCATATTGACAGAACATGAATATCTATTTCTAAAAATATAAAATACCAAATCTTCTTGTTTTTAATATTTGTACATCCGAAATAAAATCGGAGATACAAGGACGTGTAAAAGTTTAGAATAATGGTGCATAAATTTTGGATAAATTAGCAATGTCTATGCGGTGATTTATCCTGATTTTGTCTTTCTTTATATAAATAATAAATTTCTAAAATGTTTAAAATGTAGTGTGTAAAATGTATAAATTCTTTTTTAAAAATAAATCGTAACAACATATAACTAACAGCTTCTTGCGGGTTTCGCCGTGTGTCAAAACTTTCGCTCGACGTTTCGCTGTTCATACTGACAGCTTCTTCAGGATAACTGAACAGTTCAGTTGTGTTCAGTATGAACAGCGAAACGTCGAGCGAAAGTTTTGACACACGGCGAAACCCGCAAGAAGCTGTTAGTTATAGTTACACCGGCCGTGAAAGCCTACGCAGTGTAAATCGTAACAACATTATAATTTAGAAATAAAAATATTGTTTCACAATACCATGATGTGGACATATTGTGCACATATTGTTGTTTTTATAAACTGTAATGTCATAATTTAAGTTTATATTATTTTCTACCTTTAAAGAAGATTGTATTTTAGAATGGTAACTATTAAAATGTGAAAAGTATAATTTATGATTTACCGAGGAAAATATATTTTATAAAAATTAAGTTTAAATTTTAAATTAGGTTTCTTCAAGTCCTCAAATACAAATTGTGCAATCAAACTTCATATTGGTAGTCCCGTTTAAAGATCTTAAATAATTCCTCTTGGCATTGAAAATTATGTATTTTTATTATATTTAAGGAATCGATTAGATCAAATGATTTTTTTTATGTAGTAATTATTACTTTATATTACATTGGAGATAGAGTCTGCCAAAAATTTTCAAAGCCCTTCATATAAACTCCTAATTTTTACCAACAAAATTATGATGTTTAGCTTGCTTTCTGGTTAAATTTGTTTTTTTGACATGGTTATCTTAAATTTAATATAATTCATAATAGAAACACTTCAACGTTTCATATTTCTGCTTCACGAACTATGATATTTGTTTGCCTTATATTAATTGCTATTATTAAAATATAAAGCATGTAATGATAATAATTTTTAGTGTTTTAGAAAAATATTATTATATAATTATTAAAAAAAAATAATCGTCAGCGTATTAAAGAATGCAATATATGACATTGTGCCTAATGAGCATTTAAATATTTAACCTAATGAGTTAAATATTTAAATGCTTATTGAAGTGTTTATTATTATGAATTAATTATAAGTAATATTATTTTTGCTACCATTAAAATTAATTTTATTTTCTTATTAGATGAATTGGTAAAAAACAAATCAACACCTTCCAAATTAAATATCCTATTCTATAAGCTTACTTCTGCTATTTATTTTTCTTTAAATTTAATCTTAAAGGATTTTTAAACCTTGAAAAAACACCATTTATTTCCGAATGCACGCGGCCGTCTGCAAAAGAACCCACTATCCACTTAATTTTTATTGGCTAGAATATGTCTATAGAGAGAAAAGGGTGGTGCTGGATTGAATATTTTCGGAAAATATCAATTTGTAACCAAATATACACAGTACGAACATTCTCCAAAGAATGAACTATCAATTTATCAATGGTCTACACACATAAAAAGAATTTGTTCAGTTAAGTAAATATATTTCCTCAAAAAGTTTTACTTCTTTCAAATATATCTGTATTTGAAATAAGAAGTTATTTCTTGTATAGAAACAAATATTTTACTTGGCTGTAATCGATAATATTCTTGGTTATAAGGCTTGTTTTAAGAAAAATATATGTTCTCCAAGAAACAAATTTTTCGATCTAAAAAATAAAAGAGGCAACGAAAGAGTGGATCAGATATTTGAATTAAGAAAATAGATTCTTTTATTAAGAATTTTAATATTTGAGGTAAATCTTACAAGTGCTTATATTAAGGTGAAAATTCGTTTTAAAAAATATTATGTCATTTTTGCGGTGGGGTGAATTTGGCTACGTGACACTCGAATGATAACCAATAAAGCAGCAGTTGTGTGCATGCACCGAAGAAATGTGAATTACGGTGGTGCTAAATACGTTAAATTGTATATATAACAGCAGGAAGTCGGTAAGTAATTCAAGGTTTAACTGCTTTATTTTTAAACTGCAGAGCCGTATGTAAGCTTCTTAATAATGAAAGTTTTTGAAAGGTAATTATCTTTTGCTAATTTATAGAATTACTTAACGTATGCGAAGATGTGTTTTGCTTTTGTAAATCAACATATCCTGTCTAATTTCCTAATTTCTCTGATTTAAGTAATCTTAAGTTTTCTTTGTCTGCAACAAACCTTTAAAAAGTAATAATCAGAAGAGTATAGAATATTTGCTAGCCCTAAGCTGTATAAATTAATAAATACATCAATAATTATGTTGTTTAATTGAGGTGAACAATAAAAATAAAAACAGCATGGCTCTACATTCGAATGCTTATTTGCACTAACAAGTTGGTAAAAATATACCAACTATTATACCACATCTTCTTATCAGCTATTTAATGTATTCATTGTAAAATAATGTATCTGTTCAGATATCCGAAGATTTTGAAATCTTAATAAAGGAGCAACAAGCGACTGCCGATATTCGGAAGAACAGCTGAAGATTAAAGTGTAATTAAAGGATCCAGAAAATTCCATTGCGCGTTGCGGGAAGTTAGAAAATATATAATCTCTTTGTGAGGTGTGTGATATAGTGCTGTAATACGTTTTTTCCTATAACGCCAAAATTATAAATAAAAAAGAAATTTCTGTTCCGAATAACTTTTTTTGCTTTTTTTTTTTTAATATAAATGATGTTATAATAGTAGTAACATTATTATTATGGTAAGTAAAGAAATGTAAAAACAATTTGAAAAGAAGACTTTCACTTGAACCAAATATATTTTAAAAGAAGATTGTGGTTTTTTACAAGGCTATATTTTCTAAAATTGTTTTTTTATATAGGTATAAAAAAATTACCACTAATATCAGATAGAATACTATATAGAGATATATATCTAGTATCCATTTTGATGTTACTGGCAGTTTATATATACATACTGCTGTGAACTGATGGTCCAAGCATATAAGTAAAGAGAAATTAAAAAATGACAAAATTAATTTAGCTAGCTCAGCAAAAATGAATTTAAAAGGGCGCCAGAGATTCTTAAATCTCAGAGTAAATTTTTTAAAAATTAATAGTGGGCGTGCAAAATTACTTTCTTTAAAATCCCCAAAAATTGAAATGGCAGATTTAAAAATAAAAGAACTATTTAAGGTGATATTTACAATCATTTAATTTATTTAAAAAAAAAAAAAAAAAAAACATTTGAAACAATTTACAGGATAAATAAAAACCGTGAATATAAGATTCTGGCATAAAACAAACCTGCATAAGATTCTACAATTTAAAAAGGACAATGCAAATCCTTTAGCAAACAAAATGGTGAATTCGTTCTAGAAGGAATTTCAATACCACAAAAAAAAAATCCACGTGGTTTCAAAAATTCAAAGCAAACTAAAAATTTAATTCAAATCACGTAAAGAAACAACCAAAATCAAAAATGAAATAAAAACAAGCTCACAGCTTCACTTCACCTACCCCGAGGTGATAAAATTAAAATTAAATTATAACAACTAAAAAAAAAAACGGAAAATTTAAACTCTAAACGCGATTACTTCTAAAACGAATATTATTAAAAAGCCTTACATGTATGTGCACACCTATCTAATACAATTTAACAAAAGAATTACTAGATAGACGATTTTAAATACAAACAACGAACTACATCTTAAACTGAAAAAGGATTACCAGAAACGGTAACCAAGACAACATAACACGACTAAACACGGGCTCGTCTATTTGATAACTCCCTGGGCCTCTAAGGTAAACACTCTCATATATATGAAATTTACAATCTGCGTGCGATGACCGCAACGCATCGCAAAGAAAAAAACTAGCAAATAAACTATATACAGAAGTACGCAAAATGTACAAATAAATGAAATTTACTATACACAACTGACCAAATAAAATGATACAAACAATTAAATCAAAATTCTTAACAAAATTTACAACAGTAAGAATAGTGGAAACTCTAACATTGTTTTGACAAGGCTGATTTGGTATAAATAAAAATACACATTTAAATTTCCGAAACCCGGGGTGCCAGACTATAGCAATACATATAAAAAAATACATTTTATAAAACAGCAATAGGTATTGTTGTAAGTAAAACCACAATCTTCTTTCAAAATAACAAATATTTAGTTCATGTAAAAGTCTTCTTTTCCCAGCCAAAGCTAGTCTCTTGAATTAAAAGTGTATTTCTTCTTTAGAGTAAAATTCAAATTGCTTTGCAATAAAGCTTCATTCAAAAAAAAAAAAATTCTTGTACTAAGATATCTAAATACCTAGGCTGAGACTGCAATGTTTCAACTAATAGTTTTACAAGTTTTATTTAATTGAATGAACGTTTTTCTTCGATTAAGATATTTTTTTCTTAAAAATTAAATAAACATTACTTTTGTTCCAAGAATATATTTATTTGCGTATATATGAAACAATGATATTCTTAACTTAAGTAAAATTTCTTTAAATTGAACATTTCTTTTTATGTGTGTAGCCTTCAGCTGCAAGTGTTTAACTAAGGATTCCTATTGTAATTACTTACGTTTTCGAAAATATAAATAAACAAAATTTTATCTTACCTCGACCACGATTTTTTGTTCGTGTACCTTCAGAAACAATCAGAGGAGAATTATTCACCGAGGAGAGAATTAGAATTACGTCAGGCAATTCTATTGGAAGTTTGGCTACTTGACTATATCATCCAGACTTCAGCTACCAGCTATAAAATTACTGTCGTTACTGAAATGTCTATGCAATTACTAAGGATAATTAAGGGAGACAGAAATAACCGTCACTTATCCCTTTCTATGTATCTATGTATGTAATGGAGATAATTCCAGAAAATTGCTCTATATGATGAACCCAATTCCGGCAATAAATGATCCACTACATATGGCTTAAGCTCACATAAATACAGTCGCGAGCAAATGTTATAGGCACCTTTGACAAAACTAATGGGTTTCATGTTTCTTGCATTTTTTTTTTGTAACGGTTATTTCAACGTTTATATAATCGTCTTTATGGTTACAATAGTCTTTATAGATACCCTTTGTAAATGTATTATTTTTTTTTATATATCTTCAAGTCTTCGAGATGTCACTTTCCCCCTCCTACCTAAAAAGTATTATAGCTGTACTAAAAACACTCTAATATGCAACAAATTAATAAGATCCCTTAAAATACTACATATTTATAATGTATTACCTACAAGTTTTTATTTTCTCATTTTTTAGTGTGATATTCGCCCAAAATTTAGGGTGCCTATAACATTTGCTCGCGACTGTAGTTCAAAATTTAAGGTTTACCAATAAAATAAGTTTGACTGCAGTTAAATCTGACAGCTTTGAAATTGGAATGATTTTATAATCTAGAACGTTACAGCGAATAAAAGCACACATATATGCTACATTGAACAGTACCTATGCGTGATAGAATAACGTTAAAGTAAATTACCAAAACAATTGATTAACCAATTTTCCGGCAACTGAACCCTTACGAGGATAATAGGAATACGGCACCAGCCAGTTACAGACAGAAAGCAGAGATTACCATTGACTGATTACTCATTTGTAAAATTAGGGCGCGTAAATTTCGCGCGAATGCTTCGTGCTAGGCGGCAGCAGTTACGACCGATGCTCGCGTGGTGATACCTCGGTGCGGTTACGGCACGTACTATGAAGGGTCAGTGGCGTTGTCAAAACGATGACGACCATCGTCTACCGACTAGCAGAGAGCAGAGACCCACTGACCCACGACGGTGGGGTTGAGCGAGTGCCTACCGCAGACCGATCTGTTATCGGCGGCGATAGGGCCCCCAAGGTAGGTGTAAAAGCAGCTTGGCCTGTGCTGCGTGCGGTTGCCGTACTCATTTATCTGTTAGGTTCGAATCCTCGCGGGAGACGTAGAAGGCCGGCGTAACGTCTGGAAACGTATGGAGCAATTTATGCCTGTGCGGAATATATATTTCCGATTGTCGTGTGCATGTCGCCTTTTATTATGAATTGCGAAATTTCGAAAAATGTATATTCTTTTGCCGGTGCTATAATGATAAGAAGGTATGTATGGTACAATGTAAATGTTTTTGCCCCAACAGATACAAAATCTTAATTTAATTGGAGAAATAAGAGAAGGAAAGCGATAATATTTCTTATCTCGCTGACAGAGTTTAGTTTGTCGAAATCGCAGTAGGAAATTCAAATACAAAATACAAAATTCGATCCTCTCTTTTACCGAGCAATATTGGCATAGTGCAGGGTTCCGTTCTAGCCCGACATTATTCTCATTATTTATTAACGACATTGTTGATTTTCTCGTAGATTACAATGTGGTGTGTTATGCCGATGATGCAACCATTTTCAGTGCTGGTAACGAGCAAGATGTTGAGAATCTCGCTAGCAATATGTCTAATCGAGTGTATAACTGGTGCTGCGCGAATGGTTTGTCCTTGAATTTTAACAAAACTAAATACATTTTGTTTCCTACCATCCAGAGGAAAATCGGTCTTATTCCAGTTTACAGGTCTCTAATAATACTATTGCACAATCTCATTCTGCTAAGTTGTTGGGCGTTACTTTAGCTTTCTCACTAAAGTGGGAGGACCATTGCGAGTCTTTAGTGTCTAAATTAAATACCTTAATTTTAAAGCTAAGGCAACTTTAACAATCAGTAAGTCCTAATTCCCTTAAGATTATATATTTCGCTGAATTCCAGTCACAACTGCTATATGGAATTCTTCTTTGGGACTCCAGCTCGTCAGCTAATGAAATCTTCATTAAACAGAAAGCAGCAATAAGGTGTATTGCAGACAGAAATCATTTCATCTCGTTGAAGATATTAACTCTATTTGAATTGTATATTTTAGAAGCCGCTATTTACATTCATAAACATAAACATAAAATTTCAGTTGCTAATAATCCACAGCATTCGTACAGTATAAGAGATCCCAAACTGCATTTAATGCAGCGCAATTTAAAATTAACAGCTGATTGTATTGATATCGTTGGAATAAAAATTTACAACCACCTTCCTGATAGTTGGAAGGAATATAATACAAATAAATTTTAGAAAACCTTAAAAACTTGGTTGTCAAGTAAGTGTTTTTATTCAATTAATGAGTACTTGGATTACTGTTTTTGAACTATATTTATTTTAATTTTTGTCATTTCAATTTTTACTTTAGTTCTTTGTATATTATTTCGATTTTCTTTTGTAATCTCATGTACTACATTGTTTATTTGTATTTTTCTATTTTGTATTCCTCCTCTCACCATTTCCTTTTGACCTATTTCAAACTTTAGTCTATGAAATAAAGTTTATTATTAGTATTATTATTATTATTATTATTATTATTATTATTATTAATACAAAATACACAATCAAACGGACTAAGGCAAAGTCCCTAAAATCGATAAGTCTAACATCATTCATGATGAAAACTTAAGAAATAGACTTCCATATCGCGACTACTATACATACCAGGCAGGAATTTTAACAGAGATAACACTCCACAAGCTTGTGAGTCTAGTAAAGAGCACATTACAGAACAGATGGGTGATGCTGGGGACCTCCAATGATATCGAGGGACCATTCAGTAACTCAGCTGTTGGTTTTTTGGCTGGGGCATGCTCGCAGGAAGGAATCTTGTCCCCGTTCTTCTGTTGCCTACTTAGACAGACTAATAGAGACGCTTACCGATCGCGAACTCGTAATGAAGATGACCAGCTTATCATAGTGAGTGGTAGACACAACACGGTAATTAGAAGTCGAATGCAAAGGGCTCTGAATATGGTTACCAAATAGATGAAATTGGTAAGACTGACATAGAAACCTCACGAACTCGCAGACTTTGATAAAAGTTTATCAGTTTGTAAACTCCATGAAGTGTTATTCAAGGACACTTGCTGTTTCACCAGAACTGCAACTTCAAGGAGTGCAAAACGCCCTTGAGATTCAACCAAAATTTCCTTAATTTAAAGTAACTTTTAACGGCGAAAAATAGAAAAACGCTTCAATGATCGGCTTGCACCGTTTGAGGAACCCATTCAGCTGGTATAAATATTTATATACAGGGTGTTACAATAAATACGGAACCTATATTAAGTTTATTTGATCGAATTTCAGAAATGGGTTATAATCACTGTTTTTATTATCAATCATTGTATACAAAAATGATTTAGATAATTATACAAGGGGAATAATTATTATAGCATAATTAGATAATTATACTATTTGCTGGATTGATATGAACCGTGCTAGCTACCGATACTGCAATACGATATGAAATAAATTTAAAGAAATGTTTTTTTTAAAGCGGTCTAAGCACATTATTGCTTGTCAGGTACCCCCCAGAGCCAAATCTCCATTCTAATCATCATTACGACCCCGGAAAAAAAAAACAGTTATCCCAACTGACCAGAGCGAGATTAGAACTCGCGGCCCCTCGCACTCGTCGACACCCCTCAAAGCATTCAACTAATGCAGGAATTCTTATATATGCACTTCTTATATATCGCATCAAGCGATGTCTGTGTCAAGTTATTCAGGCCACGTTGTCCCAGCGGTGACTGTGCGAAGTTACTCGGGCCACGTTGTCTCGGATAAAATAAAAATATCCGCAAGTGAGACGTATTATCCGCTAGCGAAATATCTCCAAAGTTAACTACATTTAATGCGTGATATGATCTATTTTTCCTTCTGCCTGTTACCGAGGATAATATATTCCTACAACCAAAGGTGCATAACTCAAAAACTATCACATGTGCGCGTTTAGCATCTGGTATGATTTTACACTAATTTTCGACGTACAATGCAGCCACATAATGATATACAGAGTATCTCATTGGAATAAGTAAGTACATCAAAATTCATAATTTTGTTGACATGCTGTATAATTATTGAAATCACTTTTATGTACATTGCCTGATAACAAAAACAGTAATAATAACCGATTTCTGAAATTTGATCACATAAACTCAATGTACGTTCTGTGTTTATTGTATCTGCTTGTATATAAATATTTATACCAGCCGAAATAGCTCTCCAAATGATGCAGGTCCACTATTCAAACTTTTTTTCTATATTTCATCGTTTAACGGTTATTTTAGGTAAACGAAATTTTAGTTGAATTTCAAGGACGTTTTAGGTCCCTTAAAGTTGAAGTCCCGCCGCAACAGCAAGTGTCCTTGAGTAGCACTCCATGGAATCTGGAAAGTGACAAAATTTCATCAAAATCTGCGAGTGACAGTTGCGGGTTTCCTTGTGAGTATCAGCGATGATAAGACCAACCTTATGGAATTCACTCATCGCAGAAAGTTGCGGAAATGAAGATGGTGAGTGAGGTAAAATACTCGGTTACTTTAGATGTCCAGCTTACTTGGACTCATTATCTCGATAGAATTGCCAAAAAAGCAGTGGCAGCAGTGACTCTAGCAAAACGTAAATAGGGGAAAAATGGCGGCTAAAACTAGGGACTTATTTCAGTATTGGATCTTTATCTATTCTATCAAAATACCAATACAATATCGGCATAAGAGCCTGGATGAAACTAGACATGTTTTGTTGGATATATATATGTTGATGCGAACAGCACTCACTGCCTTGGTGCGGTGGACAAAGACACAAAATAACGTGTTATTCAAAAGTTAAGCAAGGCGCAAAGACTTTTTTATACCGGTATTTTTATTCATATAGAGTAAATCTATGGATACCGGTGTACTAGCAATAAATAGCCATGTTGCCCAGACTATACAATATGATGGTAAAACCAGCACTCAGGCTTTTTGTAGTGGACAAAAACATTCCAAGAATTTGTTGTTCAAAACATAAGCAAGATGCAAAAACTTGAATATTTAGGTCTAACTACGCCTACACATAACACACCCACGACAGCTATGGAAGCACTTTTTGCTACTTTTGTCTTACATCACTAGATGTATAATACAAATTAATAGAGGCAACTGCCATTTTGAAGTTTCTTCAAATTCACCTTAGAAGTTGCTCCTACTTCAAACAACAGTCTTAAATGTAAGAAATGTTTAGAAAATCTTAAGGATCAAATATATAGGGTGATTCTCAATATATGCGACAATCTTTAAGCGCTGATTCCTGGCGTTATTTTGATCATAAAAGTTCATAAGAACATATGTCCAAAATCGCTTAGTTCTAAAGTTGTACAATGTTTAATAGTAAGTTAACATAATTAATGTTTTTATTATAAATTAACAAAATAATTACTAAAACAAAATTAACTTATACTAACTGTTAAAAATGACCGCCCCCAACTGCAATACAAGCTTCTATCCTCCGTCGTATTGACTGGCGAATCCTTTCTAAAATACCAGGGGTATTTCGAATTGTTTGAAAAGCTGCGATAATACGATTTCTCATTTCATCGACATTTTCAATGGGAGTCATATAAACTAATGATTTAAGGAGGCCACGGTTGTGGACCTCGCCGTCCTATCCACCGATCTGGATACGTATTGCCCAAAAACTCGCGAGCAATTAAACTAAAATGCGCTGAAGCACCGTCATGCATAAAATACATTTGTAATCTTAATTGCAACGGAACTTCTTCCAGCAGTAGGGGTAGCTCCTCTTCAAGAAAAAAACCTCGCCATTTAACCGCATCGGTAAAAAATGTGGACCTATCAAGTGATCTCCAACAATTCCGGCCCACACATTGACAGAGAATTGATATTGATGACGGGCATTCACTAGTTCGTGCGGATTTTTTTCGGCCCATATGTGATTATTATGAAAATTAATAATCGCGTTTCTAGAGAAAGTAGCCTCGTCGGTGAAGAATATTTGAGCCAAATAGTCAGGATTTTGCGCGATTTTGTGTTGCATCCATTGACAAAAAGCTACTCTTTGCGGAAAATCTGCCGGCAAAAGTGCCTGCACCCGTTGAATGTGATATGGATACAGTAGTTGATCTTTCAATATTCTCCAAACTGTGGCCTGACTAATGTTTAAAGCAAACGCAATTTTTCTGGTGCTTGTAGTAGGACGTTCCTCAATTTCATTTAGTACCATTTCTTCAACTTGTGGAGTTCTCACTGTAGATGGGTGCCCGTTATCAATCGTCCGTTTTTTTCAAAACTTCCCGTTTCACTAAGACGTTGGTGAAGACGGGCAAATATTGAATGATGCGGGATGATACGGTTCGGGTATCGTTCTTCATAAAGACGTCTAGCAGCACGCGAATTTCCATTGGCAAGACCGTAAACGAAATGCATATCACACATCTCAGCATTCGTGTAATTCATTTTAGAAAACAGAACCTAACAATAAACTGAATGAATACTCTGACAACTATTGACAAATATTGAAATGACAAATAAACAATTCCCTCTCAACACAATAGTTTTTGAAGAACCAACTGTGATATTATATCGTGTTAGTCAAAGTTCATAATTTATTATTAAACATTCAATAACTTTAAAACCAAACCGTTTTGGACATATACTCATATGAACTTTTATGATCAAAATACCCTCAGGAATCAGCTCTTAAAGTTTGTCGTATATATTGAGAATTACCCTGTATAGCTTAAAAAAATCAAGAAAACAAAAGATGAATCAAAATTCATTATAAGAACACCTTAAAACCACCTTAGGATGCCTCATTTTAAAAAAAGGTTCGATAAATCTAAGTAGTACTACATACGCTTGAAGAAAGTAAATAATGTAAAATTAGTTAGGAATGTAAACAATCATGTGCAATTAAATTGTTATGGAAGTATGGAAATTTATAGAATTTGTAGCTTTTTAATGAATTCAGGTTTAGAATTCTAGCCTTTATAGTTTATTTGTGATCACTATACGTATCGTATTATATTTAAGTGTAAATAGTGATAGCTATAGTGTAGTTAACTAATTCAAGGTTACTACTGATGACAACAGCATTGCTGTGGAGGTGAGTGCAGTGCAGCGAAATTTGAGGTATTTTCAGATGTATGATAACCTGAAAACAAGACAAAAAGCAATATAATTAATACGATGTTACTGGAGTACCTATTTAAAGCTGCAAGTTACAACTTTTCTTATTTACTCCCATCCAATTCCAACAAATCTCCCTATTCGTCACAATATCTTACTCCTTCGGCACGAGCTATAGACTCCTTAATCCTCAAATCTCAAATAAGCGTATTAAAATCTTAAAAGCGTAATGAAAAAAGTTACCACCCGGGTGGCTTAATCTTCAAACGTCAATATCACGAGCAAAACGGAGAAGAGGTGAAAATAGAGAGGGGACGAACGAGTACCCATGAACCTCTCGTCAGTTTCAGATTACAAATTTTACACGCACTTTTTTATCCACAATTCATTTGCCGTTAGGGGTGCTCGGGTATTTCATTTCCGATTTCGAGAACCTGTCAGGCCGGATGTCGAAACGGTCCTAGGTCGTAGTATACGCGGAAAGTGGCACGCACACAAACGCCCGTAAAACGGAAACCGGGCGCCCTCTTTCGGGCGAAAGTGGGTTTGTACATATCGGGCTCCAGCACGATGTTTATTAAAACGGTATTGGAAGCGTCCTCGACGCGGGGGAAAAGTGAACGATGTATTGGTGTGCGCGTCGCCGGAGACTGTTCTCGATTTTTCTGACTGCGTAAGCGTTTGAGAGACGAGCCTTCGCGAACTTAAGAAGATAAGCGCGCGAAAGCGGAAAGGATTTGCTTGACAAGCGATGACGCTAGTGACTTTGATAAATTTCCTTACTTCTTTCTGTACCGCTAAAAAGAATTCCTGTACGTAAACATTCGCTGCTATCGTAACACACGTCTAGACTGATAAATTTGCAAGTTGGGCATTGAAATGGGTGGAAAAAATTGCTTACACATAGAAAACGTAGAAGCTGGAGGTTTAAAGGTAGAGATTGATATTTAAAGCGGGTTGGTATAAAATGATTTTTTTTCATACATTATTATTATTACAAGACATTGAAATAGATTGAAAAAAAAATCCGTATTTTCTTATTCATATTTACCTATTTCTCTATTAAGGTTTTTTGATTTCTCTTGCTAAATCTTACATACTGTGGTGTTTTACATTATTAATAACCAGATAAATAACATATTCATGATTTACAATAAATTCGTGAACGAATTATTAAACAACTTGTTTTTAGTTAAAACGTTTAATTATGAAATACAGCATAGATAAAGAATTACTCTTACATAATGCCACAAATCGGACTAATTGAGTGGAGATAGATATTATTGGGTGTCCGGTCTCGACATGGGACTTCCGTGTTGCAACGAGACCAGCAATAAAGAGCCAAGAGAATCAATCAAGACACTACTAACAAGTAGTGTCTTGATTGATTCTTGCTGCCCGTATAGTTACGTTCAAAAGGTATAGGTGTAATTATTATATACGTATTGCTGTGTACTGATTGAAATAATTGAAAATGCTAAATGAAAAATGCAAAACTGAATTTTAAAATGAAAAAGAAAAGAAAATTAGCTAGCTCAACGGTAAAATTTTAAAGAACGCAAAAGAACAATTAACCTCAGAGTTACCCTGGCGAATTAAAAAAAACAGAATTTTTAAGCCAACGATGTTAATTAACAATCAAATTTATTTCTCAAAATGAGTTAAATTACAACTTGTGCACAAAAAACTTTGAACTGAATGTTCTGGCCTAAAATAAAAACTGCACTTGACTCTAAATTAAAATAGGACAATGCTATTTCCTATGCAAAGCAAAAATAATAATTGATCTTATGTCTATAATGTGCACACAAATATATTAACAATTATCACAATATGAATTCCTTGATTGGCTATATAAAAGACAAATAATGCGAAATTTACAAAATCTAAATGAATTACAAAATGGCAACAAAGATATACAAAAATACGTCTACTCACGTCAATAGTCTTAACAAAATTCTACAATTGTTTTCTTACGAAAATCCCTCTCTCAAAAACGTACAACGCAGTCGTATTACAATTCAACGACAATATAAAATAACCCGCATTAAAACACCACTAGCGAACACTTAATTAATTAAAATGAAACAATAAACTCTTTAACTAAATTTATACAAAATAAACATCAACATTTGTGAAAACTTCTCGGTAAACTGAATCAGTTGTTCTAAGCAAAGAAAACAACCAATAAATAACCAAAAATATACAACTTGAAAAATACTCAGCGAAATGGGTTGCCTAAACCACAGCAGTATATACCTCTGAGCTACCCCATCACACCCCAACGTGACATTTGGTGGAGGCGCCGGACAACAACAACGCAACACAATAACACGCAACAAAGTTCCTTGATGTGTTTCACGAGGTAAAACAAATCCATATTACGTTCTTTAAAAATATGGCCTACAGTTTTCAAAATTCTACAAAAAGGCAATTTAATAAATTTCTTATCACGATTTTCTACAAAGGCTAAGGTTGCTGAGCTCCCTACCTAAAATTTATATTATAGTACAGACACTCAATTAGCTAAACCAATGGCAGGAAAAACAACATCAAACTTCTGGCACAGAACCGCATCCCAAGATATGAGTTGACGAACAACCTTTCAGAGGTCACTACAATCCGCGGTATTCAACGTGCTAAGTTGACTGATTGACAAATAGCGAAAAGGATTAATGCAAAGTTTAATGCAGTCTACTGGACGATTAAATGGCTCAAACCAGACAAACACAGGGTGAGGGCGGTACATTTCCGGCACTCTTACAAAAGGAAAACACGATACAAGTCTCTCACTTATAGTTAGAGTCTTCAAAACTAGTGCTGTTTGGAGTTATATATCAACAACGTCGGCAGAAGTGAAATTGGTGTTGTATATGCTAATTATGCTCAAAAAGCGAAAATCGGATCCCTCTCCTAGTTCTTTTCATCCAGATAGCCTAATATCTTTTCTCTTGGAACATTACAAAAGCTGTTACAGTGCAATTTCAGAGAAATAATTCTTTTGGGTAAGTCTCTTCATATATGTACATTAATATGCCTATCTAGGATTTCTAGCTCTATAATATCCAAGGGTGGTAGCATTTATGGAAGAAGAATTTAACAATTGATGCAAGGCAGTTCAATTGCAAAACGTAGTATCGATCATAGTTAACTACATCAGCGCTATGCTTAAGAACAAATTGCTAATAACAACACTAAGCAGGGAGATAGTCAGCTTTAGGCCGAGCGAAAGGTCTTCGGAGAGAGGAATTTTGTCCCCACTGCTATGATCTCTACTTGTAGACGGCCTGTTGGTGGCTAATGAAGAGGAGAAGAGGAAAATGATGCATCTGGTACCACATACTATACAAGTTGTAAAACTAGTATTTACAAATAATGGCAAATATCTAAGCGTTCTATCTGAAAGGCACTAACCTTGAAACCACATATGGAACAGATTACTCATACAACAAGGTTTCCCTTATGAACTTACCATGAACCAAAGTGTTGTTGGAAATCTGGGGGCTATCTCCAAAGCTAGTCCACTGCCTTCAAGCGATGGTAGTGTATTCAATTATCATAGTTTGGTAACAGAAAGCACAACAACTAGAACCATGGCAAGACTTACATCCATCGAAGGATTGATTTAACAACTACGGGAGGCAATGTCTTCCCCTCTGTCATTGGCATTAAAAGTTCTTCTGGATTTACCACCCTTGCACATTGTTGTGGAAAGGGAGCCAAATTAACTACATTTTGCCTTTGGCACACAGCAAATAGATTACCTCACACTCATGTTTGTGTGACCAACTAGTCGCTTATTTTCGGAGGCATATTGAGAATATTATCGGATATGATGTGTACCTAACCAATAATCTTTCCAAACCGAAAGGAATAGAAACACAACGAAAAAAAACACTGACGATGACAGACAGCTGGTTTATAGGCGGTTCGCAACAAAGCAAAGTCTACCATAAGAATTTTTTATCGCAGTCCAAGAGTTAGAAAATGCAACAACCTTGGAGAACACACAATGGTTTCTCAGGCTAGATATCGCGTTGAGATGTGTACCAGAGAAAATTTGGATAAAGACGTCCGACATAAATCTATAAAAATGTTCAGTGACAATCAGACCTTGGTGAAAGCAATAGAAGCGGTTGATGCAACTCAAAACTGAGCTGAACCGTAAAGAGTGCTGCGCATCACTCATTCAGGGAAATGAGTAAGCAGACATATGTAAAAAGGGTGTTATGGAGCAACGTCATGGAACAGAACCTACAATTGTCATAGCAAGTATGGTAGCTAGACAGCTAATCAATTTCTAGGCAAAACAGAAATTGATTAGCCAATATTGGAATAACTTTCCTCGTTTGGTGCATACGAAGAAATGCACTTCACCTAATCATGATATAGCGAAGCAGGATTTGAACTTGCCCAAAAAAACTGTCAAAGCTATTATTATTGTATTTAGAAGTCAGCTGCATATTCAAGAACCACCTACACATAATCTAGCTGTCTGATGTGTTTGGAAGGCGAGTAGACAATTGAGCACATTTTCCTGCCACTGTCCTGACGCCACGAGATTCAAGTATTTGATTTTCGGGAATGTTGTCCTTTCCCTAGAAGATTTGAAAACAATTTCACTGCAGTGGACGGGACGATCAATCAATCTATGCAGATGCTATCTTTCTTAAATCGCAACTCTAGTGTTTGTATTTAACTTTCTCTAGACTTATATAGGATTATATCTACAGAAGAGTAACTACTATAAATCGCTAGCTTTTTAATGAATTTTAATTATTTGTCAAATCTCGCTTAATTGAATGGGAATTTTTATAATCTGTTAATTAAAATATCAATGTCGGCCATTTTACATTGCCCATAGTGATTTAAACCGACCATTATGAATTTATTAGTTTTTTTTTCTATGTATGTGAATTTCTAGTTTGTTATTGTTCCTTATTAGGTACTGAGCTATTCGGCAAAGGAAGTTGGTTGTTCATCTCTCCTTCTACTGTTTTTATTTAATTTAATAGCATCAAATTTTGAATTTAATTTTATTATCAAATCTGCGATGTTTGCTTTAGTAATATTGAAAACCACGAAAACTTCATCTATGTATCTCAACCAAATTCTAGGGTAACTTGTTTTTATTTGTGTCAAATTTCTGATGAATAAGTTAGTAATAAAAGGGAATAATCGGTTTCTTATTGTCATTTCCTGCGATTGCTCAAAATACATCCCACCTGCTTAAAAATTACTTTAGCGCATGCGCAGAAAAGTTAGTCTTTTATATTTAACGATTTTTGCATCATCTAAATTATTTGATCATAGGTATTCCACTGAATATTTCATAAGTTTCATTACCCTAACGCTTAGAGAGAGTGGCTAAACGTCAAACGATCCTAAAATCGCCGTTCTTTTAATTCAATGTTTATAAACTTTATTAATAAAATCTAGAGAATTCATTACTTCAAAGCAATCTACTTTATGGGTAAAATTTCGTATTCATTCACTAACCATTAGGATAATTCGTCTCATGGATTTTTCCAATTTATGAATATTGGGTAAGCAATATTTTTTAGAAACTGTCGGATTGGGAATAGACAGTTATAACAGTCCTTGTTATATCTTTGTATATTAAGCTTGTATCTTCCAAAGTTTATCATAGAGTTAATAAATCACCTTGCCACACCCTAACGAATAATGAGCAATGATTACCGAACACTAAGTAAATCAACATTTCAATTTGACTCCATTTTCATTCGTACAAATAACATATTCCGTCTGAATTGTCAATTAACACGCTACAAAACAATTGCATGAACATCACAATCATCGATCACCAGCGATGGCTCAAAGTACTCACGGCCTCGAAGTCGATCTTAAATTCCTATGCACAGTAGTCGTCCGTTATTTGACTTTCATTACACCGAATTACGGCACAAGGCGTGCATTTATTCCATTGCCAGAGCTTCACCGCGACACTCACGATAATTCGAAACGGACAATCCAAATCGAATCGTCGTTGGTATCTGCCTCTCGACGGATAAAGACGCGATGTCATTTGCATTTAATTAGAAACAGTTGACCGTTGACAAAGAAAATAGATTACAGTCATTCCCGTTTGATTATGATGGTCCTTGCATTTTGCTACAAATTTAAAAGAAGTAGAGAAGAAGTGAGAAAGATTTGTTGCAAAAAAAAATTGTACGAAAAAAATATATATTTTCATAAGCCCTTCATAAAAACGTTATCTACTTATTAACTTCAATCTAGTAGAGCATAAAATTCGTTCTCCACGGCAACTTTAGACTGGCATTGATAAGCCAGCAAATCTCAATGTCGTTCTCGAAGGACGCATATTTCATACGTCTCAAGAGATATGGCGGAAACTTTTTCAATATTCCAAAGACTCCGATATTTTTAACAATTACCTCTTGGCGTAACTTTTTTTTATTATATCCAAATCATCCATCAGAGACGTCAAATATTTTAAACCTTATATATTTCACTTCCCACGCCAGACGTCGCCCCAGTTACTCTATTGAGTTATCTCAAGCGAAGCTATACTCCATATGAAAATCCAATGTCGAGAATTATATGAAACGTTCTCAATTTTATTCCTTTTTTAAATAAAAAAGTGGAATGAAATGTACAAATATAATATTAGTTAAAATAGTCATAAGTTAGAAATGGTGCGACTTAAACTCATAAGAATTCAAAATAAATCACTTAATCAGATACGTAGCCTCTAGACAGCGTAAACTTTTAGATCTATATAGAGCACACATGGCAAGAAACATGTAAACAAGAACGGACAACTAACAGATTTTAACGACGCGAAGTTGCCAAAAAGAAAGCCAAGCTCTTATTAAAACAGTTCTTGACAGTCATTTGACAGTTTTCGGGGTTTTTCTACGCCACGAACATGTATTTTAGTGATTGACAGCTGCAAGAAAGGAAGATGTCAACATGACAGCTAGCAACCTTTGAATGTGCGCGCGTAATCGTTATCTTTTTCGAGTTCGCTCTAGCCAATAATAGTCAATAAACGAACTGAATTTTCGACACGAATTTTTGCCCGCTAAGATTAAAGGTGCCGACGCTGTTTGTCAGCTCCAGTGGAGAGTTCCTTGGTAATGGTTTGTAAACCACAAAAATGAAAATCGATGCTGAGTGTATTTATGACAGTTTTTTTCCGAATCAAGTTAAAATTAAGGCCGATATGCAGCAATGTAATTATCGGTATGTGTACTATAAAAAAGTTCAAATAACTAAATTGTTCAAGCAATAGTTTCTCTTTTAGTTCTTTCGATCTATTAGGCAAGCCAGAAAAGGTAGGATACAGAATTATATATTAACTTGTAGCGTGTCGTTACACGAAAAAATTGATTTCAGTACATATTTTGAGTTAGCAATTTATTTTATCATAAATCGTATTTTATTCAATCAATTTTTCCTGATACGCTCGTTACGCCCGCATTTATTTCGTTAATTTGTTTTCACCGGCGCGCGTCTTAGTTTGAATTATTAGAGTATCGCATCCCCTCCACGCGGCGCACATTGTATCTACGCACGCCATTTCCCCACGCGCCCGTGTTGGATTTACGCACGCTCGAATCCCCGCCAGTGGCGCTTGCCTATATAAGCCGTGCATCTACTGAGATCGAGGTAGACTCCGCCGATTCCCGAACCTCTCCCTGACCACAATACTTTGTCGTCCCACGGGGTGATGCGATTATAGCCGTTTACCGATCCTGTAAGACTGTATTCTGTTGTCGTCTCTCGGGGTGTTACGTTTACAGTTCCGTTCCCGCAAGGTTATAGTATGTTGTCGTCCCACGGGGTGATGCGATTATAGCCGCCTACCGATCCTGTTGGACTATATTCTGTTGTCGTCCCTTGGGGTGATACGTTTATAGTTCTTCCGCCCCACATATTAATTAGTTATGTGGCGAGATTGTTTCTTGTATAGTTTATTTCACGCTCAGATTTTTATGCCGCTCCCTGTATATTGTTTAATACGAGAATTATCGCAGACCGATTTCTGCTATAAATCATTGAGATTTCATTTGCAACGATTAATCCGATGAGCGTCATAAATTAAACAAAAACCCCGGTATATATATATTTGTATATTTATTTCCCGTGCCTTCTCAGCAAATTAACCGAAAACTCCGTTAAACAAAGCGAGTATTTCATAATTCATTGCTTTATATATTATTGTTATATGTTAAATATTATTTGTGGTTTTGCTTACCTGTATTTACACTTATACACTTTTTTTGTCGTGTTGTTGATCTGAGGAATAAAACTACGAAAACTAAATATTTGTTTCACTAAAATATATTATATTTGTTGCGTACTTAAAGCAAGAACCCTGGATAATCACTCACGCACTGAAGCTACTTCAGTTAGTGTTAATTTTAATAATTGTACGACGTATTAGTACGCGACATAAACAAACATCTCCGCGCGCAATTTACAATCGCACAGCTGACAGCGATCTTCGCCAGCGTCGCTACGGAAGAAAGAAGAATTACGAAGATGCTGTTACAAGGGTAACTCATAAAGTTCATAACGAAAAGTAAGCGCGCGATAGATTATCTTTTAACGAAAGCTAAAGATAAATCAAAGAAACGTCGTTACAAACTTTACAATAAATAAAAAGTTATTTTTGAAACAGTGAGTGAAGAAGAAGCGCGCTTCGCTCGTACTCTAATTCGCGTAAAGGCACAAAATGCGCACAGTTTCGTCCAATATTTTATCTACCATCTCACGAAATAAAGCGAAAGAAAGCTATCATTACCTTAATGTAATTTATTCACAATGTAATGATAGACTTTCCTATATCTTTGATTTATTAGGCAGTAACTCTTTTGTTGCTTCATTGATTATTTCTGCGATTTTGTGGGTGTGGCGGGCGGTGATTTCTCGTAATTACAATGCATTTGAAGACTGAAAGATGACTTTTATTAACTAATTACTAAGTTTAATACGTTTTCAAACTGTCATAACGTGTACATATTTATTGTGTGTTATTGGCAAGAAAACGCGTTTTCCCATGAATAGTTTAATGCTGACAAGCGCGTGAAAAAAGCAAATCTTATTTAAAGTCCATTTCTACTTCAGATACATTTTACACTTTCAAACTTTTACACACTGCTGTCAATAATGATGTATGCAAATAGAAAATGTATAGAGAACGATGGAATTACAAATGAAAGTAGATAAATAAATTTTGTGGGTGTGCATGACCCTTTTGTTTTAACAAGGATTCTTACTCTGTTCTCCACCCACATCAAATCTCTCAGCAAAATTCAAAGAAAAATAAAATTCGTGGAACCTTTGAAATAGCTCAGACGTCAGAAAGAAACATAAAGATTTAATTTATTAAAGAAAGAAAATAAAATTATTGAATTTCAAGTCTATATATACAAACAATAATGCCTGAAACAAGTTAATTATTAATTATTAATTCCAAGTTAATTATTAATGAAGAAGCTTTTGTACAGAAGGGCAAAACGTCAATAAAACACTATTATCTTTTTTTTTATTTTGATATTTAATGAAATAATATCTGCCAATAACTACGTGAACAAAATAATATAAGACATTAATATTGTTATTATTAAATAACAAAACTGCAATAAACAAACAAAATCACAAGGTAAATTAAAAACGTGGCAAAATTCCTCCAAGGATAATGTTTACTTATTCTTGATTGCTCCTCAGACTGTGAAGTCCAAGGTCTGAATAATGACTACAGTGGCAACCTCTCTGTAAATCAACAGTGCTGTCAGAACGCTAAAGTCGTGCATGCGGATCCGTTTAAGATGACAAGTATCCCGTCTTCTCTTATTTTTTCGTTGGTCTGACTGCACGTATTTTTCATTTTTCTGAGATACTTTTTGAGAATATTTGGAACTAATCTATATAATTGTATTTACAAGCCGACTGACTACTAGAAACTTGCGAAAAATGTTCATGGATACAATTATTAAAAAAGAAAATGAAGATGGGAAAGTTGAAAAACTATTTGTACGAAGAGTGTCAATAATCACAAAAACTTCTACACAACCTAATCCTATAATTCTAGTGGAGTTACTGCAACTTGAATACATAGGAAAATAGATGTGGCAAAGCTTGTATATGTTACATCTATAAACCAGGGTTGCCACGTGCCAGAACCTGTGTCAAACCAATCCTGAAGACCGACTCGGATTTGCAGGTGATTGGTTTTACGGTGAGTATCTCTATGGCCAACTTCGATCTGCATGTAATATATTCTGCCCCAAACACCCGCTAACATCAGTTCTGATCTACAGTGGACGGAAAACTGGAATTTACGTAATTTTTTGCATAAATGCGCGCTTGAATTAGAAGATATTTACATGGCTAACGCGAGAAGGAAATAATTCTATAACTTAAGCGTGTGTTACATGAAGATAAATTCGTATAAAACGGAATAATAACAACACCAAAAGGAATACATTAAAATTGACAAAGCGCATCTTCTGAACTACCTACCTGGTACTAACTACCAGGCTAATATACGTTCTAGAAAACCTAGATCAGTGTCCATCCCTGATGCCGAAAATATTTTGGCAACGGTGGAGTAAAATCCAAAGACGAGTTTGTGGAAATTTGGAAAATCCAGGCATCCGATTTAATTCTAGCAAGTATGGGAAATGGAAAGCCTAAACCTGACCGTAATGCTGATTATCAAATAAGAAAGTATGTTTTTGTTACTGATTTCTACAAAATGATGCCAAAGACATCAAATATAGCTTCCAGAATTTTCGCCGTCCGAATGTGTTAATCGATATTATTATTGGATTCAGACATCACATAACACTTGCTTAAGTATTGCCATGTCAACGGTAAGATTTTTGCAAAAAAAAAAAAAACTGAAGGTAGTTGTAGCAGTATGTCGTAGCTGCTATGAAGAGTGTGACTTTTTAACGTATTTGTTTATTGTTATATTATATGGCTTATTTCTACAAAAGAGAAGAATGACGCAGCCACAAAATGTTTCATATTTTCGAAATGATCCATTCTTGGACGTAATTTTACTACGATTTTTCTGCAGATTTTGTAACGCTTTTCTTCAGAATGCTGTATATAGTGACCGGCAGAAAGTGTGCAGCATATGGGAAATTTTTTGTCTTTGAATTTAGTAAATCTTTTTTCTTATTGTTTACCTCTGCATGTCTCGAAACTAAAATAACACTCATCAAATTTGCCGAAAATTTAATTGTATACGAAGGCAGGTCAAAAATATGAAATTGCGCTAAGAGTAAAGTATTTCAGTTTTTTGGGTTTAGAAGATTCCTTTATTAATAAATATTGTACCAAATTCAACGCTATATTCAAATATGAAGTTTCGCTTAATTTGAACAAAAAATTGGGTTTAATCGTTTTTTTTTCGGAATTACCCTGTATACGAAATTGATTGAAATCATACAGCAGTCATATCCTATTCTGTGTATAATTTGTGAGAGAAAATCATGCATGCTATGCATGATACCTAAATTAGGTAGTTTAAACATTTTTATAGCCTTGAATAGGAAAATTTTAAAATGGTATTATTTTTGCTGCACAATATGCTTTGTTTTCAAATGAAACAAAATAATTGCATCTAACTGAAATTTTGTGTCTTATAGTCACTTTAACTTCGTCTTTCTTTTTAAATAGGTCCAAATGTTAATCACCACACGGAGAACAAAAAATAAAACGCAATGCATTTACAAAAATATTAACAGCAAATATTTATTGGCGTAAACAATAAACACTAAACTTCTACATGTCGCCCTCTTTTTTGTAAACATATTATCGGTCTATTATTAAATTCTCTTGCAACGTTCCGTAAAAAAAAAAACTAGGATTGATTGCCGCGATACATTGTTTAATTACATTTTCTAAGTGGTCCATATTTTTAAATGGTCGAAATTTGTAAACTTTATTTGTTATGTAGCCCCAGAAAACGAAATCCATTGGGGAAAGATCTGGCGATCTTGGAGGCCAGGGATTTTCCGAATACCGGCCGATCCATTTGTTCGGAAATCGTTGCTTGTGAAGGTTGCCTCGTCTGTAAATAATATCGCTTTCAAAGCGTACATCATCCTCCTTCATGCCCTGGAACCATAAGAAAAAATCCATCCCAGCATGTAGATCTCGTTCTTGAAGAGTATGAATAAATTAAGGTTTATACGGCAACTACTTGTTTTTTTTTTTCCTAAAATTGACAAAACAAAGGGCGACATGTAGAAGTTTAGTGTTTCTTTACGCCAATACATATTTGTTGTTAACATTTATGTAAATGCATCGCGTTTTATTTTTTGTTTCACATGTGGTGGTTAATATTTGGACCTATTTAAAAAGAAAGACGAAGTTAAAGTGACTATAAGTCACAAAATTTCAGTTAGATGCAATTATTTTGTTTCATTTGAAACAAAACATATTGTTGCAGCAAAAATAATAATCCCATTTTGAAGTTTTCCTTTTCAAGGCTATAAAAATGTTTAAACTACCTAATTTGGCATAGCATACATGATTTTCTCTCACAAATTATATACTGAATAGGATATGACTGCTGTATGATCTCAATCAATTTTGTATACAGGGTAATTCCGATAAAACGATTAAATCTCATTTTTTGTTCAAATTAAGCGTATTAATAAAGGAATCTTCTAAACTCAAAAACTGAGATACTTTACTCTTAGCGTAATTTCATATTTTTGATCTACCCTCGTATACAATTTAATTTTCGGCAGATTTGATGAGTGTTATTTTAGTTTCGAGACATGCAGAGGTAAACTGTAAGAAACAAGATTTACTAAATTCAAAGGCAAAAAAATTTCCAATGTGCTGCACACTTTCTGCCGGTCACTGTATATTTAACATTTTTTTTTCATCCCTAAACAATTAGATATGTCCAGAACGACCCATCAAAAACAAAATTTACGAATTTTGTTTTACAATTTAGCCAGCTAGCGAATTGAATTACAGAGAAAGCTTGAACACTTTAAACATTTCAACAACTTCATTGCGCCAACTAAAATGCATGTTCGTGACACGAAATTACCGTTAATTATTTACCCTCCGTTGAGTCACATTGTCTTCCAAAATCGGTTTGTTATCAAACAAAAGGTAACAGCAGCCACACCTGCAGACGAATGGGAACTAGACATGTGTATCGACGCGGAGCAAACGCAAATACCTAGTATTCCGAGCACATTACCTAGGTACACACACATACGCTCATAGTACATACATACCTTATATGCCTGGAGGCGTGCCGTAGTTGTTCCCGACGGTTATTTATAAACAAATATATAGAGAGCGCTTACTTATTCCCCGTGTACCTGACCTAACCGGCTTCTCCTCCTGAATTCTAATTTGTTTACCCGGTCCGCTTGGATTATAAATATTTGAATAACCGTAGTAATACATGAGCTGCCGCCGCCGCCCATGCAAGAAGAGAGTTAAAATTATGGACGCAAATATTATTTTTATTGTGGACGAGGCCGCCATGAATATTCCATGAACGTGCTTAAGGATTAAAAGCGTCTGGAAAGTGTGTATGTAAAATGTAAAAGCAAACTGATGTTAGTGAATTTACAATTTAAAGCGAGGAAATTACATTTAAACTTAATCTTTGTAGAAATAAGTTTTGACTTTTTCTTTATGAATGCATCTTACACAATTTAATGAAAAGAGCATTAGTATAATAATAATTATTTTTTGTCTTTATTTTTTTTTAATTAGATTTTGTTTCGGTTAGTTATTAATTAAGTAAATAAAATAAATTCAAAACATTCTTTCCATTCCTTTATCCTTTATTTTTATATTTTGCTTTTGCCTTTCTCAATAAATTACATTTATCTTGTTTTAGTCCACTTATATGTATGGACATGTAAACACAAATCTAGTTTAAAATGAAATAACATAGCAGCATATGTATTATTATAGTATTTCTGTAACAGATCATATCATTTTGATCTTTTTTTTTGTTGTGGGAGCCATCTGACATACAGTCTCCGGAAACACCGCAGCCTTTTGGCTTTTTGTATTTAGCCTACCATTTCTTGTGCCAACTATTCTAGGATCCTATTATCGTGTACCAATCTATACAGATCTCTGGCTGCCTGATCAAAGTAATCTTGGGTATTGGCAAGCCAAAAATGGCCTGCCTTCTCGCGTCCACAGCTTCGCATTCACATAGAATGTTATAACAATCTCTGTCCTCTCAATACACAGTCTATGCAGTTGGTATCTGCAGCGTTGATCCAAATTTTCTGTAAGTGCTCTTTGAGAGTGCAGTACCTTATTAGGAGACCTGCTGCGATGCAAAGATGATTCTCACTGAGTTGCAATAGTTCTTCAGCCTTCTTTTTTGATAGTCCCTTAATCTGCCCCTTAATTTGTCTGGTTGCATTATTTCAGTGTTCCATGTGTTTTCCTTTGACCCAACTTCTTACCTGCTCTCGTGCTGTGCGTTTAGATCCTAAATAGGTTCTGGGCCTATTTATGAAGCGCATGATCTCTTTCTTGCTAACTCATTGGCTTTTTCGTTTTCTTCGATTACTGAATGGCTTGTCACTCACAGCAAAGTTTTGCAAATTTTATTGCAGTCTGTCAAACTATTAGTTCTCGAATGCATTCCCAAACCAGTATTGATTGTATCTTGGGGTTCACTAGTGCCCTCAATACCGTCTGGCTGTCTTCAGCAATATAGATTCACTTATATATATAAGCCCTTTGATTGATTTCTGTTGCACAATACAATATTGCGTTCCTCTTCTTGAAGAACCGTAGCATATTTTCCTGGTGGAAAGGTGACCATTGTATTTTTCATCCAGCTGTAGATTTCAGTTCCAGAGCCGTTTCCGGCTTTTGACCCATCTGTACGCCATAATCTTTAATGCCCAACAGAATTAACCACTAATACGACAATATAAAACAGAGAGTGCGCAAAACTATTATTATTAAAGGTAAGCAAACTAAGCAAAATACATACGATTTGTAGTGTGAAATAATAAAAAAAAACAAAAACTAGGAAAAAGACACATATAGAAATTTAATGTGACGGTGGAAGGGATCGGTATATTATTTGCATTCCTGGCCATGTGAGTCAAAGGAGCCTTCATTAGCACATTTGTTCTGGCTGTGGGTGTCAAGAAAGTGTCCGTTGAACGAGTATCATACGTGTGAACTATGAATTTGACTTCGGCTAAAATATTGGGTGCATCTATATTATTATTTATTAGTTTCAGCATGGTTCTAGCGCTGGCTGACTCGCGTCGAGCGGAAAAACTTTGAAAACCATGCTCCTTAAGCAGTTCTTGATATTCTGTACCACGAACAGGATATACACCCGTTTTTTTTAAATGATAAATATTTTAGAAACGTCTTGTATTTTTTCTACTTGCAAAATTTGATAAGTGTAGTACGGGTACCGTATAATCGAGGAATATTCGGGCTTTGTTCGAACTAATGAATAAAAAAGCTTCTTCAGTTTTTGCATGTTCTAATAATAAAACTCAGTGAACGTGACGAGATGTACATACGTGTAAAATATGATCAAAATACTGAAGTCGTTAGTCGAATATAACCCCTAGATCTTTTACCTGCGTAAGTCTTGGTATAGAAAACTGCTCAATAAAGTAATCAAAAATCAGCGGTTTCTTGGTCGTCGTATAAGTTACTACCGCACACTTATGAGTGCTGATCTTGATCTTGTTTTTCTGACACCAGTTATTAATAACACACAGATCTCGCTGTAGATCTTCGCAGTCGGAGATTGAAGAAACTTTGCTTAAGTGCTAACAGGAGGTCGTTAATATAACTATTAAACAGTAGTGGACCAAGGTTTGACCCTTGCGGGACGCCCGAAGTTGCAGTATAGATATTGGACTGGTAACCGTTGTAGCAGACGTAGCATGACCTGTTACCAAGGTAAGATGCTATTAAATCACTTGTATTCGACATAAATCCCATTGAGCTGAACTTGGATATTAGAATCGAGTGATCTAGGGTGTCGAATGCTTTGGTGAAGTCGGTATAATTAACGTCTACTTGACCTCGAGCATCTGAACGGGTGCTAATGAATCTTGTAATTTCTGCCAAATTTGTCACAGTTGATCTACCAGTTATAAAGCCATGCTGTTGTGTTGATATCAGATGTTGAACACGATTGTAGATCTTATTGTAGAGCAAGTGTTCGAATATCTTACAGCAATTGCACAAAATTGCAATCGGCCGATAGTTGGAGATATCACATTTAGCACCTTTTTTAAATATTGGTATTATCTTACTGATCTTCCAGCAATCAGGAAACTTCGACGTGCGAATTGCTAAATTAAATATAGTGTGTAGCGGATGGCAAAGTATTGTGGCACAATCCTTGATTAAAAAATTTTGGAAGTTCATCATTACCAGATGTAAAATCAGCTTTAAGCCGCTTAATAGATGTCAGCCCATCGGAAGTTGAGAACAAGTCTATACTCAGTGCGTCAGCGGCTAAAGATATGGATGTAGAAGATGGTGTACATGGTTGATAAACATCAGCGAAAGATTCGGCAAAGGCCTCGACTATAGCTTTGTTAAAATGATATGTAGAAGTCATACAGTGTAAATTTATACCCAAAATGTTGCCTTCCATATGATCGACAATGTTATTGTGTCCCAATCCTGCGTATCTACCACTTGGTAGTTCTTGCAAACTGAGATACCCCATTCTTGCCTCGCCCATCATGACCAAATGGAGAGGAGGAAGGTCTAGCAGGTATTCCATTGCTGCTATAGGAGTAGTCCTTAGGGCTCTCCTTGTACTTAAATACGCAAACCTCTGCACCTTGCTAAGTGCATTTACAGCAGTTTGCTGTTGCACCTTTGACCACCATACCAGAGATGCATAAATGATCACGAAGGTCTGACCGCGGTGATGCATATCCAATACATCATATGTCGTATCATATTGATCCTCACTTTACAACAATTTAACTTGATCAAAACTAAAAAATAATGTGTGTCCATAACCAGCCAAAGTAAAATGAAATTTAGTTATATAAATTAGTAAACTATTTACATATACATTATGAAACCAGAATTAATTTCTTATTTCTTCGATTCCATATTGAAAACACGATCATATAAGTTTTATTCGGTTTCCGGATATTTAATGTTCGCTTTGTTTTCGACTATAATACGTATTTTCCTTAATTTAGTTCCTATAGTGTTCATATTTGACGCCAATAAATTTCATTCTGTTGGATAAACAGTCAAACGTGGTTATTAGGGCACAAGTTCCCGTTGTAGTTTCAGACTGATCACTTCCAGACGTTTATGTGAGCTATAGGCAAGTACTTGCTGTTTTAGTTGGTAATTTAATTTCTAGTACTAGATCAAATAGTACCACAGTGATAAAAGTATCACTAACGCCGGCCTTTTCCTCGAATCTTCTCCTTTTGTTACTACTTTTTTTTCCGTGTATCTTTCAGTGTTACATTATTTTTTAGCAAGAAAATATGCGAAATGGAATAAGAAAACCAGCATCCTCCTCAACTTAAGCCTAAATGATATGACATTTAAACGACCCAAACTCTATTATTCAAAAAAAAAATTCTCAATGCAGATCCTTTTAGCGACCTATTATATTATATAAGCCCCCTAATTACATCTCCGTAAAGCATTTTGATAAGAACCATGACGGGTAAGATGAAATTTTTGTGCCGCTTTGCGAACGTCTTCCGTAATAAGATTGGCTTCCAGATTAAAGAAATTTGCATTTCTCCCCCCAGAAACGATTATATTGACGTCGAGAAGGCGAATTCCCAGCGCTGCGCACAATAAATATGTCCCAACGATGGAAGAAGCTGGAAGTACATAAATAATTAGGTTACGAGAATAATTGAATTGTATTTAATTGCCTTATTCCCTTGTAATTTCTAATATCGTCTAATGCCAAGGACTTTCCTTGTTCGAACCTTTTTGGCAAAAAAAAAAAAATCGTTTTGACCTAAATCGATCGCCAGTTTTTGTAATCACTGATGTCCGCACACCGGAATTATGCATATCCAAAAACAATATTTTATGTTATCTTGGCATTCCAACGATTCTGTTAAGGGCTCAGTTTGAGGACTATATAAATTTGAAGTGTAACGACTCGACGCTCTAGAAACCACCTCGTCAGCCGGCATCTCTGCCGTCCTGAATCTTCGAAGTGTTTGCTTGACCTGACAGTTAGCTTAGAGCTAGAGAGACGGATAGAAGGAGCGAGGATCAGCGGACAATTACCTTATGCCATTAAACTTTTTAAGTTCGTCCCGAACGCAAAGAGGCAGGTATAATCCCGCCTCATATCAAGATTTGCGGAAGTTTTATGCTGGGAGAATGGCTTTTCCGACTACCGACCGAGGTACGGTAACAGACGGGGATACGTTACTTCTGCCGAGTTAGCCGGGGAAACCCCTCGATATTACCAGGGCTTCTTTCCTCTCTTTTCCTTTGTTTGTCCTTCCGCGTCATGCACCTTGTTTCCGGTTTATTGCTCGAGCATTTATTGTGCGATTACCGTTCAGCTTGATGGCATTCTCTTTATTGATATTACTGCGGATCTTGTCGTTTTTCAAAAACGCCCATCGAAGGCACCTTGAGTTAAAGTATAACTGTATATACCTGTGTATAGATGGAAGGTTATGGTTATGTCGCGTTTGCTTTCAAGTCGTTTTAGTAAACCTTTGAAAAATTACACATTCAAACGTATATTTGCGCTATTAGACTAACTTTCTAGCGTCCCATAAACACAAAAGTTAGCTTATTGACATCGAAATCGGCCCAAAGCTTTTATTTATTGAAATAATTTTTTAAATTGTTTAAGGAAACTATAGAGTCGCGATCCAGGGTTTTTTTTATTTGAAAGAAAAGTTTCAAATTACTACGGATTTACAGATTTCTTGTTTGTGATATTAGTATTTTTAAAGGAAAAAAAATTAAAATATATATTTTTTAAAAATTTTAGTTCAACGACGCAACTGTTCCGGCCAATAAAAAATTAAAGATTCTGTTTCGGGCCAATAAAAAATTAATTAACGGTTTGATGTTCGCCTATGGCACAAATTTGTCAAATTTGCTGTCAAATTTTCAATTATGACATTGAGTTTAATTGGAATTACATGCGATTTTATTCTTTTTATATGCGGCTGTTAATAGTTAAAAAAAACTTTACCTCTAAAATTTAGATTTGTTGTAAAAATGTTCTATAATCATATCATCAATAGAATACAATAGAAATGTTGGTCAGTAACTATTTCAAATTCAGGATCTAATGTAAGTTGTCTGTGTACAATGACCTATTTGATTTGTTAAAATTCTATAACAACAATAGTCTTATAAAACTTACTTTAGCATTTTTACAAACTATTTCCCTGATACTTAATACTTCCCTTATACTTAATAAAAACATTTTGTTTAACGGACGAATAAATTACTTACTTACTAATAATTGCCCAAGTATTGTAATATCAGGCAATTATTAAATAATCATACTCAATGTCATTTAACACTAAAGCTACCAAAGCTACTACCAAAAGCCATTAAATGATACCTGACATATGTGACACTGGGCGAACGCAAAATCATCAGTTTTTGGTTGACCAAAACAGCTGTGACGTCTTAGGACATAATTTGGAATTTATCAATTTTTGAATTGGTTTTATTCACAAATATGAAACCCAAATGTTAAATTGTTTTAAGCATTCGTCATCGTATAACACAAAAATAAAGTACAGTAAGTGGTTTCTTGTATAACTTGTTGAAAGATCCGACCCTATTGGTAAACCAATATTATTGAATGAAACTATTGAAAAATATCTGTTGCTCGAGCAATGCTTCTTTCGTAGTCTTTTAATTGATTATTTATTAAAGAAGTTATATGTTCAAACTATGCACCTTTTTTTCTCTATTAAAGTAAAGCAGCTCCTGAATTGAATGGTTCAAATTCTATAGCGAAAAGTTCCCCAAGTTAATTTTTGAAAACAACAATAGGCTGTCCTACTAAACTGGCTTGTGACTTTTCGAAATTCTGGAAGGAATCTGATTTTGTTTTATTTAACGAAAATATTTTTATTTCTTTATTCTTTTGTACAGATTACGTCCGAGGAAGTACAGAAAATATAATTATAACTCTTAAAGAATAAAAATACAAGAGATGAGCATCGAACCTTTTGAACCAAACAGCTTCTGAAACAACCACTCTACTAGCGAACATATTTGAATGTTTGGCGATTATCCCCACTTTCCGCCAGATGATCTAGTGGCCGCCATATTGCCTAGAGAAAATATTTTTCGCTAGAAAAGATGAGACCGCTAGCTCCAGCGCTGGAACTAGCGGTTGCGTTCACTTTATTTATGAAAACTAAATAATTATAAATCATCCCAACCCCGTGCTCCACCTAAAAGAGGTACTACACGAGGCTACCTATTCTAAGTACTATATGAGTTCCATAACAATTGAAATGATCCTACTCTAACTAAATAATTTCCCTATGATTCTTAATAACAAAAATATAATACAGTAGCCTCGCGACCATATGAATACTACTTTTGAGAATGATGAAATATGTGAAATGTGATTAGTTCACATAATCGCGAGTCTACTGTAAATCAGTCAGTTATCAGTTATTATTAAATGCGCCCATGGAATGACTTTCGTTATCTCCCAGCATTCGCCAAGGACACTTATTATACAGGTTATTATTGTATAGCACTTTTTAAAAAAAGGGGTAAAAGATATACATGAGCAATGCTTATATACCTACAAAAAATTACGGCTCTATGTGCATGTTGTAATTTTCCAAATTTTAGGGCCCAAAATGTAGTTAAAGACGGCCCACATCTGTATTTACCATTTGTATACACATAAATCTGATAGGAAATGAATTTCAACCATCTGTAAGTAAACATCGAAAAAATTAAATGCTAGGCATAGTGAATTCATTCAAAGCAGATGTTATTTACACAAGATTTAAACTGAGATAAGACGGAAGCACCAGAATGCAAATAAAGCAGTCAGGTATTTTTTTTTATGGTGTGCTTTTGCTATGAACTCGTGTATCACGTAAAATAGTAGTACATTTTAAAGGTTAAATTTGTTTTAAAATAAATTTATTATGTTTGCAATAAAACTAATGTATGATTGTTAATCTTTATATAGCGTGTTTCAAATATATACGCTGCCATTGCAAACGTATGCATCCACTGCGAATAGCAAGTGCACACTAAATGTAATCCCAATGTTCAAAGTGTAGCGACGATCGATGGTTCACCGGTATGCTAAATGAGTCAGGGCCGGATTCCAATAAAGAAAAATCATTTTCTCGGTACTCCGTGTACTTAGAACCGTAATTTTTTATATTAGCATTGCCCATATATCTTTTACCCCTTTTTTTAAAAAGTGCTATACAATAATAACCGTGTATATAATATACTTATATAAAATCAATGGCCACGGAGTGAGGGAAAACCATGGCAACAACCTTACTCTGGGAGGAAGTCCCAGACCTTATTACTGATAGCCGCAAATTATTATTATCTTCTGAGTGCCGAAGAAGCAGCCTCCGCGTCTCCTCAAATTCCGACAGCCTTGCCGTTCTCGCGCAGCTGCTCCCTTTTTCACACATTCGAAGTTGAACAGGAAAAATGATCTAAAAAACAAACAAAACAACAGCAGTAGCTATTCTAATACTTAACATTAACTTAATCCTAATTATTCTAACCAAGAGTAATTAAATAAAGATTTATATTTTAAATAGTTGTAGTTTAACACCAATTCCGACCACTAAAGAGCATAAAATATCCATTTATAAACATGCTACCCTACTAACTATCTAAATATCATACCGTAGCCTATCTAGTTCTTTAGCAACATTACTAAAAAATTCCCACCATTCGATCGACTCATTATCTCTAATATCTGTTTCGCGTCGCGGCCAATTTAACCCCCTAGCTAATGCCCTAACCTCCGTACGCGACCGTCACTCATCAGTGAGTGGACATTCAAATAAGACATGCTCCGCTGTATCTACCCCACCACAGTCACAAAGCGAATCATTAACCCTCTCAATTCTACATAAATATGATTTAAAATTACCGTGACCTATTATTAATTCTACCGCCTGATACGATAAATTAACCCTCATTTCCCTAAAACGTATAACGCTACCGATAAATTTTCTAGTCCACCTCCCATTTAAAGTATTATCCCACCTACTCTGCCAATCATTATCAAGTTATCCCTAAAAGCTTTTTAACTACACTATCCAATTAGCCCAAATCTAATAATCAAGCTATCTCTCCTAAATACCGCCTCTTTCGCTAATTGATCCGCCCTCTCATTACCGATTTTACCTACATGAGCCCTAGTCCAAAAAAGTTTTATACCCCCTCGCGCAACATATTCCAAGTATCTAACAACAAATCGGTCGGATTTTTTAAATTCCATAACGCCTCTAATACAGATAAGGATCTGTTATAATTCTCACGTCCGCATAAATTCCATTCGCGCCTACTATAAACTACTGCCTGATTTATTGCAACTAATTCTGCCTGAAAAATATTGCAATGATCCCCTAATTTGAACTTTTGATTATGTATTTCAATACCCCTATTATAAACAACAAAAGCCGCCCCTGTACCACCCTCACCCTTCGACCCATCCGTAAAAATTTCTAAACCCTCTAGAAAAGTGCCTATAAATTTATCATAACTAATACTTTTTAATTCCGCGGGATGAATTCGCCCCTCTATATCTACTCGCCTTTCTAAATCCCCCGGTTCTAATGTAATTCCCGTTGCCGTAATCAAACCCTTAAACCCTATTTTATTCGCGTCCCTACGAAATTTGAGTTCCCTCAAACGTAAATCTACTGGTAAAATACCCGAAATAACGCACGCCGCGTCTGCCGAAATAGATTAATCGTCGTTGCGGTTCAGGGACGCCGCTCGATCTAGCGGAGCTAAGCGCTGGCGGCGCGGCGCCGTAACTCCCTGAACGCAGCCAATGCCATATGCAACATGCCTTTTTCAAAAAAACTAGGTATTAAAGAGCAATTAATTCATACAGCCTAAAATTAGTTTTTTCCGCGAATTTCCAGAATAATTACTCGAATAAATTATACAGCATAGTGCAAAGTAATTCAATGCCTTGTATCTACCCCTGCTGTTTGCGTAAGTAAATTCTAAACAACGCCAAGTCCCTAATAGTTAACAAAAATCGTAGAACGGAATGAATAACAAATAGAATAAAAAAAAAATAAATGCATGTATTCCTTTCCCATTTAACTGCTCGCACAATTCCACCGGGATAAACATAAATCACGCAGTCGGACAACTTGTTGAGATTCCCGGTTCCCAGAAACTAGTTACAAGTTTCTCGGTCGCGCATTCTATCCCGGCTTCTGCTTCCAGATACATTTTATCGCCGGGATTCTAAACCGAAGAAAAAAAAAGAGAACTAAATTAGATAACAGTCGAGCGTACGTCGTGTACGAGATAAATTTCACGAGATCCTACGTTATCCCGCCGTACATTTATACGCGTTACTTACACCCTTCATCCCGTCTAAACAATTTCCCATCATTTGTACTTCAATCTTTTCGGCGGAATTTTTACGGTTGACTTTATTCGGCCGACTAGTCGCCCGCTAAACGGGAAAGGCGGCGTTTTCGGTTTACCCGACACGGTAAATGCGTTATATGTAAATAGCGCGCGGCAGCGGTCTAATGGAGAACCGAAAAGGAATATACCCCAACGCTCGAATGGAAATAACAATTGACGAAAATCCCGACGAATTTCGGGTCGTTTCTCTTTGCGCTAAATTGAACAGATTGAGTTCGAATTGTGCGCATTTTGCGGGAGATTGGATTTCGATTTTTGGAGAAAAACATGTTTTTTTGTAAAATTTACTCCGCACACGTTCTTCGTTAACTTTTAGAAATACCGTCGAAACGAAACGTCCTATACAATTTGTTTAGAAGCTCAATGATAGTAAAAATAAATAGTAAATAAAAAAATTAAATGTAAAAAAGCAATTTATAATAATATTTGAAAAAATTCGAATAGCGAAAAGCAACACTACACTACGAGAAGCAATCTTGATTTTACATTTTTTGTTTAATATCTATACTACACATTTCACAACATAATAACAACAACACCAATAGTAGAGCGTATACTATCGTGTGTGCTCGAATCTCATTTGAGGCCCTACTGCGCTCACCATATAAACATATGTTCACTGATGCAACAATTCATATTGTCCTACTTTCAGATAATTTTCTAAAACGATCTACCTCAAATTTTAAATGACTCATTTTATTAAGATTAATGTGATGTATAACTTGTTCACTTTTTGTTTTATTTATCATCGCAGTTTGCTTTAATAAGTCAGTAACGGCCGTTTGCACCGTCTGTGATGAACATTTTAATTAACTAATCAAAGATTAAATTTAATTACGAATTAAATATGAATTGGATTGCACCGAACAAATTTAATTAATGATTAGTTAATTAAAAAGTTTGCGACAGAAATATAGGTTGGTAGTGCGTTAAGTTTAGTTTTTAGTCAAAAATCGTATTTATATTGGGAACACTGTTCCATCATAATGAAAATTGCCGCTATGCGAATGCGTGATTTTAAGCGGCATTTGAAAGTTATTGGAATTTAAGCTGAAGCAAATTGCTACAGAATTAGATATTAACATAAGAAAAGTTGAGTAGTAGTTTTAAAATGGAAATTAATATGTGAATGCAGGTTTTTTTTCATTATGCAATTCTTTTATTTGTTTGTTCCGTAAATGCTCCAATTTTTGATACTTTATTTGACCTCTGCTATTACTTGTTAGAATTATTTTATTATTAGCATCATTTCCTTATATATTTTGTTCCTTTTATTTAATAAATAAATTGTTAATTATATACACAATATTTCTTTTAAAAAAATCAAAGTGATAATGCATTTAGAGTAAATTAAATATTATTTCGTTTATACAAAAGCCAAAGACAACAAACAAAAAAAAACGTTCAAAAGTTAATTTCTATATAGCAATGAATTACAAATTGTTGAAATAATCATTAATTAGTAATGCCTGTGTTGCAGCAGGTACACTGAGAGAAATACATACTATTGAGAAGTAAAAATTCGCTAACGACAAGTAAATATCTGGCTTAAATAGGCGCCAAGTCAGTTATACCCCTAGAACAAGCAAATGAGTTTTCTTAAAATGACTTACCTGCTATAAGCTACCAGTTTGTTAAGAAACAATATAAAATTTCTAGTTAATGTAAGTTAGAAAATTTGCTGCTCTACCAAACAACTTGCTTGTAGTAAATTACATTTCTTTTAATAGCGAATAAAAATATAGTCATGATAAATAACGAACTTACTGAGAATGATGTTTTAGCCGCTGGTGCTTACTTTCTTTCATTGCTAACAAGTATAATATCTTATAGTATTAAGTAAACTGCCCACTTGACTTAAGTGAGCCGCTAATTGGCGTAAGTGAGCTGCTATTGGGTACAAAGTGAACCGCCTACTTGGCGCAAGTGGACTGCTTCCGGGTATAAGTGAGTTGCTTACTTGATGTAACTGGACTGCTTACTCGGAATAGTGAGCCGTTTACTCAACGTAAGTAAACTGTTTACTTGATATATGAAGCCGGTTTACTAGGAGCAGTTTTATGCGTCGCGTACAACGTAAAACGCCCAGCGCAATACGCCGTCCACTCAGGTCAAACAAAATAGTTGGCGTCGTTTTCCTATAAAGCCCAACTATTTTATTTGGTTTGAGTGGATGGCGTATTGCACTGGGCGATTTACGTTGTAGGCGACGCATAAAACCTGCTCCTAGGAAAACCCGGCTTAAAAGTAAATTTATTAAAAGCAATAAAACTTCATGTGGTGTCTCTTTGCTATTAATCTACAGCAGAAGAGCTCAAAGGTTCATCAAGTTCATTAAACATTGGCTGATGTGAAACCCCGTAGAGAAGAAGAAATGAGTAATAAATAATAAAATGCGTTAGTGTATATAGATCTTTATTAATATTTGAAAAGAACATACATGAAACTATAATAAACAAAATGAGCCTCGATAGAAAAGACACTCTTACATAGAACTATTATGCATACTAAGATAGTGCGAACAAATACGTACTTCTTTTTATTATTGGTACTTCAGAAAAATGTTACTTAAATTCATTTAGACAAAAGTTTGTGAACTTCGTGATATTCATTGTCAGTCGGTCATATGCAAATTACTACCTCCGACCTTCGTTATTTGGTTTCTATATACTATAATGTAGTACCCATCTATAAAACAAAAATCGTGAAAATCGCACTGCAACCAGTATTCTTAAATTTATCCTAAGTAGCCCACATAGCATTTACAAACTCATAACTATTTATCAAGTACTTAAATATATATTACTTACCTTCAAATGCAGCAATATAATCTGCCAAACCCCACTCTAATAACTCTGAGTGATATTTAAACACCTTTATTCCTAAATTGCAATACGGACTACGTAGCACAACGCATCGCCCAGCAAGTCACAAATTAGAATGGCGTCGGCGTGCCCGCTTCCTATAGAGCGGTAATTTACCAGCTCACTTACTTTAAACAAGCCGGCAACTGAAGAACAATAAACATTTTATTTACGGAACGACGCGCCTGTTTTAAAACAGCTTTTTACTTAGGACTAATAAAGAACTTATTTATAGCTAATAAATAAACACAATATGCTAGTCCTTACAAATTCAATCATTAATAGCAAGTAAGCCCGCAATTATGACAAGAAACAAGTTTTAGCATTATCATCTTACTAATGCTTAATCGGCAACTTTATTATGAATATACAACTCTTAGCTACTGTTAATAAAAATTTCATTAGGAGAACCCAGTGCACTTTAAGCAAAGGCCTTATTTAACTCATTTTTCTCAGTGTGCCGCTTATGGAAAGGAATGGATCGTTGAAGTGTGTATTCCCTGGTCATCGTACTACCATATCCATTATTTTTAAATTAGCATCATATAAAAATTGTGAATTCATAGATAGATATCCTTTCCTATTACGAAATACCTCCGGGTGATTCCCACCTGAAACCACGAGTAATCCTCAAATTGTTCCTTCAAATTTATTGTCAGTTTTTATTTCGGGAATTAATTTTTGATTTACCCTGGACTTTCTAAAACCCTGCCAAATATACACTTCGGTAAGCCATACACTTCTTGCACGCCGCTATTCCTTGTCCTAATCTTCAAAGTGAACACTTTAATTAGCTAGCTATTTCAATTTACAGTCACAGATATTTGTATTATAACCAAAAACCGCATAATATAACCTATAATCGCATATAAACACGATTGTAAACAAAGAAACTACACTTGCGCTAACTTTAATTATGAGTTAATTCGTACCTAGGATACTGATTAAAGATAATCACGAATTGAGGATTTAATTATTAGTTAAGCAGACGGTGCAAAGGAATTTAAACTTTAATTATGATTAACTGTTAATTATAACTTAATCACGAACGGTGCAAACGGCCGTAAGTCTTTAATGTGACAATAGCAATTAAACAAAGAAAAACCGTAACATTAAAAAAATAACAAAAACAAAACAAAAATTTTAAATTCCTTTTAGTTTCTGAGATATTTGAGTTGGGTTGTTTGCAATAAATCAGCCCGTATTAAACTTCCGGTTTAAAAAAAGACAAATTAAAAAGCACAATTTGATATTTTTCTTCCATTCTTCAGGATACAATTTTATTTTATCTTTATGCACTTCTGCTAACTTATGGTCTAATATAATTAAAACATTTGAAATGGATGGACCATTATGCGATATACATATATTTTACTTTCAAATGAAACTATTTTTTTTGGACGTATAGTGGGTCAAAAGTTTACTTCCACACAAAATTTTAAAAGTTCATTTAAAATTCCAAGTCATATTGTAATTATTTTTCAAGTTAAAATTGTGAAATAATAATATAACCATCCTTTTAAGATTGTTTTAACTAAAATTTTAATTAAATATGTTTATTAATAGTTCTGATTTGTGTGTAGTGAAGTGCAGACGTGTGTCAAGTCTCTCCATAATTGAACTTAATATTTGGGAGTTTACAGGTGATTCAATACAACGATACGCCAAAACAGCGAGTGTGAGATTAGAATGTTAGATAGATAGATCATATTGCAGTTGTGTTGCATCATAAGTAACAATAATTATCAACAATAACAATTAAAATAGCAGATAATAATAAGTAATTAATAATAATGCTAATCATAATAGTAATAACAAATAATTAATGGAATGATATTTATGATAAACGTACACGTAAAACAATCACATTTATATTTATAATTATGCTCCGCATACCTACATATATCAACATCCAGAGCCAAATCCATCATTCCTGAGTGAAGTATTCATCTAATGAATAGTAATTTTTAGTTTTTAGGTATAACCTTAGTTTTGACGCAAACTGTGGGCGTGTACAGAGTTCCAGTGCCTTAGGCAGAGCATTGTAAATTTGAATACCGTGTCGAATGTAAGATGTGTAAAACTTACTTGATCTAGAAACATCACAGAACAAAATCGCCAAAGGAAAGGAAAAAGATTAAAAAAGAGTACAAACCCAGAAGGTAAAGAAGGAAAGGGAGAAACACAAACGGGGGAAGAATTTAAGGGAGTGATGAAACAGATAATTGTAAACTTGACTAAAAATAGAGTGAGATTAAAGAGCGAAATAAAATAGCTAGCTCAAACTCGAATGGAGCAGGAATGAAGAATAGTAGGAGATAGAAAAAAATGATTAAAGAAAAGAATCGAGTAATTAGAAGATAAACGCAAATACGATCAGAATATATAAAAGAAGGAACAATATTATAATAAGGGGGTGGGTGTACGTGAGATGTTAGAAAAAGAAAGCATAAAGCAGTTCTCACGAGACGAGCTACAAGTGAACACCAAAGTACAAAAAGCTAACATAATAAAACAAGATCAAGGATCCCAAAAAAGTAAAAGCTGACTTGGAAATATTCTAAGCAAAACAGGAAATAACACAGGCAAAAAGCAAATTAAAAGGGACAAAGAAATACATTGACAACAATTTAACAGTAGAGGAAATATTCATCCAGAAAGAATTAAGAAGCATCGCGAAAAAAGAACGACGTTCAGGCAGCAAGCTCGAAGTAAGCTACATGAAAATTGTAATTAACGAAGAAATCTACGAATGGGGTAGGGAAGCAATGGGAGTCGAAGCAAAAAACTAATAAAGAAAAAACGGGGCAGAAAAATGATTGGCGACATTGACAGAAAATCGGACAACGAGAAAAGACAAGAACTTAAACGAAATCCAAACAAAAAGCAGGCGGCAAAGAAAGAAAAAGCGAAACGGAATTATTGGATAGGAGAAAATAAGAACAAACAAAGACATGAAGGTAGAGACATAGAATGAACAGGTTGCATATAACAGTAACAAGAAAAATGGGAGAAACAAGAGAAATATCGTCGAAGCCACACAGAGCAGAACTCAATAAAAGAAAATTATGAAGAAAATTGAGGAAGAAGCATAGTGATAAAATGATTTAAGTCATGAACCTTAAAAACCCGTAAAACTAATATAACGTAAGATCAGGTCCAGTGTCTATTAATAATGATATTGATCGATGGTGCTTTATATTTACACATTTGTGTATACATTTGATTCATATTGATCATATAGAATTGTCTTCCTGAATTAGCGGTATGTTGATTGTAGTGATCGATGCGACGCGCAGTGACGCAAAATAGTGTAGTTGTTGACAAGAAGTAGAAACCTTTATATAAAAAATCAAATAACTTTTTTTTATACTTTATATGAAATCGTTTATCAGTATAAACCACTATTTGAAGAGTAGTTTGAAATTGCGAAATATGTATGACGTATTTTTAACAATTGTTTAGATTCTTGAAAGAAGTGATTCGAACTTCATTTAGATTACATCCACAACCTTGTTTACATTTTTGGCTTTGTTCTTACCAAATCAAATTAATTTTCTTATTGATATCTGTAATGGCTTTAAAATAATACATTAATTGCAGAAAAAAATTGTTACTTTAAATGAAGATAATAATTTTGATTTAATTGTAAGTAACTTACATGGTGTCTAACTCTTTTTACAGCGATTTTATATGTATCACCATGTATATCAGTATCAAGTTTGTAGCAAAGGCCTTTCGCGTCTCTATTATTTATTAATGTGCTAATACACGATTTACAATTAAGATGAATTTATTTCAAAATAATACTTAACATTGTAACCCATATTTTGATGCAACTTTGTTAAACATAACTTTTCTTTACCATATAACAAAGTACGGAGAGAAAGAGCAGTTGAAGATTTTACATAAAATTTAATACAAGATAGCGTTGACAATTGACACTTTATAAAATGAAATTTCCTTCTCTGTTCAAAATATTATCCAATATCAACGGATAACAATGTATTATACATCTGCATGCAAACATACTTGTAACAAACCCGAGTCCCTCCATGCAGAGATTTGGTTTAATATAAAAGAATTTATAGCTAGCGCGCATTCGCGCACTTTATCACGGCTGACTTTTTTTTTCCGCCGAAGCATCTGCGACACAGTTCCCGCTATTGTCCTTGTTGTATACTGCAATAGCGATGCATGCATACAATAGCGGCAACGATTTCTTTAAAATTAAGCAGTCCGCTTCCTTGACAGACCGCGTGCTTTGTTTCAGGCTTACCGGAGGGTAGCATCAGTCAACTGGTGGTGGTGGGTTCGAGGGTATCCGCCCTCGAAGCGGAAGGCCTGGCCGGATGCCAAGTACACTCGCTGACCCTCTCCAACAACCACCTACAGCATGTGGCGGAACGGGCTTTCAGGTTCGTATACCGCAGCGATAGTTTTATTTCGTACTGAATCGTTTATTTCGTGTTCTGGTTAAAGAGAATATATGTTCAGATGGTAGTTCTGAATTTTGAATAAAAAACAGATAGAATAGTAGTATAGGTACTTAATAATAAATTTATTCAATGTCGTAAAAATACTATTATACCTTACCATATGCATCTTTCAATCCATTTTTTTTTTGGTTGAACAGAAACAATAATTAATTTGCAAAACGCTTCGACAGTATTTTCTTTTTAATGCTGAAAAACTTATTATTTTAATGTTGCTGTTTTACCTTTAATTTCTAATTTCGTTAATACTGTTATGAAAACATGGAGACAGAATATGGATATCTATTTATAATAATACTATAAGAAGCTGTTCTTTTTTGTATGTATAATAAGTGTCCTTTCATTCGCAAAACTGTATTTGCTATATTTTTTCAAACGACATGTACCGAAAGGGGATTGCCATCCTCAGGTTGTTAAAAAAAAAACGTCATTATCGAAAGTAATAAGGATAAAATGCCAAAAGCTAACATTTGAGGTAAAACCTTTGATTATATAGTATATGGATTGAGTGTCAGACAGAAAAGTTGAAGCAAGATAATCTTACAAAGATAGATATAGTTGATAACAGATGGAATTACGCATGCGTTAGATCTAACCGCGAAAGTGTTTGAATGAATGTACAATAAGACTAACAAATTACAAGATTAGGATATATATGTTAATACAAATTTATTTTGAATGTGAAAATTGTTACTAAATTAAAACTTCGCATTAGTAACAAACATTGCCATACTTACACAAGAAATGAAAACTGCAGATATGAAATATATAAGAATGAATAAGAAAACTAAATAATAATTTAAATTTTCCCTTTATAATATAACTTTCTCCAAAACATTGCAAGGTGTTAAAATACTTAAATCCTAGTATCCTAATGGATAATGTTGACTATTTGTATTTTTATTTTTTTAGAATAACAATGAAAAGCCTACGTGTAAAGACATATGAAACAAAATCAATTTAATTTTATATAAATGAGACTTTATTAAAATATGGGATATAGCATTATATAATACAATATGTAGGTATTAAGTAAGGTATCATTGATGCTTAAAATGAATAAGTTTTGAATATTTATTCCTAATAAAATTATCTTTCATAGAAACTTTCTTAGCTTCATGATGTATTCTGAGGTGGATATATTTTTTTATTATAATTTTTATTAATTGCGACCTATGATTGGAAAAAAAATATCCTCTTCTTTGCAATGTGTAATCATTGCATCTTTACAAAATACACTGTCTCCTACTCTCTGGTAGATGATATTTTCAATAATTAATGTGTTACTTTTGTTTGCTAGTGATCTCTCACGCACTACAGTTTCTGCTACCTTACATATTTTACATACATCATCAGAAGGTTTTGTTAAAAACCTCTATTTTTCAATTCGAACATTGTATGTTTAGTGTGAGTGAGAAGCAATACCCACTAAGAACAGTTGACACATGTCACAATTAATTGCTCGGATTACAGCTCTTGCAATGTACCCTGCAATGTATTCTACCACATCTTCGAGATAATGGGAAAATTGCCATGAGTAGGATAAGCATTGCGCATCACTGTCCTTGTCTTCATCATTATTAATTGCGATTAACTCTTTGGTAGTACCACTTCCCACATTTAAAATCGACACACTTTCAAAGTCTGTGCAATTGCCAAACTCTGCCCCAGAAATCTGGTGTCTCACAAGCAGCCGTCTATAAGGGTTATTATTATAGCCATCTCGACTTCGCAGTGCACTAAAGAATACTTCTACATGGTCCTGGCTTATTTTATATGAAAACAGGTACGTCATATTGGTCTTTTTGATCTTCTAGGGGTTAAAAACCCTGTGGTTATATCTACCTGCTCTGGATGACACGGACGGTACATAATTCTTTTTTTCTTCCTTGGTATTTCCATAACTAAAATACACAAATGAGTTATGGAACTAAGCCCTACAATGTTTTGTAATATTGTAGGGCTTAGTTGTAATATTGTTTGAACTCACTTTCTTTATGTTTCCACTAACGGACGTGGAAGGTTGATTTTCATCTTCGTCCTTTGTTTGAATTATTTTATGTGTAAATTGCATTTTTCTATAAAAAGTAACACAGTAATACACATACATATTACGCATTTGTGGTCTTTATTACCTTCTACATAATTGGATTTTTCTCATTAATGTTGGCACACTCCCTTTGAGTAGATTTCTACGACCACATATGCTGTCAACATAAAAACACTTCTACAAAATCCTTAGCACGTATTGGTGTATTTTCAAAGATATCGTGTGCCTTCAATAAAAAGAACGCCAACCACTGTGTACGGACGTTAGGATCCTTTGGAAATCTCCATAAATTAATACTTAAAATATATAATTTACTATTATAGTAATTACTTACGATGAAATATTGTTGCATCAGACACTTTACAAATGTAACAATACATTTTATTTGCAACTTAGTACTTTAGCTGCACAGTAGACAAAGAAACAACTCTGATGCTTGCTATATTTAATTATGCTTTCTCGACAAATAGCATAACCATAAACAACAATCCTAACGACCATAACAAAAACAATAAAAATGACAGTAATGGTAACAAATCAAAATTACAAACTAGCGCATGCGCATAGTGTATGTTTATCAAATATAACTATCTTTCTCTTACACTAAGCAAAACTTATTCCCTCTCTGTCAATTTATCTTGCTTCACTAATTTTTCATAGGAAAATAGGATAACACTCAATCCATATATTATACAATCAAAGGGTAAAACGCAAACAATATAAGAGGAAGGGAAGTTTTCTGGTACAACGTTAAGATCAAGGGACACGGTGGACAAGTGTATATGTGAACAAGTATGTGAACGATGTTTTTCCACCCGCAACCGCATTAAAACTTTTCTGAAAAGCACAATGTCAGAAGATCGACTGAACGCATAGACAACAAAGTCATAGACGTCTTTTTCAGCATGAAAAATAGGAGAATGGATTTTATGTACAAAAAATAGACAAGTTCTTATATTGTGCCCACCTTCTTTCATAACTCACGAGCCGCCACTGGAAAACATGCAGAAGTTCCAAACTTTTCTTTCACTGTGTTGACGACTGACGAAACAACGTTTACACATAACGGCATAAATAACTGTCATAATACTCAAATCTGGGCTGCAGAAAATCCACATGTTGTTCGTCATATCATTTGTAGCACAATTTTCGATAAACGTTTGGGCCTAACTGGTTAACGGACAACTTATTGACCCTTTTGTGTTGCCATATCGATTGAATGGATATGATCTCTTAACACTGCGTAGGCTTTCATGGCCGGTGTAACTATAACTAACAACTTCTTGCGGGTTTCGCCGTGTGTCAAAACTTTCGCTCGACGTTTCGCTGTTCATACTGACAGCTTCTTCAGGATGACTGAACTGATTCTCCATGGTCCGACATTCTTCTTATATACGCTCCTGGTGCATCCAACCGTGTAGTTTCCGCTCCATTGACCGTGACGGTTCGTAGTAGGCTCTTCCACGTGTTGCTAAGGTGGTACTCTTCTTCTCTGTTAACGGTTTTATTCTTCTTTATTTCTATGGCTTCCCTGATGAGTCTTTTTCCGTAGTTCTTGGTGGTAGTTATTACTTTTACATTCCTGAAATCCATTTTGTGTCCGGTGTCGTGCATGTGTTCTGCCACCGCTGATTGCTCGGTCCTTCTTAATCTTGCGTCCCTCTCGTATTCTTTTATTCTTATGTCGATGACTCTTCCTGTTTGTCCGACGTAGCACTGTCCGCATTGGCATGTTATCTTATAGATACCTTCTGTGCGCCCCTTGGGTATCTTATCCTTTGCGGTCGGTAGATACTGCTGGATCGACGTTGCAGTCCCGAAGCGTACTTACGTTTCTTTAAAATTCGGCCTACTTTTTCGGTGACTCCTGCTATGTAAGGTAAACACGCCATCCCTCTTCGTGGTTCTGTAGTTGTCTCCAGTGTCGTCTTCTTCTTAGTGGCTCTCCTTATGTCGATGTCAGTGTAACCATTCTTCTTTAGTGCTTTCTCCAAATGTATTTTTTCACTGGTAAATGTTGTTTGTCACTGATGGTTTCGGCTCTGGATAGCAATGCTTGTATGAACATCTTCTTCTGCATCGGATGATGGTGAGATCTTGCATGCAGATATCTATCGGTGTGCGTCTTCTTTCTAAATACTGCGTGCTGTAGCATTCCCTCTTTTGTTTTCTTAACCATAACATCCAGGAAAGGGAGATTTCCGTTTGGTTCTTTCTCCATGGTAAACTTGATGGCTGGGTGCTGTGAGTTTATGTGTTCCAAGAACTGTTGTAGTTTTTCTTCTCCGTGTTGCCATATTACAAAAGTATCGTCGACAATATCGCAGCCAACACTTGGGTTTCATATCGCTGGAACTTAGGGCTTCTTCTTCAAATGCTTCCATAAACAAGTTGGCTATTACTGGTGATAAAGGGCTTCCCATTGCTGTGCCGTTCCGTCACGGTCAATGGAGCGGAAACTACACGGTTGGATGCACCGGGGGCGTATATAAGAAGAATATCGGACCATGGAGAATCAGTTCAGTTATCCTGAAGAAGCTGTCAGTATGAACAGCGAAACGTCGAGTGAAAGTTTTGACACACGGCGAAACCCGCAAGAAACTGTTAGCTATAGATATGATCTCTTGTTTTTGCAAAATCTTTTGATTGAACTATTGTAAGAAGCTTCTTTGATGAACGTCGACAAATGTGGTTTATTTATGATGGCGCACCGCCGTATTTTAATTGTTTAGTTCGCCAAAATTTAGATAATGTATTTCAAAATAAATGGATTAGTCGAGATGGTCTTGTCCCATGGCTTCCTCGGTTACTCGACCTTAACCCTCTTGATTTCTTCTTATGAGGCGTTATGAAAACCATATAGTATACACCAACGAAATAATTAATTTAGGTGATCTTCGTAAGTGCGTTGAGACAATTGCGGCAGCAATTCGACGGCAAGGCCAAGACCTAGTAAATTATGCGAATTCATAGATACGTCGAGCGAGACTTTGCATTGGACAACACAGCGATAACTTTGTCAAGTGAATTCCATGAAAAACATAAAAAGTTTAATTTAATATGCTTAATCATCAATTAAAAATAAAAAAAAAAAGATAAAACTACATTTTTTTATCATTAATATTTATATCTTTATTATTATGCAACCTTTATTAAGATATTTTTACGTTAATGATCTTGTTTTAAGATGTTTAATTATCCCTTGAAAATAAAATCAGCTTGTATTTGCAGATTCAGCTTTAGTTTCAAATTATGTTATCCAATTTATATTAGTAAATGATCGTGCGTAAGTAATATGAACCATTTCTAAATCAAAACAATGCAAATATTGCAACTCCATAAATAGCAAAATAGCCACCACATTTATAAAACATTTTCTGGTTTAAATAAATTTATTAAGATGATATTTTACACTCTTTACGAAACAGCGTGCATAATTGTATTTGCCCGGCTCTTTTTCTATTCATGCGTATGTTTAATAAAGAATATAGTTGTAGTACAATGGTTACAAGAGTCCTGTTACAAGAGACCTTTTACTACCGATATCGATCTTAATTACACAGAGCGGCCTTTGATATCCTATGCTGAAACCGCATACATCCACAGAGTATACAACACTTACCTGCACACTAATTTTGCGTATGCCTTTCATAAAGCGCCGCACTTCACGGATGCATTTCAAAAACCTCTAATTAAATTGAAATGGAGCGTTGTGCGTCCTCTACCGATCGCTATAGCCATTACCGTTACTACTAAATGCCTGTACAGCTACATACAGCAGCTATAGGAAATATCTCGTCAAGTACTGCAATTGTACACTTCGGTATTTTAGTGCGCGCTAGTTCTCTACTGTTACTCTCGTCGAAATTCCAAATTAAATTCTACACGACGCGTTTCTGTTAGCATTTACGTAGTTACCTATGCATACACGGAATATACTCAGTTGTCGGTAGCGCAGCACGAGCGGAATTAGCGAAATACAAATATACATACATATACAGGTATGTTTGTGTACAATTGCCAGAACGTCACGTCGTGGTGCGGAGAACTTTCGAACAATATTAAAATTTAACCATCACTTAGCTTAATTGTTATTTCTAGAGACTGGATTACATGCAAAGAAAAACTGGAATATATGCGCATATATATGCATTGAGAAAATATGCATAAACCTGAGGCATATATGCAAAAAAAATGCGACAATATGCAAAATTTTTACATAAAATAAATAAGAGCAGAAATTTACATTAAAACATTAACTTTATTGCACAAAATTTTTTCACATCATATTTCTAAAACAATTTACTATTAAATGTTTTCCAAAATTGTGCAAAAGTTTTGTCTTCTATCAGAATACATATGTTTCGAAATAGAAAAGCTTCTTTCAACATCCACAGATGTAATTGGTGCATTTTTTAATTTTGCAATACATTCTAAACTAAAATTCGAAATCGTTTACTGTTTCACTTTCCAAAATTTTCTTAACTTTCTTCAATTTCAAATACCCCGCATTTTTATTCATCACGACATCCCATGCGTTTCTAGTTTACGAATGGAACTTGAAACAAAGCTATAATTTGACTTAATATACAAAAGGCTTTGTAGCAATTCTGTTGATGTTATTATGTTTTTACAGTTTTCTAGAGCAATGCAGTCAGCAGTGATTTCAAGAATTACATTTTTTATTCCTTCAAAATTATCGGCGAAAAAAATTGCAGCCTCTAACCATGTACCCCGTCTCGTAATAATCGGTTCAGGAGGCAACTTAACACAGGGAAGTTGCTCCTTATAAAATTGGATTCGTAAAGGTACTTTTAAAAATACTTTTTTGACATTGCTAATTAAATCATTAATCAAAGGGAATTGATTCCTAATGTCTTCGGCTATACGACTGAACCCATGAACTAAACAAGTGGTATGAATAATGTTACTATAAAAAAAAAAATGCGCGGCTTTTAGTGCAGTTTAGTTTTGTGCAGCGTCGGACAACATTGGTAAAAAATTTTCACAAGGTATACTTCCAGGTAAAAAGAAATTTGATAAACCTTCTTGAACGAATTGGGCAATTGTCACATTATTTATTTTTTGAAGTTCTTTACAATAAATTAAATATGATTTACCTACAATATCTTCATGAAGAATTCCTATTAACAAATGGGCAATATAACAGCCACACTTATCCGTACTTTCATCTACCATGATATAAATAAAATTATTCCCTACCAATTGTTGAATTTCTGCTATTGTTTGCTGGTAACAAGATGTGACATAATTTTTTCGTAAGGTACTTTCGTCAGGTATATTATGTTTGCAATATTTTTGCAGAAATGATTTCAAATTAACGTTGTTTAATCTTGCTAATGGTATGTTAGACGAAATTAATGCGTTACACAGATCCGTATTATATTCTTCTAGTTCTGAGTTTCGTGAAGTTGTTGCTACACATTGACGTATAGATTACTGCACACATGCGGATCGCTTTAGTTTTTCACATTTCCAATATCTGATGGAGTTTTACCGTATTGATCAATCAGGTATTTTCTCTCAGAAGACACCTACAATAACAATTGTCATTTTATATCACAAGTCAAAGAATTTAGAAACAATTGTAAAGCTTTTAGTGAAATTAAACTTACCAGTTTTCTGCGGGCTCGACAAAATATTTTGTCGCCATCCTTTACCAGTTCAGGATATGGCTTAATCCATAAAAAAATTTTGTTCGCTATACTCATTGTATGTACGCACAGTATTTAAAAACGTAACACAATTAGATGCTGTTTCGCTCAAAGATATTCAATGAATGAATAGTTTATTTGGGAATTAATAATAATAAAACGTTGGAAAATCGTTCTGAGAATTGTCGGTTGCCGATCTACATTAGGAATTACTAGAAAATTTTATTAACAGAGAGGATAAGAAAAAGCTTAAATATGCAATATATGCAACTTTTGTCAAAATATGCATAGAAATGCCTAAATATGCCAAACATATGCAATCACTAATTAGCGCTAATTAACTTCAATTAGTGTAATAGATCTACATATAGACTATAATTAAAGATATGCAAAAAATGAAATATATGCACTTTGCATATAATCCAGTCTCTAGTTATTTCTGTTTAAATTTAAATAAAGTATTGCATATGATTTGTAACAACTGGTATGCATCGAACCAGTAATGTAACAATTTCGTTGTATGTACGTAGGAGTGAAAAAGAGATCCATTGTGTCTGCTATTCCTGCTGCCTTAAAACTGGCCATCCAATCCCATTCCTTTTGAAAGTGCCGGAAGGTCCCAGATTAAGTAGATTTTTCTCTTAGATTCTACTTGCCCCCAAGTGCAACGCCTATGTTTGAATCCATGGGTTATACACGATGTTAATGACTAAATGCGAATGAAGGAGTTGTCATGGCTAACAAAGTCAAATAGTTATAATCCATAACACACAATTCTACTAATAGCTATTTTTACTTCTATTTCACTCTACGATACACCTAATGCTTTTTTGTCAGTGAATATTCTTGAACCATATTTGTAAGTATTTGAAACTGCCCATTTTAGTTGAGTGAGAGTTATAAGCATTATGTGCAGCATCCAAACAGTTTCCTTCATTTATGAAATATACATTAAATGAAAAGTTTTATTACGTTTGGTTTTTATCATGTAAAACAAAAAGGATACTTTTTTGCAGAAAAGTGTTAATTTTATTTGAAAGTAGCATGTTATTTTGCCGGGGTAGTATATGCTTTTGTACAAAAAGTAACCGTAATTGAATTAAATGGAATGCACCTTAGTTTAGATTAATATTTTATAATATCTGTATAACTTCTGTTTAAATTAAAACAATACACATTCACATATTACATTGCTATTATTATATTAAATTTGCTTTAAATAAAAAAACCCAGCGTTTTAGTTTATTTACGTGGACACGCATGAATACATTGATTTAAAACTTTTGGCTTTAGCGGAAAATGCAAACGCTACATTCAAGCTGAGTGCTTTTTTACGCGAAGGTATTTTAGTTTTATGCATGTTTCCACGTACATAAATCTCAGATGCACAAACTATAGTAAACAAAGATAAATATTTTCGTGCAAGATTAAAGCAATTTTAGTAACATTGGAATTTTTTCAGTTAATGTTGCATTACTTACAAACCAACGCACTTTACAGAAGTATATAGCGTTTGAATGTTTAAAACTGTTACCCACGGAAAAAAAAACATTTTTTGTTAACGCGTTTGATTACTAAATTATTACTTGATTGAAATGATATTAAAAAATATTTCTGTATTCAATATAATTTGGTTAGAAGGTACATTTGAAACAATATAATGCTATTTTCGCATAGCAAATTTCTCCCCATATACTACGACAAATATACTTATATGTAGTACAGAAATTGTCTCATAGATGGCACATCTCCTGTTTCATTCCAGTAATAGAACATATTTCGCACAAATAGGGTGGAATATACGATTACAACATACTAACCTGGTGTATTTACCAGATCGACATCTGATAGGAGTCGTCACCATTGGAAGGACGATTTCTTTAGTGGCACACTATGGTACTGAGATAGTCGCTGCGATGAACACTTAATACCAAGGGCAAAGGCTTGGCGGCTTTACAACATCCTAGCCGTGTGTCATGGATATAGGATAAATATGGAGTGCATGAATTTTTGGAGATAATTAATTTTTATTTTAATCAAAAATGATCACTACATTTTGTTGTCTTTAGGGGGTAATGGAGATGATATTTTTATTTTAAAAATATAAAAAATATAAAAAAAAGGTCTTTTTAAATACAATTTCAATAGTGTCATTATGGGAGGGATAATTACACAAGAAAAAAGGAAAACAGAAGGGTGAATGTTTGTCTTTAAATCTAAGTTTTACCCCATTACCTCTCCCTTGTATACGCGTGTTGTTACCCCCACTATCACGGATAGAAACTATTCAAACACTAATGTCTCAGTTCCGACAATATCATGCAGGGTTTCAAATACCTAGAAATATATATAATATAGTTTAAGAATTTTTGGCCAAAATTTTTTTTTGCTTGATATTCCAAAAGCATACAGTGAAAATCCCAGAGCCGCAGCTCAGCTCCCTAAAAAAAAGTTTTCACACTTTTTGTAGAATGTTTTCGAAAAATTCATTCAGTTTCGAATGCTGCCGTATACGGTCAACAATTCTGCAAATTTTCAATTTTCCAAGTTAAATACATTTATAGTTATAGAAGTTCAGATGCACTCGTCCATCTGTCAAAATTTTGAAAAAAATGGAAATATTTCAAACATGGTTGAAAATAACAACATAGTTGTTTTAACAAAATTTCTTTAGAATTCAACGAGGAGTTAAAAAATATAATAATATATAGGATGTTCCATTGAAAATAACAAGGTTGACAGCCACTTCCGGTACAACCGGATGCGTCAGATTATAAAAAATATTTTAGTTCAATAGCGCACGTCGATTTTAGTATACTGCGAAATTTTCAGAATTTTCCAATGTATATCGATCGATGCAGTTCATTGTGAGACAGCTTGTATATTCCCTCTGTTCAAGCTAGCAATTATCTGTAATATATTGCTACTCAAAATACCTAACGCACATCAACTCCACACTGTTACGGTTACATACGCTGGGCAATAGCGATAACAGGAACTCCGGGCGCAATGCTGTAACCAGGCTTCGTTAAAGTCGACAATGCATCAGTGCAGCAATTACACAAAGTTTTGACATTGCATGAAATTGAATGCCCTACCGAGTTAGCAAACCTCGGAACAGTTTCATGATTAATTATTAAAAACGTGCAGGACAGTTATTAATTGCATCGTATTAATTATAATAAATGTATTCGTTACAATAATATTTATGAGTTTATTTTAGTTATACATGTCTCAACTGCATTATTATTAATATTTATTCATTTTTCTGTCGCAGAAGTTGAAAGTTAATTTATTTAGACTGGAAATTTTGAAATTAAATTAAGGAATTAAAATGTTTTTTCACCATTTAATTTAATACTTAATAAGTATAGTTAGGCTCTCGAAAAGCATATCAGAGGACAGATTGAAAAGTAAATTAAATTTTCCTTATTTACACGTAAAATAGAGTTTTTTTTTCTTCTATTACTTGTTATTCTAGGCATAATCTTAAACTTGAAAGGAAGCAAATTGAAGACGGATCAAATCCACTTAATTTGCCTGATGCCACGTTTAAAAGCAATTCCGACTGAATAAAAATACTGTAAGAGCACTGATAGAACAAATAAGAGATCACTCCCAAAGAAGTGTCCGACGCACAAGAGTACCACTAGAATTAAAAGTGTTTGCAACCTTATTTCCGAGAGCTGTCATTTTTTCTGCAAACGCTGCCCACAGATTCTTTACCTTAACTATTTTATTGGGTTTTGTTCGGCCATAGAACGGTAGGAGCTAGGAGGATGGCGTCGTTCGATTCCCCTCGAAGAGACACTTGTTTTGGTGTATAACATGTTGGGGTTATTTCAAAGTTTCGGTGATTTATCGCAGAAATTTGCTAAAATTTTCGTTCAAAATTTACGTTTTTTTGACGATATCTCGAAAATCGTTTTTTTTTTTTTTCTAAATTCAATAACTATGTCAGATTATGTCAATAAATACTTGACAGCTTGACACAAAAAACGGAAAAATGTCATATGATGCAATGCATCCCTCTGTTTCTGTCCTTTGGACTTCTGAAAGAGTTTATCTTTTTCTATAGCTTTCTAAAACTATATTCATTGCAGTCAGGTTCTGACAAAATAAATTGGCATGTAACAATTTAACATGCTATTTAGCCGGTATCACTTATGTTATGAGTTAACAAACCATGTTATATAACACAAAAGTTAGCCGGTAGGGGGGGAATAAATATTTTTTTCGTAATGTTCTTTCTAGTTTAATATCTATTTATTAATAATAAGAGCAATGAAGTCACCAGTTAATCTTAGCATGGTTGAACAGTAGCTTAATGACAATTTATTACACGTCTGCCATGCGGAATCTAGCATGGCCAACCTTTAGTGACATTTTTGCCTGCATAGGCAGGAAAACGAGTTAGTACTTTTAAGTACTGCAAAATGAGGAGGCGCAAAAAGGTATTTTATTTTGTTCATTGAATAAGCGCCATCTAGTGTCGAAGTGCCGAATTTAATAAGCGCTAGTTAACAAAGGAATCTGTACTTGAATTTTAAATTTATCCTATAAATCATTTATCACAATTTAATCAATAATATATTAGCATTAATCCTAATTTAATTATTTTTGAAAAATTAGATTTTTACTTTTAGAAAATGAACTCAATATTTATTTAATTAGTGTTTATTTAAATCCTGTGTACTAACTTCGTTTCAATAGCAAAACGGCCCACGAACCCAGAAATACCCTGAAAAATATTACAGTACAATTACATTATTGTTTTCGAACCACAGAGTCTCACCATTCTTCTGTTATGTGTCATTCTAAAAGATAAGGCCGTAACAATATATCTCAATAGCTATACCAGCCGAAAGGGCTGCCTAAACGGCCCAAGTGCACTGTTGAAATTTTTTTCTATCTCTCAACGTTTAAAAGTTATTTCCATGTTGATTTCTTGAAACGAAATCCGTAAAAATATTATTACTATTATCTAAAAACTTTGCAAAACGATCTACAAAATCGGCATTGCCTCATTTAGTTAGAAACTAGAACATTTGGAACTGTATATTCATCTTGTTCTAATAAGAGCAGTTTCAAACGTTAAACTTCTCGTCAAAACTTGATCGCCTCCATAAATTATTATTTACGCCCACACGGTTACGGTAAAATACCGGCTCTTCCGCGGGCACTAGAGCGAGCAATAATTCAAGTAATTACGCCATCAATTAAAACGGTTGCCATACAATATTCATAGTTTAATGGAGGCCTTCACCGTGAGCACTAAGCTTGTAAAACCGCTGGCAGGAGCTGCAGCAGTGCTTCAGGTAGGTCGAACTCCCAATGGCGGCCGTGCTTCAAGATAATCGATGAGCAAACACTGCGTCCGTGGGGATTCGCCTCAGGATTGATTCGAAAACAATCGTTTTATTATTTACGTTTTATTGTTCCTCCTAGTATCTACTACTTCAAATATGTATGAATGTTCGTAACACTTGCGTAAGGAACAAGGAAGGGGGCAGTTAATACATAATTGATTTCTACATCAGGGATTTAATTCATTGGGAAATAAATTTGTAATATGAGAATATTCATTGATTGAGTCAAAGGCAATGCTTTAAGTTGTTTCAAATACACAAAGAGAAGTGTCACCATTAAGATAGAAAAGTTTATTTGAGGAAGCTTTATTGTTATGCTTTCACTGAAGGCAATTGCGTTCCACAATTAATTTTTCTATTTTGCGTTCATAAAAACGCAATTGTAACACGCTTTTGCGTATCGAAAAGTGCTTCATTGTGATACGCCTTTTTTCATTTTTATAGGTTGGCTGTATTGAATAAATTATGACAGAAAGCAAAATTGACGTTTAATGCATGTAAATTGTAAATACTTTAATCAAAAATTCTATACAAATTTAGTTTACATTGTTATTCTTATGAAACGTGGAATTACTGTATACATTTACACTGACGGAACAAGTATCTTGAGCATGTATTGTTATGCCAGGCAAATTCTTCGTAACAAAGTTTTGCTAAGTTATGTTATTGGCTTTAATGGTAGACTCTTGTGATTGAGAATCATTCGATGATATAACTCTAGAATGACCAGATGTACTTGGCCCTGATAAGTTGTGCGCTACAGCCACTTTACTTTTCATAGATGTTTCGATGTAACCTCAGCTACCGCAGATGACTTCCATCCACCATGACGTTTATAGTCAGCAAATCACTGCCTGCGTCTGCTAAGTGTGTAGCACTAGAACGTCTGAAGCAATGTCCAGTATAAAGCTCTGAATTGGGCAATTTTAGAAAATCAGCTATTAATTTAGGCATTTTGCCAATCGTATTATATCGTATAATCGTATATATTTTTTGGTCGCAGGGCGACATATTTTTTAATTAAAGTAATCCATCTTTCATCCGTAATTGCAAAAACTCTTACGATATTATTTTTTGTTTTAGGTACTGTCACCAAAATAATATCACTCTTAAATTCTAAATCATGTATGGACATATTTGTTAATTCATCTCGTCTACAGGCACCTGTGTAACCATTATTAAAACGATCTAAAATTAAATCCATTACATAAAAAATTACATTTTGCAAATAATATCGTACCTTTATTGCTAAATACAATGCGTCAGAACCTTCTTCTATAAATTTATTAATATCTTCAATGCATAAAATTTTAGATTTCTTAGCCTCGTATGCCTCAGAGAATCGTTTTAAATAGGCTTGTAATTTAATATATTTTGATATGTCTGTATTTTTATAAATGGAAAAGCAAGAACGAAGCATGGAATACATAGACCATAAGGTAGAAGATTTCTTATTTTTACCTTGTAATTCAAAATATGCCAATAAAATGTTTTCAGATATTGTGTTGACATTATTCTGTACAGCCCATAGTTCAAATTGATGGTAGCATTTTTCATATACTGCTTTTGATTTTTTCGGTAATAAATTTATGACGGCGTTATCCGCAATTTCACGCAGTTTTGGTGGCGTACAAGATAAAGGGTCTAGCCGGTTAAGCATATGAAAACTGCACCCGCGTCTGATGAAGGGTTAATAGCTTGTTTTCATTGTACATGATCTAAAATAGCCATACAATTAATCTCATGTCCCTAACCCCTATAATAAGGAAGTAATGGGGGTGACTATCCATAACGTAAACAATTTTTTTTTCGGTACCTATTGAAGATATCTTTATGAAATTTAAAATATACATGACTATCCATATATTGATTATAATATATTTTTTTTAGAATTTTTGTGACATTGGACTCTGTAAAAAACGAGAAGTATATTTTTTGGGGGTGGTTTTTTATACGAACCCCCAAATTGACACCTACCAAAAAAATGTATCTTATTTGTTCATTAGTTAGCTATTAAATGTTAAAGTTACAAAGGGGTTGAATTGGTGGAACATAGTTCAAAAGAATAAAAACCAATTATGGATATGTGCATATGTATCAATTATTTACCAAAAACTATATCAAAACCTATAAACTATCTCTATACCTACCGTCATAGATATGTTCTTACAACAAAATATACACCTACAAATAAACTATAAACAATCAATATTTTGTAGTTCATTAGATACGATAACGACTACTCTATACTACACTCGATAAAACATTGAAATAAGACCCGCGAAACATCTTATGTCGCAAAACATTTACTCGGATTTGGAGAATCTTCTCTTGGTTTAATTTTTGACGGTACTTACATTAGGCATGAAAAAAGTGGGAACAACGTTTACTAAAGAAAATCTTACAGTGGACAGAAGAAAACACCACTCTGTAAACCTTTTACCATTTGTACAAGAAATGGGTATATAGTTGACATAGCAGGTCCCTACAATGGAACGATGAACGACGCATCTATAATGAAAAGTAGATTAGAAGAACCGAATGGTTTAAGAACGCTTCTGCAACCGGGTGATATCTGCATTGTTGATCGCGGTTTCCGCGATGTGATCGATTATTTAAAAGATCAAGGTTTCCATGTACTCATGCCAGCCTTGAAGGGGAAAAGAGCACACTTAACAGTAGAAGAGGCAAATGCATCACGATTTGTAACTAAAGTACGTTGGGTTGTTGTACATGCCGCTATTGGTAAAAAAACACCATTTATTGCGTAATATTCTGGATAACAAGCTTTTACCTGTGGCAAAATCATTGTGCAGAATAGCTGGATTTTTAAACAACAGTTTTGGTAAAAGATACAACTCTGATGTTAAACTTGCCAACACTATTATTGCCCATATGAAGGAGCGTCTAAACCATCCGAATACAATACAAGAATTGGTTGAACATAAGAACTTGAATCGGCGTAAAAACCTTTTACAAAATTATCTTCAACCACTCTAATGGACTTTCCAGAACTGAGTGAAAGTGACCTTAAAATATTATTTACTGGTACTTACCAATTGTCGCAAGCAGTATGCTATCTTGCAAAAATAATGACTGGCAATGAATTAAACCTTGAATTTTTAAAAGATAGCCAAAATATTATAAAAGTGAGAGTACGATCAAGGCACATTAATAGCAAGACATATATTTGCTTTATCGAATATGAGGCGAATTCGAAAACCTATGAGGGAATTCGAAGATATGTTTGTGATTGTGCAAATGGAAACAGAACAGTAGACTCCTGTGCTCATGTAGCAACGGTTGTTTACTATTTAGCACACGCTCGTTATAAATCAAAAATCATAAACCCAGCCGAAGTATTCACCTCCATGTTTGATGCGACTAATATAATTACTACTATTGAAGAAAATAGTGACGATGATTGAATTTTTAGTATAACAACGTTATTCGTAATTATCTCTATATTTTGTATGATCAATTTTTTTATAATACGTTATTTCAATCACATACCTTAACTGGTTTTTATTTTTTTTAACTATGTTCCACCAACTCGACCTTTTTGTAACTTTAACATATAATAGCTAACTAATGAACAAATAAGATATATTTTTTTGGTAGGTGTCATTTTGGGGGTTCGTATAAAAAACCACCCCCAAAAAATATACTTATCGTTTTTTACAATTTCCAATGTCACAAAAATTCTAAAAAAAAAATATTATAATCAATTTATGGATAGTCATGTACATTTTAAATTTCATAAAGATATCTTCAATAGGTACCGAAAAAAAAATTGTTTACGTTATGGATAGTCACCCCCATTACTCCCTTACTATAGGGGTTAGGGACATGAGATTAATTGTATGGTTATTTTAGATGAAGAACTATAAAAGCAAGGTTTTAACGCTTCATCAGATGCGAGTGCAGTTTTCATATGCTTAACCGGCTAGACCCTTTGTCTCAGTATCACTCATTTTTTACAGTATACAGAGACTATATTATGAAATATATTGTTTAAACAATTTAAATAGCCGAATTTGAATTTTGAATTCGTCAAATGTCAATCGTATGTCAATGTGACCAACTTCATATAAAAATAAAACTCAACATTTTAATGAGATTTTTATTAGTATATTATCAATTTATAATGCAAAATAGAAAAAATAGTATAAAGGACTCGTTTCATATGGCTTTTTGTCGCACTCGTTCATTAGAAAACTCGCCTGCGGCTCGTTTTCTAAACTTGAACTCGTGCGACAAAATCATGCCTTATGAAACTCGTACTTTAATATACTATTAAGGCCCTACCTTGTGAAATAGTTCATTTTCTTGTTTAGAATTTTTCGTTATCATACTATTTAATCTTTATCAGTGGAGTATATCAATTCTTTTGGTTTGCCAAGAAGAAAAATATCGTGTTTGCCAAGATCGCTATCCTCAACTAAAGTTTCATTAAAACCGGATTAATAAACGGTGATACAACACAGGAGTCATGAAGAGTGAAACACACTCTATACTAAAATTAAATCTACAAGAAAAAAAAATAAACTAATATACATTTATTTTTATAACATCTGCCAAAGTTATTTTTAGTTTTTAAAGGTAATGAGGATCGAACATAGAATCGCCACGCGTACGGTTTTCGAACGGGTAGTCCGGAAATCATGCGATATGTCCGGAGTCCAGTTAAAGAATAAAAATGTCCGAATATTTTGTACAAACTAAACCATGGCTAACCATTTTGTATACGTACTGCTGTAGTTTAGCTTACCCGCGTTAGCGCTGAGTGTATTTTAAGTTGCCTAGTTCTATAGTTCTGATTATTTCGTTCGTTCGGTATTCAATGTGCCGAGAATTTGCACAGAATACCGAAATGTTTATTTTTGAATAAAGTTAGGTAAAGAGTTTATTGCTTAATTTATTTAATTTAGCGTTGAGTTTTTTTTTAAATTAATTCTATTCAATTAGTTGTCTAGCGTTCGTTAGTTTGATTCAACCCCTATTTTATTAGATTTTGTCGGTGAATCGTACGACTGCGTTGTAGAATTTTGTCAGGCAGTTCCTTGGTTGACTTTAACGTGAGTATTTTTTGTGTATGTATTTTTAAATCATTGTTGCCATTTTGTAATCCATTTTGATTTTAGTAAATTTCGTTTCGTTTCTTTTAAAATTTTATCCATCAAGGAATTCGCTTTAGTAATAATTGTTAATATATTGATGTGTGCACATTATAGATATAAAATCATTTATTATTTTTGTTCGGGAAGATATATTTTTAGTTGTAATTCTCTCATTATAGTTTAAAGAGTTAATTTTTCCGTTTTTCTATTTTGCTGATTCATTTTTATTTTCTCTATCACCTCGGTTGGGTGAGTAGAAGCATTGTTCTTGTATTTAGTTTTCCATTTTTGTAATTTTCTAGAAATTGTCCACGCTCATTTTATTTTGTTGAAACCACGTGGATTGAATTGGTATATTTTGGATTATCTTCCTACACAACCAAATCTTTTGCTTTGCATAGGAATAGGCACTGTCCTATTGTAATTTAGAACCAAGTGCAGTTTATTTTAGGCCAGAACCTTCAGTTCACAGTTTTTTTCTGCACCTTTGTAATTTAACCCGGTTTTAAAATAAATTTTGATTGTTAATTATCTTCGTTGGGTTAAAAATTCTATTCTTTTATTTTTAATTAAACCTTTTCAATTTTTGGGATAATCAAGAGAGTTAGATATCATTCACTCACAATTTACTTTTCGTGGTTAGATTCAAGTTTTTCACGAGGGCAACTCTGAGGTTAATTGTTCTTTTGCGCCCTTTTAAAATGTTATCCGTTAGCTAGATAATTTAATTTTCTTTTTCCTTGTTAATTTCATTTTACATTTTCAAGTCAATCAATACACAGCAGTACCTATTTTGTTTTTTTTTCATTGATGCATATGTTCAATGGGATTAATATTTTTGATATAAAAATAAATATTTACACAGCACCATTAAAAAAAAATAATACTGCTACAAAGGTGAAGTTTAAGATGAAATAATAGGGGATTCTTTGATCGACAAATAGAAGATACTCTAGGCAAAATTTGGACTTTTAGCGGTATACAGGGCGTTCAACCTTTACTGTCCAATTTTGGAATCTTCGACCAAATTTTTTTGTTTTTTTTTTAAATAGAACAGTCTGTATAATTTTACACAAACGGATGAAGAGCTTAATTATGAACACTTTTTTGTTAATATAATCCATTCTGTGGCCCTTTTTTTAAATTGAATATCCTAGAAAAATTGACAAAAACTACTAAATTACTTGCTTATTATGGCATCTTCCATAGTGTTATATGTTATGGAATTTCGTTATGGGATGGATCTGCGCATGTAAATAGGGTTCTGGTTTTACAGAAGCGCGCTGTTAGGTTCTTAAAAAACACTCGCCTCCGGAAATTGTGTAGGACACTTTTCAAGGCGGCACCACACCGTAGATTGACCAGCAATCTGTGATCTGTCACATTCAGTTCCATTAAAATAATTTGAATTGATTGAATTGCCAACATTTTTTAGTGTGTAACCCGTTGAATTTTTTTGTAATTTCGGTAAAGTATTTGATTGCGTTGATCTGTTGATTAACTGTTTGATTCAATTCGTCAATAGTACGCGAATATTAAATATAAGATTGATGATTTAGTTAGAAGCCGGTTGATTTTAGCAGCAAAGTGGATAATTTGGGAGTGCCGCATGGTTTGGTGGTAGCACCAATTTTATTTCTCTTTTTCATAATAATAATAATAATAATAATATAATAATAATAATAATAATAATAATAATAATAATAATAATAATAATTTCACGCCATGATATGGCAATAAAGACTCTATACTATCACCTCAGACATGCTTACCAGATAGACGACAAAGAACTCCCACCCTACTATGAAAATACCCCTCCATCGGTAGTTGAAAATGGAAAATGTAAGATTTTTGGAATTTCCCTTTCCACACCACTAATTTAATCCAGGCCAACAAACCAGACATGGTGGTATTAGACCGCGAAACACGCGATATGTATGTTATAGAAATGTCGTGTCCGAATGAAACCAAAACGAGGGAAAAAGAAGCGGAAAAAATTGACAAATATCGGGATTTAATGTTTGAATTTAAACATACCTATGGTGAATATGTTGCCATTTTCGTCCCGGTGATCGTCGGATGTATGGGGGGCGTACCGCGATCGCTTCTAGACAATCTGAAACGCATAAAGAAGATAGATCCTCGAAACCTAAAGAAACTCGCTGGCAACATACAGAAACAGGTGATTCTCGGTTCGCTGCGGATCTTGAGGGCTCACGAAGCCAGTCACTCTACCACGACTGGGAGTGTTCTCCACTAATCCCTAGGGAAGTGGAAACAAATTTAGTGGCGCGTAGTAATCGCGAGCTGCTCCGCGCCGACCACCCAGGATGACGGCTGCTCCACGGAATTTTCTACAAGGACACCAACACCTACAATTTTGTATTTCCAGTCTGTTATTTATTATTAAATAAAGCTTACCTTTCGAAGGGGCCACTTGCTCCGCTCCGTGGAGCGGCAACGTCCCTGTAAAAAAAAAAAAAAAAAAAAAAAAAAAAAAAATAATAATAATAGGTTTTTTATTGTCCAACAGTACAGACCAATTACAGGACAAAATTATAAAGTATTTTCAGGCATGCATGTATATATATACAGAAATTGTATGTATACAAAAAAAAATTGAATATAGGTATACAACAATAAAGTAAAAACAAAATTCAATACTACTAATTATAAAGTAAACATAAAAAGGTAATTAAATGGGCTGGAAAAAAATGTCAAAATAACAATTATCTGCGTTTTTATACATCGTGTAGAGTGGTGATTGCCGAAGTAAATTGGTTTTCGGAACAGGAACGGAAAACGTAATTGTAAAACGAGCTGAGGAGCGAGGCACATGAAAATTTACACTACCAAGAAGTTGAGGGCAGTTGATTACACCATTAATTAACTTCCACATAAATCTACTACTGTAAAGCTCTCTGCGAGTGGATAGAGATTGTATATTATGACGGTCCAGCAAATATTGGTAATCAACTCCTCGGGGCGGATAAAGAGAGTCTATCCTAAATGATAGAAATTTCAAAAAACGACGCTGTAAGCGCTCCAAGGATAATTGATGACAAATATAGTAAGGCGACCACACTACAGAAGAATATTCAAGGGAACTAATAATAAATGCGTAATACAGAGATTTCAAGGTATCAACATTAGTGCAATATTTGGATACACACATAATAAAACCTAGTTTCTTGGAAGTTGTGGATATGAGGTGATTAATATGCGGGTTGAAAGTGAGACGACTATCAAAAAGAACACCAAAATCTTTGATGGTTTCAGATTTGGATATGGGTTGATTTTGTATATAATAGTTGGTTACAAAAGGCTTAGTTTTTCTACAGTAGTTAACAACACGATATTTACTAACATTTAAATTCAAATTATTGTTCAAGCACCATTGAACATTTGTGTCAATATTAAGTTGAAGTTGGGCTGAGTCAAAAGGATTAGTAACAGTTGAATAAATCTTTAAGTCGTCAGCGTATGCTAGTACAGGACAGGAGAGTGTCTTTAGGAGATCATCAATATATATTATGAATAATAAAGGACCTAAATTTGTGGAACACCTGAGGTGAAAGGAAACAAATTTGACGAAAACCATTATAAAAGAGATAATTAGATCTATCGGAGAAGTAAGATTTTAGTAATCTAATAAAAGATGGACTTAATCCAAATGCGCTCAGCTTTGTCAGAAAATGCCATGATCTATTGTGTCAAAAGCACTAGAAATTCTGTATATACTACATCTACCTGTTCTCCATTATCCAAATATTGACTTATATACTGGGAAATAATTGCTAAATTAGTAACCGTTGATCTATCTGGTATAAATCCATGTTGATGCGCACATAAAAATGGTTTAATATTATTAAAAATACACAAGTAGATGATGTTCTCAAACACTTTGGCAAAATTAGATAGAAGAGATATAGGCCTGTAATTTTTAATAGCTGATAGGTCACCTTTTCATAAATGAATTGGACCCATTATTTTTGATGGTAAGACTTCCGTAAGAGGACCCCTGATTTGGTAATTTATATGCATACTAACGGAAACAGCATGTGTTCCTGAGTGTAAAATAGCTATTCATTTTTTGAGCAAATGGAAAGAAAGTATTAAAAACAGTGTTCGAAAAGTGCCATTTCGAGGTTATATGCGAGGCGTTTTTGACGGATTTAACATATGGTAGTACTGATATGGAAGGAAAAGTTACTAAAAGTGCCCAAATTTTAGATAAAACAGGCGCCAAATACAAACTTATTTGTTAAGTTAATGGGAATCAATTGTAAATTAAAGTAATATCTAAGCAGCGGTTCGATACAATATCCTAAAATTTGTTTGTTTTAAGGTATTTGTTTATTTTTAACACTACAATTGTAAGAATTATTATAAGTTGTCACATTTCTCATTATCGGTTTCTTATAATTGGTTGGTGTATCGGATAGAAATAAATTCATATTTCATATAGATGATTCGTAGGAAGTTTACATATAAACTGTAATTAATATTGTATAGTTGAAGTTATAATTATAATAGAATTATTTTATATAAAAGAAATTTGTTTGATTACATCGTAAGTAAAGCATTAATAAAAGATGAATGACTTGTTTAAATAAATGAATTTGTCAATGTAATAAGGTGTGGAGTTCTTTCTCTTTTCTTAGGGCCTCTAAAACAATAATATATGCAAAATAACTAAGTATCCCATATGTTAATTTAATATATAGACTAATTTTGCTTTGTTTCACATTTAAAACCGAATTATAAAAAGACGATATAGAAACAAAAAACTGCTTTATTTAATCTTATTAAATAAAATCTTTAAATCACATTAATATAATGAATTTGTTTGATTTTAAACATTTAATTTGAATTACACTATACATATCATAAAATGTCTTTGTTATCGGTCACATTACCTATATTTATTTTTATGTATTTTAAGATCCCATGATATAATAACTGGTGTTATATCATCCTAAAATACTCCGAATCGTTTTCTATGGGCCTACGTATCCAGAGATTTTTGTCGTGACTCTGACGATCACAGTTTCGCTTCCTTCAGCAAAACCTCCACTTGAATATCGCAATCACAATCACCACACAACTTCCATTCCAATTCAATTTTCCCGTAAAAGGAAGGTTCCCATTTCCTACTAGAAGGTTTCTTTCCTTGCAATAATGTGTGTACATCAAAACTTGAGTAGACACTGAAATGGGATCATTAAATCAAATATGGACTATCTTTTGTGTACACTTACCCAAGTAGTGCCATCGATGCATTACATTATGCTCTTCTCCATCAACATTTCCTGGACGGATGTTGTAATAATCAGAACTAGGTCTTCACGTTAAAAAATACCAGAAACCTATTTCATTTATTTTTTATTACGGGCGGCACTAACAGGCATAACATCTCTACAAATAGGTCTACGCACCATAAAGAAGAGGAGGATTTAGAGAAAAATTAATTGCAATGGCTAAACTGACAACTTCAGTCACAATTCAATCTAGTTCGTTTGAACTTTGCGCCTGTTTTGTCCAAATTTTAGTAACTTTTCTTTCCACCCCATTAACCACACGTTATATCTGTCAAAAACGCTTCGCACATAGCCTCGAAATAGCACTTTTCGAACACCGATTTTAGTACTTTGTTTTCATTTGCTCAAAAAATGAATAGTCATTTTATACTCAGGAACACATAGTATTTCCGTTAGTATGCATAGAAATCGCCAAATCAGTGGTCCTCTTACAGAAGTATAGCCTTTTTGATTTATTTAATTAATTAATTAATAAATAAATTTTTAATTCTTGATATTGCGGGCGTTTCTTTTGCTGAACTTATTTCAAAAACCCTTTCTAGAGTCACTTCAACTGTTTTTACATGGCCGAGGGAATGCTGAGAGACCAGCTTATTCCCTCTATTGTGTAACAAGACGAAGTTTTAAAGTTCTAAACAACTATAAGGAATGTAATACTACAACGTTTGTCTGTTTGCAAATACCATTCTAATTAACTTTCGAAGCTTGTCAACACTGCATGTCAACACGTAATACGTATTTGCAACTCTCGTCTTAATTAGATTCCATCAGACTTTACCCGCAACACCGACACGGAATCCTCCGAGATAATCACGTACTAACTCCATGAATACCGATGCCCACAATAACGATAATATGTCAATATCGTTTAGGATGGCAATGTAAAGTCACACCTTCGCACATTGTCCCCATTGTAACGTCTCTAATAATGACAATAATCGATAACCGTAGCACGCGAATGGAGAACGGCGCATACAAAACGGAATAAGACGAGATTCTACATGCATACGCCTAGACCATGTTAATGGAATACACCACACGTACATCGCACGTAATAATTGGCATATGCAATAATGGAACCAGCAGCACAGCTCCAAGATAGTATCGATATTCAGTCTGACTATCGGATTTGATAAATGGACGTGCAGTAGTGGTGTGAGAGAGGGAAAATTGAAGTGTAGCAGACAGGAGATGAGCGCACGTAGATCGTGCTAATGATTATAGGAATTAACGTCTGGGTCGTGGTTACACAATAGAAGATGAAGGCACTAGAAAGAGGAACGCATACAAACGATTATTCGCAAAGTAAAGACTTCGAGGTTTGTTCTATGTCTTTTTTTTCTCATTCACGTACTTTTGTTTCTTGTATGTCCATTAATTATTAAAAAAAAAAAAACAATAAAAGTTCCGATGGAAGAAGAGGGACTATTGTTGCGATTTTTTTCCCCCAAGGGAGTCTATAAACTTTGCTGAAGAGCACAAAAGAAATCGCAGTTGAATAGGAGGCAATAGAAATTGAGGTTCAGCGTTTCTAAATCAGTTTGAACTATGCTTTGAATAGGATTTGATAGAGCTAATAATATGAAAATTAATAGATTTCTATAATAATTATCACCGTTAATAATTTGCTGCTTCTGTTTTCGGTCAATAAATTAACGATGTTAACCAAATTAACTAAAAGTTTCAGAAATACGCCATCCAGTCAAATTAGATCATTGTAGATTTAAATACAATGCATATTATACAGCAAAATTATGAATTAAATTGTTTTAACGTTTGAATCAACATTGTTTAGTAAGCCTTCTTTAAAACTTAAGCTCTTTTGAATGAAAATACTTTACACCATTTGAATAAAATATGAGCTACTTCTTAATAAACAGTAATAATATTTTATATTAATTATATGGTAACATACTTCGAATATTTATTTATTCGGAGTGTGCCAATACATATATGATGACTTTTATGGCAAGTTTTTGCAATTAAAAATCAGAAAGAACTACTAGATTGTTTGCAGTGAATAATAAAGCGTACTTACAATTTGTGTACGCAGGTTAATTTAACATTTTGTAGATCTTGATCTATTTTTTAATCTAGATTAGTTTGGGTTGAAGTGACCTACGGACCTAGACGCTTCTCTAATTTTTTCTTCTTAATTAGGCTTATCATCCTTGACAGCTTCTTCTTTGTGTAACTACTACCTGTAGGGTTTTCCTGGCTCATTACTAGAAACTTTGTCCTCACCAGGTGGTCACATTAGTACAGCACCTGAACTGATGTTTCTTCTTCCTCTTGGCAAAATCTGCAAGTAGCATCATCTACCAGGCCTATTGCTTATCTAGTCTACTATAATCAGTCAGTAGACCTACTATCATTTTAACATTCTTTATAACTTTATTCAGTGGATCTTTAGTAAATTCAGGCGTCTGTTCCTTTAGATATTCTTTTGCCTGTTTATGTCCCGGTGACTTTTGCCACTAATCATGTATCCATATATTGATGGCTTTTTTTTTTTAATTTTCGATTTGGTAATGGCCAAAGAAGGGCCTGCTCCAACGAATGACTTTGGCGAACCTTGCCTGGCCAGGTCGTCCGTCACCTAGTTTCATCTTATACCCGAGTGGTTAGGAACACACGCCAACGTGCTATTTTATCTAAGTCTGTTTTTAAAAACATTTCTCGATGGTGATCGCATTATTGATTCTTGAAGGGCGTTCCAGTGGTACACAACTCTATTTGTGTTCAGCAAAACACTTTGTTGATCTCAGAAAGTGACTTCTGAGTTTCTGAATAGAATTTATAACAAAAGAAATTCAGTTTGGATAATAATACCCAGTGAGTATTTTATATGTTTCAATCAAAACTCCTCTTTCTCGTCTATATTTCAATGTTTAAAATCTAACCATTGAAATATATCAACATAAGGCAAATCTATAAACTCAACATATGGTTTGGTAGACCTCCGGTGCACTTTTTCAATCAGCTCTATATCTTTAACGATGTAAGAGCTCCACGCGTTCTGATAATGTTCCAATTTAGACCTTATATAAGTTTTATAGATTTTAGTAACTGTCACTAAGTGCTTTTTGGAAAAAAAATATATATTGTGGTATAAATACTTTGTGCTATGCTAGATGTATGAACTTCCTGTTTTAAGTTGTTAGAAATTATTACAGCTAGATCATTTTGTTCTGTAACTACTTTGATTTTAACACTCTTTGTTTGATAAGTTAAGTAGAATATGTGGATTCCTGTATATGAAATTGAGCATTTATCTACGTTAAATGTTTATTGTCACCTTTTTGATCCATTCCGCTAATGTTTGTAAATCTGTTAAAAAATTATGCAGCTGTACTATGGAACTTCTTGAAATATAATTTGTTACTTCTTTTTATATCTATCTTGTCATGGAACATACACTAGATAAATCACCAACCATAGTAGATGTAAGTATTATTTTATGTACACACCTGTTTGTAAATCCAGTATATAATTGGGTGTTAATCAATTTACATTGTAGTCGTGGTAATTAGATGTATAAATCTATCGTCTGGTAACTGTATGATTAATATAGTTTCCGTGGTACCGACACTATTTTAAAGGGTGGAACTCAATGCAGTTCATATTAAATATATGAGTTGGGCGTCCATGGAGACGAGGTGGTTGTTGATAAAAACCTTTTTTTGAAAACCGTTTTATTTTTGGTCAAGTAAAATCAATTAAATCATATTTCTGTAATTTCTTGATATTTATTTATTAGCCAATTATTCTATTTAGCAACCAAAATTTTTTGTGGAATTATGGCTTAAATGAATACAATTTTTCTTAAGTAAACAACGTTTCGACAACTTCTTTATTGCCTTTTTTCAAGTTTGCATAAGTAAAGTTTAATTAAAGGTGTAGATTAATATAACTGACATCGAGGGCGATTTTCTTTGTAACTCGGTATATCTACCATCGGCCTAAAAATATATAGAAGAAACGTCAAGATTTTTCAATATTAGAAGAAAGTTGCCGTATTAACATACCTTGGTACCTTTTCTCATATCGAATCATACATGTCTCTGTTGTTTTGAGTATAGTGATACACTTTGGATGCTTTGAAGGAGATTTTTCCTTGGATTTCCTTGGATTTGATGCGGATTCCTTTCTGCAACATTTTTGGTTTGTCACCGCGAGGAAGCTCCATTCTGAAGTACATACTTTGGGGTGTATGCAAGCTCATGTTTGAAGTATTTTTTTCAAGAAATGTTTACTAAATTTTTTATGTAAATAAGTATTTAACATTTTGAAAACTTTGAGGTTACTCTTCATATTTGTAAATGACAGTTAAAATTGAAATTTTACTATGTATAGGTTGGTAGACATGGTTGGTGGTTTGTTGATGATAGCGGGAGATTCAAAAGTTATTTTGAGAATTTAAGAATCCAAAATATACTGGATAGTAGATAATATTTGATTTGAACATTCCAAATAAGTATACTCGCCTTTGATTAAGGTTTCTTATGCTGTTTAAAATGTTTTAATATATTATTAAAGGATAAATTGTGTATGTTTTGATATTTATGCTGTTTTTATTAATATAAACGCATTTAATACATTGAATGATTAAAATTAAGCTATAAATTCAATATTTAAGAAAGTAAAAGTCTATTAATATACAAGTTAGTGATTTAAGAGACACAACACCCACAGCCACCTGGGCAACACACCCACAACTGATAAAAAAAATATATAAACATAACTACTCATTGGTTAGAAAGAGGGTAGATTTCTAGTGCGCATGATCTGCAGTGGTGAATTCTAGATATATCGGACATATATACTATAGTACACAAACGGTTGTTTCCTAGTCTAGATTCAGGTCAATTTCCATTTAAGAATGTCTTGCTCGCCTTTATCCTGGTGTACTTTTCAAAATTTTTTGAACCTATTAAAATTACATATGTAAGTGAAAATATTTTTTGTTGTGACGTGAGATTGTGGACGATGGATGTAGGTGTTTGGGCTTTCATTGTTTGTAGCATTGCATTTATCCAACTTATAATCCTTAACGATGGAAATAACCCTAATTGTTTAATTTAGAAAATAAAAAAGTTCTTAATAGAAACTAGTAGCCATTAATTAGCCATTTACTACTAATACTAAGAAACCTTCAGATTCTAGAGTTACCAAATATTTCCTAACTCATTCATTAACATTGTTTTAAAACACCACTGCTGATCTTGAATAATATAAAATGAAATGCCGATTCACGGGAGAGAAAGAAATTACGATTTGATCGTAACTGAAGCCCCTGGATCCTAATGTCCGTTAACTTGTCGACTCTGCGGACAAGTCCGTTATCATTTGTATACAACCAGATTGATTCATTATTACTTCGTAATTTCGTCGGCTACCTGAAGGTGTCCCTATTTGAGTTTATTTAATATGCTTTTGAATTTTCAACAGACGAAGCTGTAAATAAATTTAAGAGATAGGGATTCTATAGCTCCAAGTTTGTTTGTGAACGTTGTGTTCAACAAATTTATTGTTTGCAATCTGAATGCGTACAGAATAAATGCGGTAGATATATTTCTTAAAGCAGGAAGGTATTGGAAATTTTCTGAGGTTAATAATTTATTGAAGAAGGAATATAAATTTTTAATAAGCTTACATTGCACGGAGCTTGTCTTCATCGGTGTTTCCATTATCTTTATTGACTATCAGCTGTTATTTATTTTACTTAAGTCCTCTTCTTTAATTTATAATTCCTTAGATTACACCCCTGCTTTTATCGCGCAACTCTCCGCACCTTCTCTTCTTGGGGGTTCCCATGTGTAAGCAGAAACGTTATTAGATACACACCTCTCACTTCCTTCTTCCAACTGAGCAAAACAAACTGCTTTACGACTGGCTATTAAGTTATTCAGAAACACTTTCCGTGTTACAACTTATTATTGCGTACAAAACTTGTCGTTAAGATTTATGTTCGGGATAAACAAGAGAGTCGTTAGCGTATAATGAATGAGAAGATGCCACAGCGAGAGGATGAGGTGGGATGGTAAGCGGGTGTATGATTGTAAATCTTTCGAATGCAAACATGTTTTGAATAGAATCTTTGAGAGTAACAGTCAAGCTGTTATAGTGAAACGGTGAATAATAAAAGTGTTTTGAAAATTTTATGTATGTGGACTGTAGATGTTGGGAAAGCTTTATTTTTAAAATTTAACACTAACCTTGTTGCTGCAGGTAAATAATTTCAAAAATAAGTAAATGAAACGAAAGAACTGCCATTCTGATCTCACACAAGATCCCCTATAACTGGGCTAATAAGAACGATATTAACTATTAAACCGGCACTAAATCTTACTCCCCTCCACATTTTCATTGAGAATATTACTAAAAGGACCACCCACAGAATAGTAAGAGAAGGATCCATTAGGCTCCAATTTCCTGAAGGTGACCAAACATGACCTTGGACGACGTACCAAAAAAAAATGTTTATTATTAGTTTGGCTTAGGACCATGTATTTTCAAAGCTTTCGTAAATACCCGAGTATCCTTCAGACAGAAGTAGATACTAATGACAGATGCGTTCAGTTTAATATTGACAACAATTTTCGAAATTAGATATCGTTATATCTGATAGTCAGGCAACAATCATGACACTGAGCTCATGCGACATCGTCTGAGAATTCCTAGGGAAACAAAGCTATTCATAGAAAAGATTCTAGTAGACTGTTTTTAAGGGCCAAAGATTCTGCGGCACAAATAACAATACAGTACCAGATAAACCAAAAAGTAGGATAGAAGAGAAAAAATCCAAATATTGAAAAAATCTCCAATCAATGAGGCAAGAGTAAAGTACCTCTGAGAACCTAAAACTAGAAGAAGTCAATACAAAGCGTCACCCTAAATATCAGCATACCAACAGAATTTCTATCAGGCAAATTGAAACTGAACGACGTCTACGAACAAAAATTGTAGAGTTTGTGGAGAACCGAATGAAAGAACTATCCACACTCTCTCAAATCCGACAACACCGTGCCACTCAAGACAACACCTGAGAGCGTATGAAAGCAAAGTTCTATCTGACCTGGGGCCCTGCACATCCAATACCTTTTTAGAGGAATTAAATCCCATGGCCAATTTAATGATATATTGGAGCAATCTGATTATAAATCACGACAAGTATGGTGGGTTGTAAATAGAGAGATTGGCAAAAATGAACATGCGGGAACTGTCCTCACTGAATGTAGCGGTAGGGTCTTGTCTCCCAAAGATGCGGCTGAGACTTTCGGTAATTATTTTAGTAGTATTGCCGAGACTAAGATAACACAGTATTATGAGGATAGGCTCTCACAGACCTGTACTTTTGGCAAGTCTATGCAGAATTCCATGTTTTTCCATGACATCACCCCTGGAGAAATTCTAACGGCCGTTCAAGCATTGAAGAATAAAAATAGTTCAGAAAGTTCTGGTTTTCCTACGATGCTGATAAAGTATTCTTTAGATTTTATATTGCAACCTTTGCAATATTTATTTAATTTGTCTATCAATACATCCGTATTTCCAGCTATTTTTAAGAGGTCAACCGTGGTACCTGTTCAAAAACGAAAGACTGCATCGTCTGTTAAACAATATAGACCCATATCTGTGTTAAGTAAATTTTCAAAAATATTGGAAAGAATTGTTTTTGACAGAATGACTATATATTTAGATAACCATGCTGCGTTGAGTGCGACCCAGCATGGTTTTCGTGCTGGGTTTTCAACTGCTACTACCACATGCAGTTTTGTTGACGCAATCTACAAGGCTATTGACAATGGGATGTATATGATTGGATTATTCTTTGACCTGACGTCGGCGTTTGACACTGTACGCCACGAGTTTCTTCTAGAAAAGCTGCATTTCTTGAGCATTAAAGGGAGACTGCTTCAATGGTTTCAATTGTACTTAACGGAGAGAAAAATGATTATTAAGCTAAATAATGTGACATCCAGTGAGTATTCGATCCAGCATGGATTGCCGCAGGGTTCGGTGCTCGGACCATTATTGTTTATAATTTTTATAAATGACTTACATGAATATGTTAACCCTGATGGACTGGTAGTCTTTGCTGATGACACTTCGATGCTTGTGGTCTCTCATGATGAAGAGTCTCTTTTACTCATACTGCGACAAGTTTAGTGAATGGTGCTATGCGAACAGCCTGTTGCTCAATACTAGTAAGTCGACATGTGTTAGATTTTATAAACGCAGGGTTGCGAATGTCAACACACTCACTTTTCCGAATGGTGATGTGTTGAATATTGTGGACAATATAAAACTGTTAGGCACCCACTTAGACGGACATTTGACTTGGAATACTCAAATTGATTATGTTTGCGCAAAACTAAATAGTACTCACTACGCAATTTTAAAGTTGAAGTCTAACCTCCATGTAGAATCCATTATGACAGTATATTACGCTTTAGTGTACTCCATCCTCTCTTATAATACTGTTCTGTGGGGTAATTCTTCAAATGTTTGACGTGTTTTTGTCTTACGAAAACAAATAATACGTTTAATTTTTAACTTAAAGTTTCACGAATCTTGCAGACCAGTCTTTGTGAGAGAGAGGATCTTAACGTTGCCATGCATATATATACCAATCTGCTCTATATGCGAAAAATAACTTGGATATATATAGCTGTATTGGTCATAATTATCCAACGCGGCAAGCCCATTTGTTGCGAACTGAGCAACACAGAACTTCTTGCTTTGAGAGATCACCGTCGTATGCAGGTCTGGTGATATATAATAAGTTACCAACAGAATTGGAGAATATGCCTAACATAAAACACTTTAAAAACGCCCTAAAAACATGTTTACTGCGTAAATGTTATTATACTGTAAATAAACTTCTGCTAGAATGAAAATGTAATTATCAATAATGAATCTGCTTTGTAGAATTTTTGTTGTTGTATTTTGTTTGTTCAATTTATGTAAACTTTGACGTTTGATATACGCTGTACTGTGTCCGACTTGAATAAATATATTATTATTATTATTATTATTATTATTATTATTATTATTATTATTATTATTATTATTATTATTAATGCAGCCTCCGGTTTGGAGGAGCAGCATACTTTATTTTGGGCATATATTGGATCTCGAATCCAGTTATATCCTCAATAGATTCAGTTTTAAAGTTGCACCTTGACAAAAACGTCTGTGTCCATTTCAACCAATAGGATTACGTAGTTTGCTGCATCAACTTGAGTAGTACCTTAACGCAGAAAACTGGAGTAAGCCAGATGTGTAAAAAAAAATGTAATTCGCACACTTCATTGATACAACATAGCAATACTTAATGTCCTTTTTTAACATTTCTTGTATTGTTTTTGTTTTGAATGACACAAGAATTACCTTTTAATAAATTCAAGGAATTAGATCTGAGATACTGTTACAATAGGAAATTATACTTAGTGGTAGTAATGTCACATATATATATATATATATATATATATAATATATATATATATATATATATATATATATATATATATATATGGCTTATACATTCTAAATCGAATGGTAGCCGCTCCTTTACGAGGAGCTCTTTAGATTCTGTGGACTACGGTGAATCACTCCGCTTGGCATCGTGTTGGTCAGTCTCAACTATAAATTATTGTCTCTTTTTGCTTTCTGTGTTATTCTGGTCCATTCTTCTCTATTTATTACTGCCTTTCCCCATTCCTTAACTCCAAGTTTCTTTATATCTTGACGTACTTGATCCTCCCATCTTGCCTTAGGTCTGCCTCTTGGTCTGTCCATCATTGGTTTCCACTCACTTACTTTTCTGATAAGGTTCTCCGACTCTCTTCGTTGTATATGCCCAAACCAGCGTAGTCTCTGAGATTTTATGACCCTGACGATATCTTCTCTCTCCATAATATTGTCTATCTCGTGGTTCATCAACTGTCGGTACATATACAAACCTTAATTAAGTAATTCTAATTGTTATATTACAAATTACATATCTTTCCTTTCAATATTACATATTAAACAACCACGCGGAGAAGATTATTAACAGTAATTTTATATATAAACATCAACAAAGAGGTTTATTTGACTTTAATAAATTCTTTCACAGCTGTTTAGATTACATAAACAGTATTCAAAGGTACATATATCTTCCTTCTTCATTGACATCTTTCTAAAGTTCACTAACTCGAATATTCCCATAATAACAACAACATCGTACGCAACGCAAATACGCCTGCCCCCTCCGTCTCGCACGACCCCAACCATAAATAATTTAAGCGAAAGTTTGTGTTTGCGTAGCAACTTACGTTGTAATACACAGAAATTTATTTACATATTTATGCCGTAATAAAGCGAATTTTCAAAGTGGATTCGCGACGAGCGGCTTCGCCTCCTCGACGGTGGCGCCCTCTACACTCTCCCACGAATGAACTTAATACAGCCAAAAGCATTAAGGTGCTGCATACAAAGTTCATAAATTTATTTTTGCAAATTTTATAAACTTTTCCGGAGTGAGCATTATAACTTTTTCGATTTTCTAATTTTTTTTTTGTTCCTGTGAGCCCGGTTTTCTCATTACGCTCGCGAAATCAACGGAAATTATATTCCCCTTTAGGAGGTAGGGAGAAATAGAAAGATTAAAAGGACCCAAAGCATTCCTGGCCCCTAGTACGCTACTACTTATTTACTTACTGTCGGTATTCGCTCCTTCCTCCGATGAGAATTTAATAAGAGACTGAAAAAGGAAGTAACGAAGAGAGCGTTCGACGTAAAGCTTTTCTCCTCACGGCGTTTTCATGTACCTTATACAAAGTGCGCAACTTTGGAGGAACTCATTAAGTAAATACAGGAAATAGTTCCGTTAAATATTGCCAGCGAGCTCACTTACAGCTAGTAAAGACGTAGTAGCAGTAATAGAAAACGCTATTTATTCAATAAAATAGCAAGTAGTGAAACGGGAAACCCTAATTTGCAGTTTTCCGCTCACTATTAGCGATTAAAAATCCTTAGTTAGTCTCCATCCCCAGTTGGAATAAAACTTCAATACTTTATACTTTCTTCATCTCGAAAAGTTGAGTGTTAACGAGGAAATGATCGCAATGCAAGTTGGAAAAGAACGTTACTCTTCTTGCGCTCGTTCCGAAGAATTTTAGGATAGAATTGGATGCTGAAACGAAATGGTAACTCAAAATACGTTAAAAGATCGTATCAATCTCCATTGAGATTCAATTCTATAATTATATAAAAAAAAATTTATGACTGTGTTTTAAGTATACAAGATAGAAATTCTACTTTTTTTTGTAACGGCTATGATATTGTATCAAACAAATGAAAAGCTATAGAAAAAATATTGTTTCAAACATAAATATTTCAACTTTCGCCCACAAATTATTAGTTAATTGAAAGAGATTATTACTTTTATTGGCTAGAAAGAACTTAAGTCATGAATCTACAGTGTGTCCAAGATTTATTATTGTAAATTGTAAATTTTCTTGTTGTTCATATAAGGTGTCTTTGTCTTTTTTAGCAAGTGTAATTAAAAGTTTTTTTATGATGCAGATAAACCTCAAGTCTGCATGTATCAACTATTCTATACTAGGTAGCATAATTTAGTAAGATTTTTCTAAAAATTGACTTACCTACTTTGAACCAAATTTTATTGAGAAGAAAAATGAACATACAAAAAATGCATAAACAAAATTAATTCCAGTTAAAAAAGTTTTCGAAATGAACACCATTCACTTCTTGTCAATATATAAATCTAGGACAAATTCTTGAATGATATTTGCAAAGTGTCCTCACGAATAAATTGCATTTTCTGGCCGTCACTCATCCAGCTTGTGAGGTCGTCTGATAGAAAACACAGATTTTAAATGACCCCTAAGGAAAAAAATTAAAGGATTTAACTTGGGAGTCATTCATTGCGTCGTCTATGACATATCCACCTACTTGAGAATGTTTCCATTAAGGAATACTTTTAAGATTAAGGACATAGTGAAGGGATGCTCGATTTTGTAGAAACCAAACATTTACAGGAAATTCACTATCTTTCTCAGTATTAGAAACAACCTGATCACGTAGAAGATCTAAATATCTTTGTCGAATTAATGTACCATAAATGAAAAAAAGTGCCAATAATACGGTTCCTGAAAACATCATCCCAAATGTTTCATTTTTGTGGCCTATCTATTAATGATGGGTTGCTACGAAGTAAACAGCTATTTTGTAGCAGCTGACAACCGTTTGGCAGTTTGTAGCGGCTATTCAATATCAAAAGAAGCTGCTACTTTTTGTAGCAGTTTCCTGATATAGTAGACAAATGCGAATGTTGTAAAACATACATGTATATTCGTAGCAGTATATATAGCGGTAAAAATGTACTGATGTATAAAACTGCTTCTTTATAGGCAACTTATATCATAGTTCAGTGCGAGGGATCTAGTAGAAGTTTGTGGAAATTTCTTTAATGCTATAGCAATGTCTTGTATAATAACTCCATTAGTCGCGACTTTTGGTCGTCCGCTTTTCGGTAAATTTCTAACATTTCTAAAGCTCTACCAACGACAGATCGTGTTATTGGATGTCGATCTTGATACAAATTATTAAATGGCATATTTCTTCATGCGTTCTAACGGGGTCACCAAACTCAATAATCATTAGAATTTAATTTAATTAAACCACTATTAATTAATATTTGAACATTTACAAAATTAATTCCGACAGTTTAAGTCAAGTACTGAATTTTAGTTCCATGGATATCTAAAACATAAACATGAATTATAAAAAAAATAATCAAATATTTTTGTCATTATTAAACATAGGGGTGCTAAACCGGAAGTCTGACTCGGATAGGAATATACTTATCGAATCCCCAATTTGCAATTAATTAAATGTGAAAAGTCCCATTAGATTCAAAGTGGCCACTCTTGTGTTTGGCATGTATGGATGAAAAAAAAAAAAAAAAAAAATATGTTGAAACCGGATTCTCATGATATCCTGAACAATATCAGTTTATATTAAAATATGCAAAAAATATTGATTGAAAAGTGATTAACATTGATTGGGAATATCTTCAGTGGTGCAAAAAATCGAAGTATTTGAAAATACAGCTGTGAATGGTTAAGCAAATAAAACTAACTGAAGAAATACTACGAGTCAAAGACTAACACCAAAAAGGAAATCCTGTAATGGGACGTCTAGAATACATTTTATTTTAAATTTAATTTAGCCTTTAATTCCTTAATAAAAGATATTCGATTTCATTCTACTTATGTAAACATATAAAACATGTAGAATTTGCAACGTATTTTTAATTCTATTTAATCTCTCTGTCTCTCTCTCTGTGTGTGTATGTGTGTGTGTCTTCAAGAAAGGAATGAACAAATAAAGGTAGTTTCGGCGGACACGAGGACAGCGCAACGTCCCTTATTAGCCGACAGCCGAGGGAAACACGTAGGAGAGCGTAGGTACGCAAGTGAACTAAGGGAAGTCGTCAGCCAGCGTCCAAAGTGAGTGGACGTGCCTTTCGGCTGGAGAGCGATTGTAGAAGGACCCGCCATTAGGTGCTAGCGACAACACAGTTACATATATTGCTGAAAGTACATTGCGTCGCGAGCTGATGGTACCCCCTGATTCCTAAGTGCCTATTGTGCCAAGGAATAAACCTCCTGAAGAGAGGAGTCATGCAACTGTTAAATTGCGTATTGTAGACGAGTTATACTGGGAATATCCCGATCTAGAGGGTCGTACACAGACTCGAGAGAGTACGACGACCTAGTGACATCTAGGCAATTTCCAGACGTGACCGCTGTGTGTACCGAAAATCATACCGACCACGCCAAGATCACACCCAGAGCCGAAGAACTGCCAAAATTAAAAGTCTTACCGCCTATTTTATTTGTTTATTAGTTTATAAATTCGAAATCATATTTATTTATTTGCATTTTTTTTTTAATTTAATAATTTCAATCAAACAGTAACATTTCAAAGAGGCTCTATTCTTTATTACTTTACCACCGATTAATCGTAATTTATGCGTAATGTTTTTATTTGTATATTTTCCTGCCTTCACTGTTTTCAAATAAAATAATGTAAAGATGAAATCAATTTCTTTTATTATTTTATTATTTTAAATACTCAATAGAGCCGCACGATCTGGGAGTGGTTATTTTGATCGATAAAAGATCCTCATGCTAGTTTTTATTTATTTATTTCAATTAATTAAGACATTATCATTTACCAATCTTACAGCGCCCAACAAAGAAAAAATATAATATTCGCAAGTATATTAACGACGATTATATTTTAACATATAGCACAGAGCATGATAAAGTATACCATTTCAACCCATTGCAATTTTGGTAGGGTAATACAATCAGTAATTTTCAGATAAACAGACTTTAAGCACATGTACACTTACTAATGATTTAACACAGGAAGCAACTCAATCAACAAAGGAAACAAAAGAAAAAACATGGAAAACGGCATACAAGTAACGCCTTCAACTGGCACATTTTACAGGGTACAGAACCCAATATCCGCGGTTCACAGCACAAACGCTTTATATTAGTCATATTCAATCAACGCAGCCGACGTTGCGTGCGTGACGTACGGCCTGTCATCCTTCGCCGCTGTTTCCCAACTTCCCCGTTTCTGGTTACGTACATCCCCAACAATCAGTCCGCGTTGGAAATAAAAACGAAAACGCGTTTCCGGCGTTCCCGCTACGGCATTTGATATATTATCAATACGTCGGAATTAATTGGATTGTGATTGTAAAATGCGATATCCGTGTTTTAGTTTCGTTTAATAAAATAAATGGTGGCCGTTACGGTTATCGTATCGGAAATTTATTAATAAAAATTAATAGGCAACGTTTCGTACGTGCTGATAGGACGCTATTATTGAATGCTGTGATAGATGTATTCGGATTCGTTTGGGAAATTTTAGGTAAAGGTATTATTGATATTATAAGCCCCGGAAAATATGCAAATGTTGTATAAAAAAGCACTGAACAAAAAAAGTTAGTTCATTCATGGTATCCATGTATGATACATAGTTGTAATCCTACACCTGCCGTTTATTGCATAGAGGGCGAAAGAAGTATGTAATTCAAACTCTTTTTACACAATTAATTTAAAAATGCAAGGACTATCCAAACAAAAACACAGAAAAGACCGTCAAAATCAGAATGCTATACAAGGTAACACACAGCCCGAATAAAAAAAATATATTTTTTGAAATATAATGCTTTAGTATATAATATAATAATCCTATTTTTAAGCACCTAGTGCCATCTATTTTATTACTTTTTAATCATAAGTATGACCTCTCAAATACCAGATGGCATGCGGGGTGAGAATTTCTCACTGCAACCAGGCTAGAGAACGCACTAGCATTAAAATAATTACGAATAGGTAGATATCTCCTTAATCTTTAGTGTGATTAGAGACGCTGCAGGAGAATGTCGCTCAAATGTCCTCTACTCCAATATTCATATTTACAGTGCTTAATTTAAGTGAAATAATGTGCATGAAACTCTGGTACATAAATTATGATCGATATTATACGATAAAGAACTTTTGCGATTTAGCTACGAAAATATCCTGAAAAGAATCCCGATTTTGATTGGTGCTGTCACCGTTGATAGGAGCCCCAAGTGCGTCTGATTTGATCCGTGGTTACCTCCGCATCTGCAATGAGGTAGTTTCTACATGCCCCGGTTTTCCACCGACAATTTTCCATCTAAAAATGAATATTATTAATTAGTTCTGAATCAATTTGAAACAGTTTCACAATCAGTTCCATCTTGGGGTTAAGTTTGTAAGAACCGCCATCATTTTTAGTATTTGTTAGGAATTCTTGTTTCTATTCAGATTTCGTTAGCATAATTCGATTCTGGTATAGCTTTTTATGGAATTTTTCAAATTTATCGATAATTGTCAAGAAATTATTTCATTCCTTTAAACGAAATTACTTTAACCGTTGTATGATAGACAACTAGTATCGAATTAATTTTAAAATTTGTCGATTATTCTGGTGCTTTTGATAGTGTAAATCATGACCTGTTACTAGAGAAACTCCAACGCTATGGGGTTCGTGGGAAAGCTTTAAACTTATTAAAGAGTTATATCAAAGATAGATTTCAATGTGTGAAACTGCCAAGCGGACATGTCAGCGAAAGCATGCAGATTACTGCAGGAGTCCCGCTAGGCTCTATTTTAGGTCCACTCTTATACATTATATATACAAATGATTTATTTCAATTTTTAGAAAAACCAAACATACCTAATTTCAAAGTTATATGTTATGCAGACGACACAAACTTCTTGTTAAAAGCAAATTCTTTAAGAGATGTGGTAAGCCTTGCCGTATGTGTGTATAAACAAATATCATTGTGGTCAACCAAAAACTCTTTTTGAATTAAACGAGAGCAAAACGGTGGCGGTACATTTCAAAAGTTTAAGATAAATTTAAATTTAATAAATCATGTACATAATAATATCAATTAGACACAACAGTTAAGCTGCTTGGTGTATACATTAGATTCATGTTTGACTTGGGAGGCACATATTCATGGTCTCGCGGCAATCTGAGGAAACAATGTTTTGCTTTGCGTACACTTAGAGATGTTTGTAACGTGGACATCCTAATAACAATTTATCATTCTTGCTTTCACTCACGTATGCGCTATGGAATTGCATTATGGAGATCAAGCTCACATGTCCAGAGGATTTTTGTACTTCAAAAATATGCCATCCGCTTAATAAACAAACTAAAAGCAAGAGACTCATGTAGAGAGGCGTTTAAACAACTCGGAATAATGACGGTCTTTGATATCTAACATTTACAGCGTGTGCTGTTTCGTTCATCAGAAACTACAGTTTATGTAGTAAAAACGAAAAATAACCCATATACACGAACAAGGGAAAATCTCTTTTAACGCTCAAATAGGCACACTACTACTTTATATCAGAGGAATGTTTTCTATAACGTTGCAATTCTATAACAGGTTACCCGAATGACTTTAAACTGCCAGTGTGTACAATTCAAAAGGAAAAGAAAAGCAGTGCTGCTAATGAACTTGTTATAATGTCATAATTTTCTTTAAAAAATAATGTGTTTTTTTTGTACTTTCCATTTTATACTCGGCTCAACCTAGCTGTGTATAATTATGTTTTTAATAAATTGTATTATTTTATTCTATGTTGATATTATAATTTACATATATATGCATACATATACATATTTATCTTTGTATTTGTTTTGTACTTGTTTTGACATTGTCCACACATTTTATGTTTGCTGGATAAATAAAAAATTGAATTTGAATTTGAATGGAATTTACCAATAATTCTATCATGTAATTTATATACTACATTCAAATTATTGCTTCACTACTGGTTTCAGCACATAATTAAACTTCTTCAGTGAAGAACAGAAATAACTATGAATACAAAATTAAATGTGTTTAAAAAAATATTTGAAAATCGAAATTACAATAGGAAAATTTGGAAGAAAAAAAATATTATATAGTTAATATGTATTATAAAATTTAAAATTCATTTATGGAATTATCAAAAGTTTTAAGGTATAATTAAACGAGACTGGAATGGAATCTACAGCAGGATGAGAAATAAATTATCACTTTCCACTAGGAAAATACGCAGGATTTTTCGAGCAGAGGCATACGCAATATTACATTGTGCAACTGAAATCAATCAGAGGGTTTATGTGAAAATATGCGAATCTACATTGCTACAGACATCCAGGCGATGCTGAGAATGCGTGAACCCCAAGATTCAATCAAGACTGGTTTAGGAGTCCATTCGAGAACTGAATAGCCTTACAGACCGCAATACAGTCACTTTGCTGTGGGTGCCCGACATTCAGGAATCGAAGGAAATGAAAAAGCCTATGAGTTAGCAAGAAAGGGATCATCTGCTAAATATAAACCCAGACTCTCTTCTAGGAGTGTTTAAAAAATACAGCACGAGAGCAGGTAGGAAGTTGGGTCAAAGAGGAACAAAAAGAATACTGGAATAATACAAGCAGGCAAACTCATGGTAAGACCTTTATTGAGGGACTATTAAAAAATGAGCTACCGCAGCGCAGTAGGAATCATCTCCACATTGTAACAGGACTCCTAACAAGACACTGTATCCTGAAAGGATACCTACAGAAAATTGGGATTAACACTGGAGATACCAACTGCAGACTGTCTAATGAGAGGACAGAGAAAGCTACCACATTCTTTGTGAATGAGAAGCTCTGGATGCAGGAAGCCAAAAATTAATAATAATAATAAAAATAATAACAATAAAATATATGTATATAAAAAAAAGAAAAGAAAATTGACATGCTAAGAACCTAGACACCGCAAAAAAATAGTCAGATATCTTATAAAACCAATTATCATTAAAATAGTTCCGATTGATATTTTAAACTGAAGTCGTCTGACTTCAGTTTAAAATCGGATACAACGTCCGAGCTATGCCTGCATCAAGATTCACAATGGACTCCCGAGTAGACTGCGTAATGAGTCTTCATTACGCAGTCTACTCGGGAGTCCATTGTAAACCTTGATGCAGGCATAGCTCGGACGTTTCTCAAACAGTGCAGTTCGATGTTTGGAAATGCGCAAATCTCTCGCATTATAAGTTGTATTAAAATCACCATTACTAACAAAGTCTGTAATATGTTTAAATAGATATATTGCACACCCATACAAAAACAATGACGGCAGAGACATGATACGGTGGTGCTGAAGTAATGGTGGACAAGAATCTGTCTGTTTTAATGAAAATATGGATCTGATAATCCCTTTCTGTAACAAAAAGCATCGAGAAAAGTGTGGTGAGAGGCCCCAAAAGATAATACCGTATCTTATTCGAGACTCAATGTGAGCATGATGAGAACGCCAAGATAGCATCACGATTAACACTAGTTCGCAGCTTGGACACGACATAACTAAAAGAACATAGCTTAGCACAAGGTGCGGAAATATGATAATGAAAAGACGTTGTCAATAATGCATCCAAAAAATGTATTGTATTTGAGGTAACAGGAACAGTTTTTGAGTTCAACCGTATAAGCAAAGATTGGTCGCATACCTGTCTACCTGTATTGAAAAGATAATAGTCCTAGTTTTTGTTTCATTAATCTTCAAACAGTTATTATTACAGAATCATTGTGACATGTTATGTGCATATGTAGTTCCCTTCTTTGACGTCTCGGCTACAGAAGAATCAGCAAAAATAATCATAGTATCATCGGCGAATTGGTAAATGTCATTAATATTAAAACTATCACTCAAGTCATTCACATAAATCAAATGCAGCAAGGGACCGAGAACAGAGCCTTGAGGGATGCCCCGGGTGACATCGATTACTGATAAGTTTGTAGTGTTGTTAGTATTAATAGTAATAAATTGCTTACCATTACCTAAGTATGATGTGAGCAGAGTGAGTAGCAAGTGAGAGGATACTTCCATCAACCAGCCAGAGACCTGTACAGATAAGTGCAGGGTACTAGCATCCTAAAATGGCTCGTATAATTTAATAGGTAAAAGAAATGGTAGAAAAATACTAAAAGCTAAGAGATTGCAGTGTTTCCGGAAACGCCATGTTAGATGGTTCCCACAACAAAACAAATGGCATAATTAAATAAAGAATAAGAATTACTTTTCAGGTCCAAATAAAATTTACATTAATTACAATATGTTCGATTACGAAAATTAATGAAAACGACATTTCAAATTATCGGCCTGTTTCAGTTCTGCCATCTTTTTTCTAAAATTTATGAAAGGGTACTGAATAAACGACTACTCAATCATTTGTTAAAACACAACTTAATCCCTTTGCATCAGTTTGGTTTTCTTCCCAGTAAGAGCACTGAAATGGCTGTTTACACTTTTATAAATAGATTATCAAGATGTATTGACGAGGGCGACAAAGTGGTGGGTCTCTTTTATGATATTAACAAGGCATTTGACACCATCAGCCATCAAATTTTATTAAGTAAATTGGAATCAGTCGGTGTTAGGGGAATAGCTCTTAAATACATAAAATCTTATTTGAGTGGCAGGCGTCAGTATGTAAGTGTCAGAAATGTCGAACAGGGTATAGAGAAAGAAAGCTTATTGTCATTTTGATCGATCACACGGGGTATTCCGCAGGGATCCATATTGGGCCCTACATTGTTTTTGGTGTACGTAGCAGATATGCCTGATGTGTTTGAGATGTGTTTTCTTTACCAGTATGCGGATGACACATCATGTATACTAAGGGGCACCGATTTTGATAGTGTGTCGCTATTAGGTAGCACCGTAAATAAGGGCATTAATAACTGGTGTACTAAAAATACTTTACAGCTAAATATAGATAAATCCACCGCGACAAATCAAATTCCAGCATTTATTTCAACTTAAATGGGAAATCGGTTCCCAATGTTAGTAAATTTAAGTTCTTAGGCGTAACATTGGATGATAGTCTATCATGGGACGAACATATTGAGGTTTTGGTAAAAACACTTAACTCCGCCTTTTACGTTGTTCTAAGCTTGCGTCCTACTGTTGATGTCGGTGTCTTAAAATCTTATTATTTTGGCTACGTATACTCTAAGATAAAGTATTGCATTCTTGCTTGGGGATCTTTTTTTAATAATAATAATAATAATTAAATTTTACACGAGTATTTAAAGTACAAAAGAAAATTATAAGATGTTTGTTGCATAGGCCAGCTGGTACACCATGTCGTCCACTATTTAAAGAGTTAGGTATTCTGCCATTACCAGCAGTTTATTTATACCAACTAGGCATTTGGGCATATCAAAATTATAGACATCTGAGCAAGAATTCTACATGCTACAAAACAATGGTTACCAGGGGGGCGAATGATCTCACCATACCACGTCACAAAACAGCACTATTCGAGAGAGCACCAGAATATAGAGCAATCAAAGTTTATAATAAATTACCAGAGTGCATAAAAAATAAACCAACTGTCAATCAATATAAGATTGCTATAAAAAAGTTATTGCTTGACAAGTGTTTCTATTCATATGAGGAATTCTTTTGGGGTGTCACTGTGATATTAGGGGGATGAACCTCTGGCTTGTACTGCGCGTTCGCAGCTATGTATTAGTTGTTTTTATGTATTTTTTTTTTGTTCTTTGTTTAGCCAGTTTAATGTTTTTGTATGAAATGGCATTCAATTGTTATGCTTGACAATGCTTATATCATTTTATGATCTACAGCAATAAAAATTATTATTATTATTATTATTACAAAATATTTATACAGCATTTGTTAAAACCTTGTCCAATGTGTTTAACAGCTGTAACACTAGTTTACACCGAAAATGTACATTTGATGAGAGATAGATTCCCCCATGTATTTTCTTCCGCTGAATTCGAAAATTAAGGTTAAATGTTTTTTTATGGAACAGTTTTTGAGATATTGTAATTTTTTCATTTTTTCGACCTTTTTTCACTTGACAAATCATATCTCGAGCTAGAAATGTCCGATTGGTTCGTTCTTGGTACCCAAATGCAAGGTATTAAGGTGACGAACAAATATGTATAATCGGATCTTTGATGGGTAAAGCGGTTCAAAATATATCGATGAAAATAGGGCACATTTTCAAAAAAACCATATTTTACAGTGATTCTGTGCCGACAGAGAAGTACAAATAGTTAAAAAAACGTCTGGTTTCTGTTCATGTACGTAAAGATGATACTTTTACGTAAGAACTAAGACCAACCAGAAGAAAATCGACCGAAAAATGACAAAGTTATAAGCAATTGAGTGAATAAATCCAAATCCAATATTTTCCGAATATTTTATTTTTTTTGACAATTTATGAGTTCAGTTGTTCACACGCAAATATATTGAATTTATTATTTGTTATTTTCATTTTCATTACGACAGGCACAAAAGGATTAGCGGCTTTATCCATAACCAAAAATTAATATCTGCTATCTTTCCTTTATGTGCAATTCACACACAAATGGCTTCACAGGTAGATAGCAATAGGTTTTTGATTACACATAAGGTCGTAAATGTTTACGCGGCATCCTGTTACAGTTTTGCTGTTTACAATTACGTATTTTTTAATCTTTAATTTTCTTACATTTTAACGAAAATATATGCACATATTTAGCAGGAATTTGCTAATGACATTTTCAATACTTTGTGGGATTTTTTGTCAATTAATATCATGAAGGTCGCTCAAGCAGCGATATCATGACCCTAATAAAAAGATATTTTATTGTTCTTTATAATTTGATATAAGTAAGCGCCGCAACATTTTTTATAAAGAAAAAGTAATATAAATTAAACCAAAATAAACATACGAACATACATACGTATTTTTGCTTGCTAAATACAAAAAAAAAATTGTGAAGGCCTTAGACAAGGAAGGCCAAGTATTTTCCTATTTGAAAACCCTAACTACGAGGAAATTATTACCGATTTGCTGAAGAACTACAATAAGATGGGTACGGAATGCCATTATATAATTTCATTCCTGGTTGTTTTCTATTGTATTGTTTTTTACCATTTTATTTATTTCTTGCAGGTGTAAATATGTCTCTAAAAATCCATTTCTTGCATTCGCATTTGAATTTCTTTCCGGACAATCTTGGTGACGTAAGTGACGAACACGGCGAGAGATTTCACCAACAAATTAAAACCATTGAGCGGCGCTATCAAGGATTTTAGGATGAAGCAATGTTGGGAGACTATGTATGGTTTCTCACTAGAGAAACGGACCCCAAAAGCAACCGAAGACAAAGCAAGAGCCACAACTATTTCTAACACACAAAAATGTCAAGAATGTATTGCGAGCGTTTACACCCTATAAATTGTCAAAAAAAATAAAATATTCGGAAAATATCGGATTTGGATTTATTCACTCAATTGCTTATAACTTTGTCATTTTTCGGTCGATTTTCTTCTGGTTGGTCTTAGTTCTTACGTAAAAGTATCACCTTTACGTACATGAACAGAAACCAGACGTTTCTTTAACGATTTGTACTTTTCTGTCGGCACAGAATCACTGTAAAATATGTTTTTTTTGAAAATGTGCCCTATTTTCATTGATATATTTTGAACCGCTTTACCCATCAAAGATCCGATTATACATATTTGTTCGTCATCTTAATACCTTGCATTTGGGTACCAAGAACGACCAGTCGGACATTTCTAGCTCGAGATATGATTTGTCAAGTGAAAAAAGGTCGAAAAAATGAAAAAATTACAATATCTCAAAAACTGTTCCATAAAAAAATATTTAACCTTGATTTTTCGAATTCAGCGGAAGAAAATACATGAGCAAATCTATCTCTCATCAAATGTACATGAAAAAAATTTCATTTTGTAAACAAGTGTAACATACACAGCACACCCAAACTACTCTCTTCACAAAACTAATCTGGTATTTGTCCGCCCCTCCATATTTCAAGGAAACTCGCTTAAATCTCGCAGCGCCTCCCGAGACGGTCGGTAATTTTTCAAATCCAAATTACTTCCACGCGTTTAAACTCTTACTCGACCGCGCGCGCGCTCTCTCCAACTGTTTCTAGGAAATAACACCGGTGACGGTGGATTCTCCTGCGAGCCGACGCGTCCATTTGTCATTCCGATGAATGGCGAAAAAATTAAAATTTAATTCGACTAATGCAACCGGGCGCCGTTTTCCCCTAAAGCAAGCTTACGACGGAATTAGACCGGACTCACAGTACTGTCCTTATTGGCAGAGGATGCTCCAGCACCGTCGCTTCGTTCAGTTTCATCTTTCCGGGCCGCATTCGGAAGACCGTCGAAAACAGCGCGCTACGCTGGAGACCTTTTATAATTACGTTGCTGCTCGATTTAATTCTCAATTACGCGATTGTTTTTTAAGTGGATGGAATTTCTAGGACAAGAATATTTTCAGTAACTGGTTACAGTATTTAGATACTTTTTTATTATTGAAATATATGAATTTTTATGGAGAGAGAGGAAACAGTGGACAGCTTTAGCATGTCTGAAGACTCCACAATTTATTTTGACTTACCTTACGTAACCATATTCATTTTATTTATCCAGAAGACATAATAATGTGTGGACAATGTCAAATATATAACAGATATCAACATAAAAAAGACAAAACAGACAATAAAAGACATAGAGTATAAAAATATATATACCAAATTGCAAAATAACCAATATATATGACATGGAAAATTTATGAAAATAAGCAAGGAAGAACATAGTACTGTGCTTATTCTAGTTAATAATAATAATAGTAAATAATAATTGATAATAATAATAATAATAATAATAAATTTATTCACGAATGCTATACGTACCTTGGGGTTCCACAAAGGCAAACAAACAATATGCAGACCTTCAAAGATAATCTGAAAAAAATGTATATCGAAAAGATTAACAAAATTTGGAGTTCTTATCTCAATGCGACCAACAAGTGCAGAGCCACAAACGTTTTGGCGGTACCAGTTCTGTCCCACACGTTTGGATGCATTAAGTGGAATATTGCGGAATTACAAGAAATTGATCGGAAAACAAGACAAGTTATGACCAAAAATCGAAGCCTACACCCAATGCTTCCATACAGCGAATTTATCTTCCCAGAAACGAAGGAGGAAGAGGACTGCTTGGCGTAGAGCATCTCCACGATCGACTGACCATCATAACGGCGTGCAAAATAGTAAATACAGTAGACCCATTTTTACGTTTGTTAAAGCCCATGAGGCGACGGGAAGAGCGGCTCATCTCTTTAGCGGGGCAGTGAGGGCGAGTAAGCAATACGATCTGGTTTTTAATCCTCTATCCAGAAAAGCGAACACAGAAGATCTGCAATACTTACCTCAAAATCAATTAAAAAGAAAAATTAAAGAAAAAATAAACACAATTTTAAAATCAAACCATCTAGCGAAGCCTATGCACTCCCAATTCTATAAAAATATAGAGGAACAATCATTATCCCTGCAGCTTACCTTCGGGTTTCTTCGAGCGCCGGGTCTTTATTCCGAGACAGGAGGGATATATTATGGCATGCCAGGACAGGGTGTATGGGAGTTTAGTGTATCGCAAGCTCATAATGAATCAGCCAATACCAGACACTAAATGTCGCGCATGTAAAGGGATCAGGAGACAACTATGCATTTGCTGGCCGCATATCCGAAATACGCTCCACATTCTACATCACTAGACACGATATGGCTCTCTCCGTGTTTATTTACTCATCTACGACATATGTACGGCATAGACCGACAAAAGATACCGCCATACAAAAAGAAAAGCATTCCACCCGTCATCTTCAACGACAATGCGAAAATCTTTTGGAATTTCCCTTTTAGAACAACAACAGAAATACGTGCTAACAAGCCAGACATGGTGGTTTTGGAAAATAAAAAGTAAAGAGATGTTCATTCCTCGAAATGGCATGTCCTTCGGAGCGTAACATTGCTGAAAAAGGATTAGAAAAAATAAAGTAAATATACAGACCTGATGTTCAATTGAAAAATACTTACCCAGAATACCAAATGTCATTTATCCCGTTCATCATAGGTGTATGTGGAGGAATTAGAGAGAACACAGTGAGGGAAATCAGGAAACTGGAGATACGAGCAGCTACGGCCAAGACAATCGTTCACCAAATGCAAAAATACGTTATCTTGGGTTCACTCAGGGTCCTGAGGGCTCATGACTCCAGTCACCCGATAACATAGGACTGGCACACTTTGGAAGCAAATTTGGCATCGCCCGAACGCATCCGAAGTTACATCGCGGGCCCCTGCATTCGCGAGCTGCAGGGCCACCGCAAATCCTGCACTTCCCGCCGCTGTTCCCATGCCCGCAAGTGTTAACGTTTGAGTGTGTTATGTTGAAGTATCATAAATCGAAATGTAATTATGACTCAAATACTTACCTAACATGTATAATTAAAATAAAATAAGGTCATCCGGAGTTACCGCGTCTCTCTCATCATCTCTGCGAATGGTGGGAGGGTGCGGTCAAAACGGACGGGTTGAGCGGAGGTGGAGGTTTAAAAAAAAAAAAAAAAAAAAAAAATTTATTCATTATTAGGAGCAACTACCAACATGGCATCAACATTGTCAAAAGATAAATGCAGCAAAAATAGTGTACAGCTAAAAGTATAAATGGGACATTACAACACATTAAAAACAAAAATGTATAAAAATGTACAAAGATACTCACTTAACATAAGTAATAATTTGTTAATTTATATTAGGTAACTAATATTACATTTTATACGTCATAAAAAATTAAACGCCTTGTAAAACAAGACATGTCACAAAGAAGACACATAATTAAAACTACAAAACAAAATCACACCGCCACCAGCTCCCCGACCGTATACAGCGCGCGATCAACCAGATAGTTTTTCAATTTTGTTTTAAACTCAATTAAAGTGTTACAAGCAGTTTTTGCTAGGAAGTCCGTTAAAAAATTTAAAACCAAACATAATTTGTGAGTTACGCACAATGGTCACATCTCCATGAGTATAAAGAACTTTTTTTCTTGTCTGGTTGCAATACGTGAACATTCTTGATTAACTTAAACCGATGTTTATGGTGAATATATATACCCGACAACTGATAGACAAAAAGACAGCCAGAATCAATACACGAAACCGCCTAAACAAATCTCGACAGATACACCCACAATAACCGTAATGATTCGTTTCTGAGCAATAAAAACTCGATTCGCCCCAGTGGACAAACCCCACAAACATATTCATAGGCTAATCTAAAGCCGACTAAGCATGATAAATTGAAATTAACTGGTTGTTACACATTACACGTTTTAAATTCTAAATATATAACAAATTGAATGTAATTTAGAAACCAAAGCACTATAATGATATTTCCAATTTAAATGCTATCTATATTCAAACCCAAAAATTGAGAATTGTCAACATTACTTAATAGTTGAGGACCAACAGTCACTTCCATACTAGTACACAACCTTCTGCCTATTATGAAATCGAACCATCTGGGTTTTATCTGTATTCAAATGCAAAAAAATTAGTATTACACCAGTCACTCATCGACATTCAGTGTTGATTGACACTCTTAATCTCATTTATATCAGATATTAAGAAAGTGTTATCATCTGCATACGTAACTAAGAACGCATCAGATATATTAGTACTTAAATCGTTAGAATAAAGTAAAAATAGCGCAGGACCTAATACAGAACCTTGCGGAACACCTAAGTTGATTTTCCTACAGTCCCTTCTACATTGCGTAATATATCCGCTTTCTTTATACGTTATACTTACATACTGACATTTATTACTTAAGAAAAAATTCACCCAGTCATATGCTACTCCACGGACACATATGAATATAATTTAGACAAAAGTCTATTATGATCTACGCAGTCAAACGCCTTACTAAGGTCGCAAAAGACACCCACAGGGCACTCACCTTCATTAATGTAAGAAATCAACCTGGTATAAAAATCCATCAGTGCAGTAGTTGTTGATTTATTTAAACGAAAACCATGTAACATGTACGGATTTTAATTACAATTAATATTTTGTTAATTAATATTTTATTTTAAAAAAGATTATTTAAACATTCATTCAGTGTCGCTTGATGTTTCGCTTTCAGTATTTTTGCTTTGATGTTTCTTGTAAGACGTTTTATATTAAAGATATCTATAAAATCTGTGTCACTTTGATTATCTAAATGAGTGAGAAAGTTTTCGACTGCTTCTAAAGTCTCGGTTACTAACGAGAGTGGTAACTATAATGTTATCGGCACTCATTTTCTGTTTCATTATCACTGTCGGCACCATTTGTTACACTATCAATAATTCATCATCGTCAAACGTTTGAAATTCTTTATCATGCTGATCGATTCACATCCATTTTCAATATTATCAACATCAGCATCTTCATATCCTTCAATTGTTTTAAGATGGGTTGATAATTCAGTTGTTAAAGCACTTAGATTTTCATAATCTGGTTCATTGCTTCCTAATTCGTCGTTTTCGTCAAATGGTAATATTTTTCGCAATGCATTACCGATTGTTATACTTTACACAAGCTCCTTATTTTTCAATGCAAAAACGGACTAGTTTACAGGGCATAATATAAAGTATCAACCAAACAAATACATCTGCAGCTATTAAACTCAAAGTAACAGTTTAAAATAGTATATTTCAAACCAAGGGAGGAAAGTGCTCTATTGCAGGCCGTGGGCAAAAATTATAAACATATTACATTTATGTAATTGCCCAAGGCCTGTAATAGCACTTTCCTCACGTGGTTTGAATACTATCTTTTTCGCAACCAGTCCAATTTTAACTAAACGTCTAAAAATAATACACATACCTGTGAGTGACATGATAGATAATAAGCTTAATCTGTCAAATATTTTTTGAAAACTGTCAAATTAGCTTCGTTTTAAAAGTGTTTAATAATAGTTTATTATTGATATTTAATACCTAATAATTTAGCAATTATCTCCTAAATGGCCTCAGAGTGGGTCGAATGTACTAAAGTCATCTATAAATAATGTCACATATTACATGATGTACCGTTTCATCATGTCAATGTCAGACACTTTCCTTCCTGCTGGGAAATAAATATATATTTCTCCTGAGACAGTTCCTACTTTTAGTGCCGGTTGCTATGCATTCATATCGATAATGTCTCATTCGACATATTTTATAATGATAGATATATCGATATACCTACAGTCTACCATCCCTAATGATCGAACTATGTATAGTATACTAGTTTCGACACACGTTAAAGACATGTCCGCGATTTTACATAAATATTAATTTACAATATATACAAAAACATTAAATAAACGTGATGGTAGGAAGCAATACATAAATGCCGGTTTTAAAGGTTATATTTGACTGTATGTTATTGATATTGAATAAAACTAACGAGTAATGACGTTTGAATTTTTCTAACTACTGTATGTGTTAAATGTTTGTGAAATTTTCTAGAAATTTGTAATATTATGATGGCGAAATAACAGATAATTCCAAATATTTTGTTCATTAAACTAATGCATTTGGCTCAATCCCTCTGCGGTTTTAGCTTACATTTCTACTACTTAAAAGGAACGTAAATGCATTAAGTTTTATTGGTCAACAAACCACATTACCAATTCACATAACCGAAAACCATTATCGTGAGAGGATACAGCTTCGGATTATCCCTCAGTATCATTCCATTTCTGCGATATCTTTTCACCGGAAAACAATCACGGAAGCACCATTCTTATTTTACTTTTGCCTGGATAAGACTTACCCATTCCACTCCGTTCCTAATCCCACGTTCGCCCTACTCTAAAATTATTTCTCATCACATATCTCCACTGCCACATTCCGTCCAAAGTAATCGCATCCTCCCTGCCAGCAAAATTATTGTTAAGAGTTCCTCGCCTTTATCATGTATTGCTACCAGTGCACTTACTACGTACCAGAATACCATACACGGGCACAGATTCCCGACACGTACAAACACACACAGATAAATGCTACTACTCCACTTATCTGAATCTGTAACCTAAGACAATAAGGAGTGGATTTTATTTCCGCTCTATTGCTTCGACTGTTCCATGATGGCGGGTTTCCATTTCTTATTTGTTCGTTCCGTATTGTTTCAGTTCGATGTCTAAAAGTCTGAAGACGCTGGACCTCAGCTACAACGAATTGGACGCAGTACCCTTTGCCGCTCTAAAAGAACTGCGGAATCTACAGTGGATCAACTTGCACGGGTAAGAGAGATAGCCTATTCACCCTTTGATGCTTTTTCTCATATGCTTTCTATTAACTTTATCTACCTAGATGTAATTGGAAGGAGTTCCGGTTTAGATAATTTAATCTAAATATCCCCGATTACTTCTTTTTGAAACGGAACAGTAAAGTTTTAGATTTTAGTTTTATACGTCTTTCAATACTTATCATTTTATTTCATTCTTGTCTGATATATATGGTGCCTTCAGTGGCACGCATAATGTCCGGTCAATCGCCGTATATCTAGAGCCCGGTCACAATCTATGGTTCCCAGTTTATAGGGTAAACGTGGCCTGTATCTTACTTTTATCATTAATAAATGTGTATTTAATTGGGAACTAATATTTTGGGAATCTATTCAATTGATACTACCCATTCTCTCTCTATGAACATATTCTAATCAAGAAAATTTAAGTGTAGTGTTGAACTCTAATGCAGTTGGCCGATTAAAATGTTCTTCAAGGATTAAAAATCGTTTGAGATTATATCTAAAGGAAAAATACCCAAAATAAACAACCTTTCACTTATTGAATAGAATATTTCATTTGAAAGGTGTGACTTTTTGCCAGTTCATCTGATAAAAATTTGTTTTCTAAATTTAATAATAAAACTCATGAGACTAGTGGCACAAAATGTGTTTAATTTCCTTAATTCATTTTGCTAATAAAAAATAAAGTAAATAAAGTAATATTAAGTAGGTACTTGATAAATTAAATATTTAATATGCTAATTACCACGGTGTTGTCAAATGGGAAACTTACGGCAAGAGGTTGTCTACTATCATTTTGGAAGGACAAAATGTTGTTAAAGTTTGCTTTAAATTGCCAGAATAAAAAGAATGAATTGCAAATCTGTTTGTTAATGTAGTAAATGTATCTTAACTGTCTTTCACATTGATTATTAAAAAGATTTCATAAAAAATATGCTGAGAGAACTTTCAAATGACCGTAAATTATATTGAAAAGATAGCCCTTAATTTTTCTTGTCTTTAAATGTATTCTTCTTCTCCGTAACGTTTTCTCTAGTACAGTCGGACCCCCGTATCCGCGGGCTCAGTATCCGCGGATTTAGTTATCCACGATTCGATTTATCGGTGCGGTTATGCCACATGCGACATATCGAACCTTTTTCTCGTTACAATTCGTCATTATTCACTGGTGTATTTACACACTTCGTGAAAATACTGATGTTTCTACAGTGCAATATATCACTGTAGGTATAGGTATAATACATATTTGAGTTGTTTGTATTAGGCACTTATAAAAAGTTTACAACGAACAACAGTTCTTGAAACAGTAAATATAAAACGAGATATAAGGCAGTGGTTGTAATCTATAATACTCTTCATTGTTTAAATTTGTATAAAAATGCTGAATATATAATGTCATGTTTTTATTGGCATGAATTTTTCGCACACAGTACGACTTAAATGTTCTCGTGGATTGCATATGTTAGTACGCACTGTTATTTATATGTAATATTTCAATAATGCATCGAAAGCAACGTAGTCGTGATAGTGACTGTGTCTCGAAGCCTAAGAGAAGACGTAAAGTACTAACTCTTGGTGAAAAACTGCGAATTCTTGATTTAATACAACAAGAAAGAAAATCGTATGCTGAGGTAGCACGGATATATGGTAAAAATGCATCGTCCATATGCGAGATTGTAAAAAAGGAGAAGAATATTCAATCTAGTTTTTTTGTGGCACCCCAGACTGCCAAAAAAACTTCCAAAATACGTAATAAAGTACTAATAAAGCTAGAAAGGCGTTGAATTTATGGATTGAAGATGTGAATAGGGCCGTAAGTCTTTATGAAAACTTTAAAAAAGGCAACATTGAAGACATAAAACCATTCACAGCAAGTAGGGGATGGTTGAATAGATTCAAGAGGAGATATAACTTGAAAAAATTAAAGATCACTGGAGAACCTGCATCTGCCGAAGCTGCTGCTACGTTTCCGGCTGAGTTAAAAAGGATTATTGAAGAGGAAGGCTACCACCCAAAACAAATGTTCAACTGCGATGAAAGTGGTTTGCTGTGGAAAAAAATGCCTAGTAGAACGTATATTCATAAAACAGCAAAACAGGCACCAGGATTCAAAGTATGCAAAGACAGGTTAACGCTGCTATTATGTGTTAATATTGCAAGGCACGTGATCAAGCCAGGCGTATATATCGTTCACAAAAATCCTCGCGCCCTCAAAATAAAGACAAAAGCAATCTGCCTGTGTTCTGGCAATTCAATAAGAAAGCATGGGTTACAGCAACACTTTTTACTGAATGGTTTCGCCTATGCTTCATTCCTGAAGTCAAACGATACTTGGAACAGGAGAAATTGCCATTTAAAGCATTGTTAATAATGGACAAGGATTCGTTGATTTGATGGAAGAGGAGGTGCATGAGTATATTGAAGAACATGTAGAGGAATTATCAAATAAAAACTTGGAGGAACTTATAACTTCATCGACAGAGGAAGAGGAAGATGAAGAAACTTGGCGCAAGTATTTCGGTAGGCTTGCACAGGATTTAAAGGAAAAGATGGTACATTACGATCCTTTAATGGAACGCAGTATGAAAGTAACTAGATCAATAACTGAAGCATTGGACCTTCTTCAAACACTATTTAATGAATTGAAGAAAAAGAAATAACAGCTTCCTATAACAAGGTTTTTCCAAAAAAGTGACAAAAGGACATCAACGATCGAGAATCTTGTCCCATCAACATCGATTGCGTTTACTTCCTCTCCAGTGGAGGTGCAAGAGTCAGTTGATGTTGAAGATTCTTTTTCCGATTAAAAATTATTTTTAATATCTAATATATGTATGTACTTTCTAGTCTACAATATAATGAATTAAATAAATGAGAGATTAAATTCCTTTTGTTATTGACTTAATACAAGTATGTAATATCATACGTGTACATAGTTGCGCTTAAACGAAAATTCGTAGATGTTCGCTATTATCCGCGGTTTTCGGTATCCGCGCTAAGGCTTGGAACGTATATATCGCGGATACGGGGGTCTCACTGTACTTGTATTTGAAAGTAGCGATTTTAATGTAACTAAGCGAAATTAACATTAAATAAAAAAAAAGGAAAGCGACTTACCCTAAGCGTCTCGTCCATCTGTCCACTGCAGAAAAAAAGGGAGAGATATGGATAAAAGCGAGGAATTCTAGAAGATTCTAGAGCCGAACAACCAATGTAGCGTATGCCTACGTTTCCGATAAAACAAAAAAAAGGAAGAAAAGATGCAAGGTACAGAATAAAACAAAAAAAAATATGAACTAGCGTAAACAGTACTCGAATTAAAGGCATTAATTATAATATGTAAAACGCAAAAATAATATTTTACTTATGTTACGTATTTAATCAATCGCGAGCCGATTTGACCACGGCTTAAAAAGATATCAATTTCTTTCAACGATTTGATCCCACGGTGTACTGGACTGGATCTGACGACCAGCATGAGCTTGTTAAGATATCTCTTAAAGAATATTTAGAAAAAAAACACTTCACTAAGAAAAATACTGGCCGTGATATCAATAATCTTTATTGATATCACTTCAATTCTTTCTATTCATTGAGTGAATTTTCATCGACAGAACGAAATGTCATTATTATGATGAAATATTATTTACAACCTTTGGTTAAGCAATAACAAGATTCATTAGTGAAATAAATTAGTTTCATTATTATAACAAATCATTGTACATTAATCCATAGATAAAATTTGGTATGGTAACTATATTTTCACACATTCAATAAAAATTTTTGTTAATAATATCACATAATATGAACGAATATGTATTGTTATTTTTACCTGCAATTTTCGTAAAATTATAAACGCAATGATACCTTCTTCGTTAGTTCAACGGTTTGCAATTTATTGCAAGGACGGACAGATAACATACTTTAATGAAAAATATACCCTACTGATTGAATTACTGACTTACGCCGCGGTCGCTGACAGAGTGAGAGTTTGGGGTGTGGCCCCTAGAAGGCGTCCATCTAAGCTCATGATCTATTAGTGGAAATCAAGAATAATACTTGAGCCACGATAGTAATGAAAGTGAATTCGCTCTTGTAGGAATGCTACAGACGGTTAGTAGGCAGGAACTCGCATTTCTATTCCCTTTTCTGCTTTTACGGTGATTCCTACAGTCGACCATAAGCCCCTGCCATAGAAGCATTGTTACGGTTACTAGTTTAAACATTTTCTTTTGATGTTTTTTTTGGTAATCACCATCAATGCTTGATATCAATCTTTTAATATTACTCTTACTGTATGTAATCCAATTAAATAGACCTTGCTCAATAGTGAATTCAGTGAATAAAATGCGATTATTGCATCAAGGAATTAAATTCATTACTTTAATTAGAAGTTTACTCCATAACAATATCTAAAACTATTGGAATTATGAATAACATACATTAAGTCAACCTTTTGCGATTAGCATATCAACAAAAAATATCCATTGTACTGATGTCTTTCTTCATTCTTCTACTGGAGTTCATACATAAAATTTATAACTCGCGGTCATTCAGTAAAACAAATAAAATTGTTAAAACACAACTGGTGTTCGTTACAACAGTAACATATTTCATTGAGACAATCAAACTACCTATATTTCATTTTCAATGATTTTGGTATTACTAATACAATGAATGATTTATTACTCAATAAATGCCTTCGTCATTTAATAAAATCTTTTTCATTGATTGGATGAACTCGTTCTTTGGACCAATTTTAATGCATTATTTCATGTGATCAACGTTTTCTTTCATTGCTTCAGCACCTATTTTTGTTTCAGTGTTGTATTACCTTCAGGTCCTTTATGATGAAAAATTACAATATATGGACTTAGGCATACAGCAGATTCCCGATTATCCGAAACAGCCGAGCGCGGAGCCTTTTAGGATAAAAGTTCGGTTAATACGGACTATTATAGAACTCGTAATTATTAGTATACATAGAACAAAAATATGACATTACGTATTATGTATAAAGAATTAAAATCACATTCTCTATAAAGAAAAATGTCGTATATGTTAAAAAAAAGAATCAATTCTCGTTTGGTTTAATTTTGAATTGAATTTTGAACTCGGTTTGAATGCGGTTTTTGGATGCAATATTTCTCCACCTTGTTAAAAGTAAAATGTCACTTGCTGTTGCATTAGGCTGTTGCTCTACGTATAATGGCTGTGTGTTTAACGTATCAAACGCTTTCGCACGAGAAGTTTTTGTTCCTTCTTCTTCATTACCTTCTGACATTGTAATGTTGAACTTTTCACTTTGTTCCATGCATCTGCTGTCCAATAAGCCACGTCTTTCAAATTGATTCCTTTTAAACAATCAACGAATTCTTCACCATCGCCTACTCTTTTTAGAATTGATTGCAGTAAGTTTCCTCTATAATGCCTTTTCTAATACACTCCGATCCATAGGCTGAATTAACGAAGTTAGATTCGGTGGTAAAAACGTAACTTTGATATTTTCACTTCTTAATTCATTTTCACTTTCGTAAGATGGGGCATTGTTTATTAACAGAGCTTTTCTCGGTTAACCACATTTTCTTAAGAACCTGTGAAGTCTAGGAACAAACTCTTCATAGAATCAGTTTTTGAATAATGTTGAGTCCATCCAAGCACTTATTTGATTTCGGTAATAAATTGGTAAAACATTCGCCAGCACATTTTTAAAAGCTTTTGCCTTTGCCGATTAGCCAATGCACATCAATCGCAGCTTATGCCGTCCTGAAAAATTACCACAAGCAAGAATTGTTACGCGGTCGTTATTTTTTTTTTTGTAACCGGTGTCAGCATGCTTATCTTTTCCAGCTAAAGTTTTTGATGGCAACACCTTATAATATAGACCAGTTTCGTTGCAGTTATAAATTTGATCTGGCGTGTATTCCTCTTCTTCCATAATTTGTTGACGTATCCCATGGCGCTTTTTCCACCTCGATCACCAACCGTCACTTACTGTAAATGTATCAGGAGCTTCGATTACGGAAAGATTTTCACCAATTTCAATTGTTTTTTGCTGTAATATAGGGCCCGAAATTGGAGTACCACGGTCGCGTTGTTGTGTAAACCATAAATACAACATCTTGTCAATTTTAGTGTATTCGTCCTTTTTCATAGATTTTCACTGTGATGCAGGAGATGCTAATACATTACACCATTGTTCAATCTTTAGTCGATTTTTTGTCCATTCGAGAACAGTGCTTTTACCTACGCCATAATCTTTAGCAACACTTTGCAAGAACTCTCCCTTATCAAGAAATTTAATTGCAGTAAATTCGTCCTGGACACTAATAACAATACGTTTACGCTTTTTGACTTTTATTGTGTTGCTTATGGTGACGCCAATTTAAAACTGAATAAATAAACCTTAAAATGCGTTTCTGTTACAAATGAAATGCGATTCGGAAGTTAATCCCGGTGAAAACCGGATTTTTATTAATTCTAAGAAGTACACGTGTAAAGTGCGGATAATCGGAAGTTTCATTTAGACTTGTTTCGACTAAAACGGCGGATTCAAAATTTCCGTTCGTTTGGGATTCGGATAATCGGGAGTCTACTGTATATTGTTTATGTCATATCGTATGTATTGACAAAGCACATATTTGCTTTTGTGTAGTCTCACTGCCAATGAATTATCATTATTGTATTTGTATATAGTATGTATTTAAAAAACTTAATAAACAAGTCTATTAATTAGGTAGGAAATAAGAAACATACGCGTTGATAACCACATCAGCAAATGCTATCATATTTTTCCTCTTCTCTTTTATACCACAAACTATATCTCAATCGATTCGTTCCCTTCCCCTCGCAGTTAATTTATGAAAGTTTAGTAGCCAGAATTATTAACTACAAAATACGCGATAAGATTTATTTAAGTCGCCGTCATGATCTCGAACCAATATCAACAGAATTATATAATAAACTAATTATAAAAGCAGGCAACTGGTTATGAAAGCAATTTTCAACCTAATACAATTTTCTGGTCCGCATATCCCAAAGCTATTTGTATAGAACTGTAAATTACGTTGAAATAAGCGTGTGAACACACATACATTACCTCGGAGATCAAACTTTGCTGTATATATTATATACTTGCTAATACTTATCAACATCAACAGAGAGTCCTGAATTTAAACTAGCTCGATTGTAATATACGTACATCAACATGTATGTATAGTGAGCAGGCAGACACTACTCGTGAGCTCGTGACATCCGAGACCAACTTGAGTCTTTCGTATATATGTATATAGTGTGTCAAGCTTATTTTATATACCTACTTACTATACAAGTACATAACTATATAGGAACCTTAAATAAATCGTACCTACACAGTAGAGTTAGAGGGAATTATGCAAATTTCCCGGTGGAAGTTAGAATCCCCATATCATGGAGGAGGTATTTAAATTATTTAGATTTTCTGGGACTAATTAATAACTCGTGTAACGTCAAGTAAAACAGGAACAAATTAAAGTAAACAGACGCCCGTTATGTCGACTTTCGCGCGGACCGAAAGGAGGCTGTTAGACGAACGAGGAAAAACAGATGAAAGTAGGTCAAAAGCATCGGTACGGTACGGTGTTGGTGTGGCGAACACGCTAATTTCGTAAATCGGTATTTCCTGCGGTAAAGTCGCCGTCATTTCCAGGACCAATTTCGCCAAATCAGGTCGCGTTAGTTATGCGAACGTAACTGTAAAAATAACTACGTAGTGTCGGTCTAAATTTTTTACCTTTAAAATTATAGTTAGACGTGCTTTCAAACTAAAAAAAAACTACGAATTAAAAATAAAAAAATATGGTTGCCGACGGTTTCACAACTCAAAACATAGCTTTGGTTAAAAGAAGTAACAGCAATAAATGTTTAGCTATAAGAGGTTTGAATCATCGAGTGCGACACAACACATAGATGATACCGGACATACTATTTAAAATAGAAAACGTTGAACTAATGAAAGATGTAACCTCATCGAGAACTTTAATACAACACCGTCCAAAAACCTTTTCAATAACGTATTTGACTCTTGTGTTGACGGATTTATTAGAATAAATCAAATGTTATATTCATCTTTAGCTCTCGGTATTTTAATAGACCAAAATGTTTTTTTAAGTAAGGTTACGATGCACGTTTAGGTATTGGATATTTTCTTAATTCATTCAATCTTCAGTTGAAAACGAAAATGCATGAATTTCCGAAGCAATTGTCCCAAATAAATAAACTAGTGTATGGAGTACTCGCCAAATCGGATGGATGTTAAACTGCGCGAAAGTGTTACGTCATAAAATATTATCCCACCAAAAATATAGCACAGGAAGGGCTACGCACATTTTCTATCATATGTTCATCATCACACAACTTTTATCACACTGTGAATCAGCCTTACCTTGTAACAAAACGTCAAACCTCAAATTAAAAGCTCATTTCGGTTTCGGTGCTGTCTAGATCATTTTTTTTTTCTAAATTATTATATTTATATATATTATATTGAAATGGTAATTGAGGAATATCGAAACATATTTTACTATGTATTCAATAGCATATTTACGTATCGGCTGAACGGGCTATAGCCCAGGACAGCAAAATTGTAGGGTCGACAAATATTTCTTTACTTAAAAGTAAGCAAAGGAAACAGTAAATGAAGACAGAAAAGTATGTTAAACCGTGTATGAAGAGTCTAATTGTCTTCGACAACTATAGAGCTTAGAAACAGCTATCATGTCAACAGTGTGAGGATAAATTCTTCAAAAGTTTAATATAACCACTAAACAGCTACAGTCCATTGATATTGATATGTGTGTAACTTAAAACCTCTATTGTTCTTTGACAAATTATATTGAAAACGTAAGAAACAACTATAAACACTATGACCACACACAAATCTTCAATTACTGACTATCCGGCTCAAATTGGTAAATTAGTAGCATAATGAAATGATCAATAATTCCTCTCATTCATTCAGTAGTGGGACCTTTTTTTCTCTTTTTAGATCCCAACGTTCATTTCGTTGTGTATATTGCCTATCCTATTCATATTTCTAATGTAATCCTTTTTTAAAACCTTATTTTTGGTTGTACATAATTGAGGCCCTTGCCAATATTTCTCTTGTTAAAGGACAAGAGAAGAAGTCTCAAAACGAGGAAATCCTCGCGAGACGAGATGACTAATATATACCTAGACATTATCTGAATTAAATCGCCGTCATGTTATTTACAAAGAAGGGTACAACAAATTTTCTTTCATTATTAATATGTCAGATTTGAGTACCGATGAGATACCTGACTAAGGGACTGTAGAGACTAACACGGTTTATATAACACCGATTTAACGGTTGAGCCGACAAATTTAATAAATGGGTGTCTATAGAGAGCCTTAAACACTCTTGATATAGATAATTAGTAAAAAAAAACAGAAAATAGTTCTTTCCAATCATTTAATTAATAAATATAATTGTCGACCGATTTCGGCTCTATGCCATCCAAACCGGTCGATAATTATATTTATTATTTGAAGGATTGGAAAGAACCATCTACTTTTTTTTTTACTAATTTCCCATAATACCACCAATCCGAAACTTCTAATAACTCTAGATATAGCTCCTAGTACAACATTTTCGCTCTTTGGCAGAATAAAAAATTACCTGTGCAGTATTATGGCTCAAACGCGTCTGAATTCTTTAGCTTTGCTGTCGACTGCTAGATGTCGATTTTGCGGATTTGTTTAACGCTTTTGCTTCAAAGCAATCCCGAAGAAAAATTCTTTAATAAATAAAACTACTACCTAAGTATACATGAATGCTTTAAGCAAAAAAAATGTGTTACTATTTTTAAATCATTTCATGGAAATCATGTGACAAAATGCTGGCTGGGTTGACAGGGGCCAGATTTGAGTAGCCCAGGGCAGCCGTGACTAGAAATACGCCAAGTATGTATCGATCTCTTAATTATCAACAGCAAGATTGAAAAATTAAAACAGCCAAGAAAGGCTGGCGAATTTTGTTACTTTGCAATTGAAAATAGTTGCAGAATGGAATATCAGAAAATATTAAGACATCAGATATGCTTACAACTATTCGCTGGTTTAATTATTTTCGGATTACTTATATGAACTTAGTAATAACATGTAAAATGAAAGAACATGAAGGAAAAAATATTTATTATAGAGTAAATATAAATATAAAACTACGATATTTTAAATTACAAAGGAATAATAAAAACTATAACAATTAATCACCATCTAAAAGAAAAGAAAAAGTCATCGTCACAGGACTCATTACCAATATTAATAAAATTCTTCCCAGAAGTCATGCACTAGATGTCGTTCAGTTGGAATGCTATGACGACAAATATTTGAATATTCATATGTTCGAATGTTGCCAAGGGTTTCTCTTGTTAGTTCCTCTACATCATCCAATTCAACTGTAACATACCTCGACAATACTCTATTTAAACAAACAAACATTATACATTACTTACAATATGTGCTCGCAGCAAACATTTCAAGCTATTTCACGAGCTTCTTGGGGAAATACTTGCGGCTTCATTGAATTTAAAGCCACCATATGAATCTTAGTTCGATTCAGTTCTCTTATACATACAGAATTCAATAAAATGTACCCCAAAACACCACAAAATGTTTTAAAATATCTTTCAAAAAAGCTGTGATGATACAAAACAAACAACGTCAATGTAAATAAAGAAAAATTACGAATGATAGAAGTAAATAACAGCACCGCGAGAAATGTAAACAAACAAGATGGCGCAACACTATGTTTGTTGGATGGCCTAATCATAGCGCTATTACTTTTTTTTTCATTGCACTATCTTTAATCGACACATTATTCGGTGTTAGTGTTATGTTCTGCACTGGTTCTATCCGATTTGGCGAGGACATAAAGATCAGCAATGAATAATTGACTATAAGAATTCTTCACACACTTTATACGATGAAATAAATTATAATATTCTAATTCTAATGTGGCATAGCTTAATATAATAATATTTTTTCCAGACTTAAGTGATTTATTTGTAGCACCAGAAATGGAGATTTTGCTAATTTTGTATTTAAATTCAAATATCTCGAAAAGTAGTAGAGCTGGAATAACGAATGTGGCAGTTTTGGTTTACTCGTAAAAAGGGCACTTATTTTCATGTAGATTACAATGGAATCATTTTAATTTTTAAGACAATTTCGTGGGTTTTCACTCCAATTTCAAAGAAAAGTAACTGCTACACAGAATAAGAATGTCAGTAATGGAATCCTCGTCAAAAAAAATGCGTACATAATTATTTAATCCAGCAGGAAGTTAGTAATTTTATACGGTACAGTCGGCATTTTTAAGGTTTAAAATAACAAATATCTGAGAAGACACGGCTTCTTGTCAAATATTTATTCATAACGACTGTTGACTATTTGAAATAAAGGAAGGTACGTGCCAGAAATGGAACCCTCGTCAAAGGACGGTACAGTGATATATAATGCATTAGGGTTTCTGTAATTTTCGTAAGTTCAAATAAAAATTTTAGTGACAAAAGCCGATATCTGAAAAACCGAGGCATTCCTATTAATTCTGCAACATTTAAGGGGAGGAAGTAATTTATCATAAAACTAACACAAAAATCATAATTTTAAGTTCCTTATTTCATAAATTTCGATTATTAGGCCGCATGCAATGATACAATGTAAATTTGCAAATCAATTCAAATTCGAACCATTCAAGGTTGTTTTCAAGAGATCTATTCAAAAGCACCTTAACTGTTTTAAAGACGGCTGCAAAAGTGTTTTAGTAATCTTCACAAATTTTGAACTATTCAAGATTTTTAAATAGGTATGTATTTATATAAAGGTTTGCCTAGATCAGTCAGCCCGCTGTTAGGCTTCACATAAGTGGGGATGCGGCTTCCCCCTGTGGGCGTCCTCTGGTCATACTAACCAAGATGGTCTTATATTCCACCTCCGCCTCCAACGACCTGGTAGACAGCAGCTGCGACATCCACCTGAAAATCGCGCCATCTACCCCTCTGTTAATTAATGCTTTATTGTCAAACTCGTGTGGAGTGTTGTCAAAAGCCCCCTCTATGTCTAGAAAGTCTTATTGGTCAGTACATCTTGGATTTGATGCGTCAGCTCCACTAATGCAGTCTCAGTGGATTTGCTCGTTTGATAAACGTGCTGACAGGGGTGCAACGGCACCCGCTTAAGATATCTGTTCTGATATAATTATCTACAGCCTTTTCCACCGTTTTCAAAAAGAATGATGTAAAGCTGATAGATCTGGGGGATTTAGGGTGCGTGGTGTCCTTTTTTCCCTGCTTTTGGTATGAAGGTGACTTTGGACCTTCTTCTCTCAAGCTTCTGGAATATCTATCCCATGCTCTGGATTGAATGGTCGCCGTTATTAGTGTTCATAGCTGTCTCGTAGTTCACATTGCCGTAAAATATCATACATCACTTCAATGTTCAAACAAAGAAGTTTCTTAGCCTTACTCATTGTTCTTCGAGGTTTGTATCGAGAGAAATCTATCGATTATGTTCTTAATCTCGTAAAACAATACACCGCAATATATATAATATACACACACGTACAAACATAAAAGGAATCCATACCTAAACCGGATAAGATTGCCGGCACAACATTGCGAGAACGTCTTCCAACTTTACGATGGATTCCCTTCTGCCGGCAGGCGTATTATTTTATTTTCAATGCATTACGTTCCACAGTAATACCATCGTCTTATAGTGTCTCGTTATTACGCTAGGGGTCGCGCGCGATTCTCTATCCCTCTAATGGTACATTATACGGTGCGGCGTAAACTCAAGTTAACAGCTGCAGATTATACGAACACTATTTATAACAATTTGAGGGAGAAAATCTTTGACGTTGTTCGCGAAACAAAGCAGACACCGAATGAAGAATTAATAGAGGCTAACATAGAAGAAAGTAAAGCCATTAGCTGCAGTGGAAATAGCGAGAACGTCTATGCACTTTTGTACAATTTTGTTGCAGTTATTTTATTTGAAGAAAAACAATGAAAGTTACAAAAGAACAAAAATTAAAAAAAGAAGTGCAAAACATCTTGGTATATGATAGCATATACCGGATCCTTTTTTTTTCTGTCACACAAACAATTGCCCTAAGTGTAACGTTAAAAAACAAATTGTCAATGCATTGATAACTGACGAGTAGGCAGCCAGCTATACCACATACAGGTTATTATTTTGTTTTAACGGTTTATGACATATTCTGAAATTTTACTATTATTCTAGAATTTTTTTATTATTTATTTCATTATTAATTAAGGGGTTCCAAACCCGTAATAAAAGTTATTAGTTGAGTAACTAATAAACTGTTATCTTTCCAGCAACTAAAAAAAAATTATGTAGGTATTAAACCAGTTTATTCTCCTAAAATGTAATCGAATGGTTGAAGCAGCCAAGAAGCACTAGCACAGACTGTGCTGCACAGTGACTCACTAATAGAAGCTTAATAGAACAAGGAAAATGCACGATGTTGTCGGTACAACCAAAAAACCATGTTATGCTTCCAAGTTTAAAATTATTTATGAACGAGAAGTATGCACATATTGAAGGACTTTGAAGAGTTCGTGGAAGAAGTTTTGATCAACCCAGTAGAAATAGTTAGTCTTGACAAACAATATACTGCTAGGAGACTTCGTATAAACCATTGGAACAATTACGATGATGAGGAATTCGGTAATGGTTTTAGATTATCAAAGCAGTATTCACTGGCTACTAAAAAAATTGAAAACACATGTGCTATAACACAATCGCAATGTTGAAAAATTAAATACTTAAATAACAGGTGAAAAAAAATCTCTTTTATAATTAAGGTCCGCTTTATTACTTTACACTTTTGTTAAAGGCTTGAAAATGTTATAAACCAGTAACGAAACGTTACCTATATCAAATGGATTCGAAAAATAAATTATGTCAATTATTCTTCCGAGCTATATTCCCAAAGAAAAAAAAGCAGATTACTAAAAAAATGACCAACCAAGACAGAAAAAAAAGAGTTAGCATCATCCGTATAGATACACTATTGTGCTTTTGGCACGTTGTTTTCAAGTTGTGGTTATAACAAAGATCTATACCATTCGATTTCATGAATGTGCCAGGTAAGGATAGTCATACTACTGCATTGTTCAAATTGTCTGCTGTTCCCTTTGATAGTCCTGTTATCAGCTGTCAGTAAACTGTCAAATAGCGTCACTTCTGTATTTGTAGAGTGAACCCAAAATGAGAAGTACATATGTGGTCATATCCGTTTTGAGCACTGGAATCGTCGGAAGAGTCTATTATGCTAGCTTTAGGGGTGTTCCTGTCACTTTGACAGAAGTATTTAATGTAATTTCTATCGTGAGAAAATCACTCCCACCACTAATGACTTTAGTTCCTCTATTCTACGTCGACATTACGATGACGACATATGTACTTCTTATTTTCGGTTCACTGTACGTGTTGACGCAAATACTACTAGTGTGTCAATATGACAGCATCTGTCAAAAGTACGCGCAAACAGTTTTATTTGACCTAATAGAAGTATCGATTTGTTTCATATGTACAAACATTGATGACGTAGTTAAAACATAAAATAGACAGAGAGTATATTCTCTGATCACAACTCCAGTCACGGCACAACAAATAAGGAGAAACCAGTGTTGCCAAATGTACCGTAATTACCATATTTGTACGGTAAAATAGACAAAAATACGGTATACGGTCTAAAGCCGTTTACCGTACGCGCTTGTACGGTAATTTTTAAAAAGCCTAGCTATTTTTTAATTCGAAGAAAATATATATATATAAGTCAGCACTCCGGACCAAGAAGGCCCATGGCTTGATCACAAATCTTCCTCCATTCTTCTCGATCACGAGTTTTCCTGTGCCATTCCCTTATTCCAATACTCTCCAGATCCTTTTCTACGCTCTGTAACCATTCCGTTCGTGGTCTGCCTGTCCCTCGTCTTCCAGTTATTCTTCCCTTTAGTACTTGTTTTGTTGGCCTTCTACTGTCCAGTCTCGTCACGTGTCCCAATCACCTCATTCTTTTTACCCTCACTACATTCGTTATCGATGGTTCCCCATATAACTCATGAAGTTCTTCATTTGTTCGTCTTTTCCAAACATCATTGACTTTTTTCCACCATATATTTTCTTAACACCTTTCTCTCAAAAATTTCCAACGACAATTTTTCCTTCTTATTCAGCTTCCATGCCTCTCCTCCATAAGTAACCACTGGCCTTATTATTGTCTTGTAAATTCTTTTTTTTCCATTTTGTGAAATATTTTTTGATCGTAGAATATGCAGTAACCCTCCCATGCAGTTTATACCTTTAGGAATTCTTTCTTGTATTTCTACTTTTTCCTCTACTTTGCTTGTTATTGTGACTCCTAGGTAATTAAAATTGTTCACTTTATTGAAATAGTATTCTGAATCTTCAGTTCTTATTTTAAGTCCCTCATTTTCTATGTGCCCTCCCGTTCCCTTCACTAACATAAATTTTGTTTTACCTTCATTTATTTCGAGCCCTCTATTTTTTGCCGCCTTTTCCATCTTTTTGATTGCTGTAATCAAGTTGTCTTTTGTCCTTGCCAGGATTACAATATCATCTGCATATGCCATTATTTGGTTCCGCTGGTTGTATATTGTGCCGTTCGTTAGGATCCCACTTTCTTTTACAGCTGCGTCCAAGATGATATTCAATAATGTAGTGGATAGTGGGTCACCCTGTCTTAAACCTCTACCTACTCTAAATTTTTCTGATGTTTGGCCTTTAATAAATATCTTGTATTCTATTTCAGTCAGTGTCATTTTTACCAATCCAATAAGCTTTGCCTTTATTCCTAAGTTTTACATTGCTACATACTGCTGTGAACTGATTGTCCAAGCATATATCTTTAAAGAAATTAAAAATGACAAAATTAATTTAACTAGCTCAGCAAATAAAAATTCAAAAGGGCGCAAGAGATTCTTAGATCTCAGAGTAACATTCATGAAAAGTAATAGTGGGCGTTTGTAAAATTTGACTTTCTTTGAAATCCCCAAAAATTGAAATGGCTAATACAAAAATAAAAGAACTGTAATTTAAGATGATATTTATAATCATTAAATTTATTGTTTAAAAAGAAAAAAAAACATTTAATTAACAACAACAGGGGAAAAAACCTTAAGACTGAAGGTCTTGGATTAAAATAACCCCTTCGTGAATTTAAAATTAAAAAGGACAATGCAAATCCTTTAGCAAACAAAATGGTGGATTCGTTCTAGAAGGAATTTCATATACCACAAAAAAAAATCCACGTGGTCTCCAAAAATCAAAGCAAACTAAAATCTAATCAAATTAAAGTGGAGAAACAAACAAAATCAAAATAAAATTTAAAATACAAGCTCTAAGCTTCTCCTCACCTACCCCGAGGTGATTAAAATACAATAAATTAGAACTACAAAAAAAACGGAAAATTTAAACCTCTAAACGCGATCACTTCTAAAACGAAAATTATTAAAGAGCCTTACATATAAATTGTGCACAACGATATAACACTTATTAATAAACTGAGTTGCTAGATGGACGATTTTAAAATTTCAAAACAACGAACTACATCTTAAAATAAAAATGAATTACCAAAAACGGTAACCAAGAAAACTAAAACTAAACAGTACCCACGCTCGTCAATCTGGTAACTGAGAGGCCTCAAGGTAACACTGACATATATATGAAATTTACATCTGCGTGCGATGAAGCCGCAACGCATCGCAAAGAAAATACAAGCATATAAACTATATACAATCCTGGAGTACGCAAAATGTACAAATAAATGAAATTAACTTTACACAACTGAACAAATAAAATAATACTAACAATTAAATCAATTAATAAAATCTTTTCAAAATAAACAAAAATTAGAATAGCGGAAACTCTATCCTTGCTCTGACAAAACCAATCCATACTGAACAAAAATACAAATTTAAATTTCCGGAACCCGGGGTGCCATACCTCAGCACATCTCCCAATTATTAAGGGGAAAACGAAAGTTTCGACGAAAATTGAGTGTTTCTCCTTAAAAATTGTACGCACACGAAAAATTAATATTCTAAAGTTTCCCGCACCAAACGAACAATACCGTATCTCCGCACACAGGGGTGAAAACGTCACTTCCGGGTGCTGAAAACTACCCGGGGTCGTGGTGGGAGTGTCCAACACTGTCCAGTTTGGGACAGCAATCGGCATAGCAGTCAGTGTGGCAGTCGATGTGGCAGTCGGTGTGGCAGTGGTGGGTCTGCATCATGAAGAACTTCTCCACTCCATGGATGTACCTCTCGCTTGTATCTCCAGAAGGATAACTCGAAAACAGAAACATTCTTTAAATTGTGCTCCAACATGCTTCAGGAACGGGATTCTTAAATTTGACAGGGTTTGACTTGACTTCATTTAGACAGTGTTCGGCACCAATAACAATAATGGGCAACTTATTTTGTAAGGATACATTCTGGTTCGAAATTTCCTCGATTTCAGCTTCATTCTTCACATCAGAATTGATTTCAACTTCATTCTTCTCATCATGATTGATTTTACTTTGATTAACGACATCCGGGGATTCACTCTGGGAATTGATTGCTTCTTCTAGGAATTCTCCTTGGGAATTGTTGACTACTTCTGGGAATTCTTCTTGGGAATTGTTGACTACTTCTGGGAATTCTTCTTGGGAATTGTTGACTTCTTCTGGGAATTCTTCTTGGGAATTGTTGACTTCTTCTTTCTCTACCTCTAACTCACCAAAACCTTCTACCTCAATATCCTCTTCGGATCCAACATCTCCAACAACTTTTTCCCTACCCTGTATATCATCACCTCTAATTTTTCCGCAACCTTGTATTTCAAACTTAAAACTACCTTCACTATTTCCTATTTCTTCATCATCAACATTTTCATCATCAACAACACTTTCATTCTCCTTTTCTCTACTTAAATCATCATCAACATTTTCCTCTTCTCTACCTAAATTATTAACAACTTCATCTTCCCTTTTTCTACCAAAATCATCAACAACTTTCTCTTCCCTTTCTTTATTCAAAACATCAACATTTTCATCAACTTTATCTTCCCTTTCTTTACTCAAATTAACAACTTTCTCCCCATTAGAAGTATCTGAACCCCGATTGATTCTATCCCCTTCCGTCTGAATATCTTTCTTTTCTACATCAACTACACTATAATCTTTTCTCAACCATCCATCAATTTTCTCAATACTTCTGTCATATTTCTGTATCAATTCTTTGTTATTAGCAATCAATTCTTTATTATTAGCAATCAATAACTCTTTTAGCATCGACATCATTTCATTCATACTATTAATACTTTCCTTATTGTTAGTCCTGTTTCCTCCATCTCTCTGGATATCCTTTTCGTCCATCCTTCCCTTTGTTCCTGCCACAACCGACTCCTTCCTGCCATGAGTCCCTTGGTTACTCCCTCGCTGGTCTCCAGGAACGTCCACTTGCTGATCCTTCGTGGTCCTGTCCATCTTCATTCTCGCAGCGGTGTATAGAAAAAGTTTTTAAACACACGAAAATAATCAGTTTTGTCAACGCAACGAGAAATTCTCACAAATTCCAAACACGGGATCCTAATCTTACTAATTACAATTACAATAATATCGAGCCCCACGTTGGGATTGCCAAAAATATATGCTGTGAACTGATTGTCCAAGCATATATGTTTAAAGAAATTAAAAATGACAAAATTAATTTAACTAGCTCAGCAAATAAAAATTCAAAAGGGCGCAAGAGATTCTTAGATCTCAGAGTAACATTCATGAAAAGTAATAGTGGGCGTTTGTAAAATTTGACTTTCTTTGAAATCCCCAAAAATTGAAATGGCTAATACAAAAATAAAAGAACTGTAATTTAAGATGATATTTATAATCATTAAATTTATTGTTTAAAAAGAAAAAAAAACATTTAATTAACAACAACAGGGGAAAAAACCTTAAGACTGAAGGTCTTGGATTAAAATAACCCCTTCGTGAATTTAAAATTAAAAAGGACAATGCAAATCCTTTAGCAAACAAAATGGTGGATTCGTTCTAGAAAGAATTTCATATACCACAAAAAAAAATCCACGTGGTCTCCAAAAATCAAAGCAAACTAAAATTTAATCAAATTAAAGTGGAAAAACAAACAAAATCAAAATAAAATTTAAAATACAAGCTCTAAGCTTCTCCTCACCTACCCCGAGGTGATTAAAATACAATAAATTAGAACTACAAAAAAAAACGGAAAATTTAAACTCTAAACGCGATCACTTCTAAAACGAAAATTATTAAAGAGCCTTACATATAAATTGTGCACAACGATATAACACTTATTAATAAACTGAGTTGCTAGATGGACGATTTTAAAATTTCAAAACAACGAACTACATCTTAAAATAAAAATGAATTACCAAAAACGGTAACCAAGAAAACTAAAACTAAACAGTACCCACGCTCGTCAATCTGGTAACTGAGAGGCCTCAAGGTAACACTGACATATATATGAAATTTACATCTGCGTGTGATGAAGCCGCAACGCATCGCAAAGAAAATACAAGCATATAAACTATATACAATCCTGGAGTACGCAAAATGTACAAATAAATGAAATTAACTTTACACAACTGAACAAATAAATAATACTAACAATTAAATCAATAATAAATCTTTTCAAAATAAACAAAAATTAGAGAATAGCGAAACTCTAATCCTTGCTCTGACAAAACCAATCCGGACTGAACAAAAATACAAATTTAAATTTCCGGAACCCGGGGTGCCATACCACAGCAATACATATAATAACAACAACAATAACATAAGAAAATATAACATTTTCCAATAAAAACTTAATTTTCAAATAACAGTGCTCTCTCGGACACTTGGTTAGTTATTTTATTTCCTTAATAAGATTATGGATTTCCACCAATGATATCAGTGATGTAGATTTATAAGTTCATCCGTTGCACGTTTTGTGTCATACTATATTTCTTCTTATGCAAGAAAACGTGTTTAAAAATGCTTCATACGTATACAATTTTGTTTAATTGTGCGGTAAAATTGTTACCAATACAGTAATTCTTTCATCAAAGTCCAGGGGCCTTATCTCCAGTCATCAGTAAAAAAGTTAACAGGTGTACCAACAAAAGTAACTAGCAATCATACTGCCCCTATTATTACCATCCCACCAACTCAACACACCGAACCACAAAAATCCTTCTCCACTCAATCGTATTTTCCCTTTTGTTTTCGGATAAATTAATGGGCGAAGGATAGGCGCGCTCTTCCGATGTTAATAGCGCGCCCAGCTAGGTTCTGGCCGACACTTTACACACACACAAAGGCATAGAAGAGGAATCGCCGCGCTGCGCGCGTATCGATTTGTCGGGTGAATGACTCGTTTGGGGTTCGTTAGCGATGCTGTAAATAAAAACTTTCAAAACCCGATGGTGAGCGCTTCGCTCGCAATAGGTAAGACGCTGATTTATATGGGAGAGCGCGCGCTCCGGCGCCAGCAAAAAAAAAATGAATCGAGGCGGGATTTAGACCGACGCGGCCGGCAGCTGAATGGGGCGCCGTGATTTACCTCCTGCGAATCTAATTCATTATGCTTCGATGTTGTTAACTTTTTGATGTGGGATGCGCTTTTTTGAGATGTATCTATGGTAAAAAAAAATTGATAATAGAAACTCTATCTACCTTATGCGTAACGATAAATTGATATAGGCAAAGATTGGTACAATAGAGGATCTAATTCCTCACAGATTCTTTAATTAAATATGGCGACCGATTTCGTCCTTAGCAAGACACCTATCTATATGTGCATTGAATGTAAATTAAGAACGTTAATACTCAAAGTAAGAATGGGAATTACGGGATGGAAAATAGAAATGAAGAATAGGAGACAGTGGAGAAAACTTTGTGAAGAAGTAAGAAAAAACAAGAACCTATGAAACTTCAAGTACACTGTAAAAAAAGTTGCAGTAAAATTACATGTAAAATCGTTGATAACAAAGTTACCTACAATTTTACAGGTAAATTTGCTTCATAAGGTAAAATTTCTAACACCTAGTAAATTTCACATGCTGATGTGTTTTTCAAAGATTGTACTGTAAAATTCGTATGTAAAATTTATATGAACTCTATATTTACCGAACACCGAAGTAATTTTCATATGTATTTTTATAAAGAGAGCAAGCAACTTACCTAATTCTTTTATAGCACCTAATAGGTCATACTGAATCGCTCAACCAGGGATCAAGAATGAACACGCTTACGCGAAATCTACGATTGTTTGTGACGTACATGATATCATTGGCAATAATAGTTCGACAAACGAATAGAATTACCTACGCACACAGATAAATAATCAATAACAATCACATTGCGGCGTATGAATTTCGTATTTTCCATGATATCTATAGTTTTACCCGAAAATTCAAGTAAAAACAAATAAATATAAAAGATCCTCATATTTTTACAGCAAAAATAATAGTTCACTAGTAAAATTACTTACATCTTAAACTTACATGAAAAAGCTATAAATTTTACCGAAATTTCTTTTTCCACGTTAAATATCCTAGAAAAAAACATGTAAAACAAAATTTGATGATTTATTGTGGTAAATTCACAATGTTATTACATGTAATATTCCTGATTTACCATGGCAAAATTACTGTAATTTTTTACAGTGTAGAAGGGGAGGTGGAATAGAATTACAAGCATTTAAAACCTCACTTTCATGTTTCATTCAGAACACTCCGTCTCTTAAGAAATTTATTAATTATCAATAAAGATAAAATAAAAGACCTTAGATGAAGGTGTATATGTATTTGCTTACATGTAATGATTGTCAATCCAATGATGTTGATAAACACATAAGTTTAAAACCGAATTCAAGTTGTGAATCACTAATTGGCGAGGACGTTCGCCAATGAATATAACCATTCCTTTAATATTAATTATAATTTTCATATTTTACATATCACAAATAAGAGTCATATTGTCAATAATACAATAATCCAAATCGCTAAGGATTCTGAAACAACAAATGATTAATATAAATCTGCTTCTAAAGAGACAACTGCAATTTGAGAGGACACCTATGTTTCAAGTTTTGTTTTGACTGATGAATTGGTCGATATCGTGTATGGTATTCAAATTTCCATCTTTACCTTATTTTTATTTTAGACATTCTTTCACCGATGTCGTTCTCCTGCTATTTCTGGATATTTTCAATATCTTTTTGAGTTTTATACTATTTAGTGGAAAATTAAAATGTACTTGTCCTTCCGATTCAAGTTTTATTTAAAAAAAAATATTTACAACATGTTTCGGCGTGACGCCATCATTAGGTAATGTATTATTATGTGTTAAAATAAATAGAAAAAAAGTTAAAACAGTCTTTAAAATTAGCGGCAAAGACAATGTAAATTTATTATAAGAGAGAAACGCGATCTCTGAAGATCGGTGGAAAATTTACATTCGAACACCATTCAACCAGGATTTTTTAAATTATTTTTTTTTCTATTTTTCTATTTATCCTCCTTTACCTACTGTAACTCTACGAACGATTTTTCTTCCCAATGTTTCCTTTTCTTACAATTATTATCGGAAAATCTTTAAATCACCGTATTTTTCAAATATTTTTCCGCCATATGGCAGACGCCATTTTGTTTTTCACTCTATATTCGTAAATAGCGACACGAAATATATATACATAATATAAATAATATACATAAATTACCTATTTAAAAAGAAGTTCGCTTTTTCCGCATTTTTAAAAAAAAATCGCCATATTGGATCCGTCATTTTGTTTTGCCAGTAACTAATGTCAGATTGGAATTCACATAGAATGTACTACATCATAGAATGTGAGAAACAAATATTTTGGATCCCATCTTTCTTTTATTTTCCTTCGGTAGGTTTCTTTAATGGTAATGTAAATACCATACCCCATTACCTCTAATGGTTAATGATATATACTAATATTTATTACTCGCTTTATACAAATGCTGTTGCCGAAAAATACTCCATAAAACAAACTCGCAGTACAACTATAGACACATCACAGGAAGATGAAGATGATTTCTCAATTTGGAAATCATTGAATAAGTCTGTATCGACAGCACGACTCGAGTTACGGCTGCATCAAGTGCAATAATCGAAATTCAGCGTTACCTGGAAGACGAAATAGTCCCTAGAAATATAGATGCATTGCAGTAGTGGTCGACCATAAATATAATTACCCAAATCTTTCTTTAGTTGTACAAGAGAAGTTTTGCGCTTTGGCATCATCAGTTCCGTATGAACGAATATTTTCAAAAGTTGGACAAATCCTCAGCTACCGTAGAAATCGCCTAAGTGAAAAAAAGGCAAATATGTTACTTTTATAAATTCAAGTTTTAAGTATTGTTATCTTAACATTTAAATTATATTTTTGTTAGTATTAAAGCAGAAAAAAATAAAGTAGTAGAAGTATAAGTACTTACAGTTTTTAGGACCATTCCAAAAATATGCATGTTAGCCTTAGGAAATGCAAATATTAATTGTACTGTTATATTTGCAAAAACCACCAAAAAATTTTATTACCATTACATCTGAATTAGGTTGTAATATTAACTGTTTGTTCAAATATCTAGAATATAAAACATCCTTGCTTTTCGCATTGCAGTTATGTTAGCTATTTTTATTATAAATTTGCAAAAATATAAATTTGAGTTTTTCTTTTGATATATAAATGTTTTCCAAAACAGTAAATGTGTATGGTAACTCTAACGCTGCAAAAAGAAAAACTCGTCACCTCCTAACCTTACTAAACCATGAGAAGTATACACGATTAACGATTATACTAAGATATGATATCGATGAGTCAATACAGTGATCGCAAACACCGTTTATCACATTCACGACTCACGACGTGATTTAAGAATCTCCGTTTCGCTCATCACTACTTTATTCTTAAGCTGAGCTTGCACTTAACCTATAAAGTATTCCTAACATAAAATAGCCACCCATGCTTGTGTTAATAACTTCAGAATCAATGCGAAAGGTTATCTAAAATTTCGCTAGAAATACAAACCCTAATTAATGTATTTCCAATTATTGCAGGAATCAGATACACGCGATAGGCGGCGACTGGTCCCACATGAGGAACACGATAGCGAACCTCTTCCTGGGCGAAAACGACGTCACGGAGATACCGTCGGACACCGGCCTCGGGAAAAACCACCACGGCCTCCACCAATTCAAATCCCTCATCTGGCTGAATCTGGACGGCAACCGGATCTCCAGGATACACAAGAACTCGCTACCGCCGAGCCTCCAAACGCTCAGCTTATCGCACAATCTGATCGAGGATTTCCCGATCGACGTGGTGGCCGCACTGCCCCAGTTACAGTGGCTCTATTTGCGCGGCAATCATATCAGATCGCTACCCCAATACGCGTTCCACCGGAAACTCTGGCTGGAGAAAATTGACCTCGGGGAGAACTACTTGAGAAGTTTGCACGGGCATCCGTTTAACAGTTCCGTGTACGTACGCGACTTAAATTTGGCATTTAACGATATAAGTTTGTTGGTGAACGAAAGTTTTAAAGGTTTACAGTGTGGCAGGATCATCCTGTCACATAACCAATTGGACCAGGTGGAAGCGGACAGTTTTGCCGGTCTGGAAACGTCACTAGAGTTCTTGGATTTCGATCATAACGATCTGACGCAGGTACCGGAAGCGATCGCCGGCTTGGGATCGCTAAAATACCTTTACCTCTCGTCGAATTCCCTAGCCGACATACCGGCGAGGACGTTCAACGGACTCTGCGCCAGTCTGAGAGCGTTGAGTCTCAGCGGGAATCATCTAACGCGAATACCGACCGAATCATTGCAGAACTGTACTAAGATTTCGCACTTTAACGTCGCGTACAACAGAATCTACGATCTGCACGAACCGGATTTCGTCGATTGGGGATATAATATCAGGAATCTGATCTTGGGAAACAACCGGATCTCCACGCTGAAGGCTAAAATATTTACCGGCCTGCGCGAATTGAAGGAATTAACTCTGAGCTTCAATCCGATCAAGTATTTCGACGAGAACGCCTTCGAGGGCCTGGATAAGTTGGAAAGTCTCGAACTGTCCTTCGGATTGGAAATGGAAAAGTTTCCCGAGCACATATTCAAACACGTGCCGAATCTGCGGTGGCTCTCGCTCGATAACAACGAATTACCGTCGATTTCCACCACATTCCTTACCTTCTTGCCCCAGTTGAAGTACGTAAATTTTGAATCGAATCGGTTGCGACAGATACCCGCAAAGTTATTCACGCCAGCCGTACATTCCAGTCTTAAAGACGTGAGGTTCTCGAATAATGACATTGTTTCCTTGCAAGAAAAGACATTCGAATTCCTCCACAGTTTGGAAAGCGTCATGTTGGCTACCAACAGGATAAGTATAATACACAAGAACGCGTTTCACAATCTCCCGAGTCTAAATACGATAATGCTGTCGGACAACGAAATATCCGAGATAAGCTACCAGGCCTTCAGTAGTTTGCCTAAGTTGCACAAAATCGATTTGCACAACAACTTCTTAAGCGAGTTCTCATTCAATTACTTTGTCAACGTCTCTCATCCAATGTTCTTGAACATGAGTCGAAATCGTATATCATCTTGTAGTGCAGATCATAAAATTTTAAACATAGAAGTGCTGGATTTTACCCAAAACAATTTAGGCAGCATTCCCTCCTGTGTAGAGAGCATAGCCCTGCTGAAGAAATTATATTTCGATTACAATTCCATTTCTAATTTAGAGCACAATAGTCTCATGCACCTGACGTCATTGGAGATACTAAGCTTCAAATCGAATAACATCATGAATATCCACAGGCGAGCATTCTTCGGACTGCAAAACCTCCAAGTGTTAGATTTGTCGAAGAACCAAATATCCCAGTTACACATTAATCAATTTTCAAGCATGCCAAAACTGCGTATACTAGATTTAAGCCACAACAGCATCAATTATCTCCCCAAAGATATTTTCAGCAATACCGTTTTAGAAAAACTAGATTTAGGACACAATATGTTCTCGGTGGTTCCGACATCGAGTTTAACGGATATAGGTCTAACTTTAAGATACTTTTCGATCAACTCGAACAACGTGGAGCACATAGACAGTACCACCTTTCCAGATATACCGTTTCAATTCCTGGATCTGAGCAACAATAAATTCACAATACTGCCCGATAACGTGTTCACCAGTTTGGGTCTGTTGCAAAAGTTGCACATCAATTCCAATCAGATACGTGCCAATTTCAAGGAGGTGTTCCATTACGCGCAGAATTTGAAGGAATTAAGCATGGCCAGTTCGGGAATCATGTCTACTCCCACCTTGCCGCTACCAAATTTGATATATCTCAACTTATCCCACAACAATATTGAGAATATCAACAGAAATACTGTGCAGAAGCTTGGGAAGTTGAAATGTTTGGATCTGAGCTACAATTCCATCAGTCACGTGCCATCACATCTGTGGATTCACTTGCCTCATTTGAAGACTTTGGATTTGTCTCATAACCCAATAAAAGTAAGTCAATGATATTTTGCTTTCTTTTGTTACCTCTATAAAAGGTATCGTTGATATTTACAGGAGGCAATTGACGTATTCAGATTTAAATGGAGTTTTATATCATACCAATAGTTACATATTATAAAATGATTATAATATGTAACTATTGCTCAATAAAAAAATCAATTCCAAAATAATATTAAATTAAAACTAATTCTTATCGATATGAATGTAAAAGACATAACTGACATTTAACGATATTCAACTTGAAGTTATTTTTCAAATAGGTATATATAAATTATATAGTAATTCCGTCATTATAGCACTAAAAGATTCCGTATCCAAAGCCATCAGTGAATGTTAAACAAATATATTATTCTAATAAATTATTTACATATATATTAAATTAGAGCCTCTAGGCTCGTCGAAATATGATTAAAATTCCCTAGAATGACGATCACTATAAAAATTTAATTACTTAGGAGAAATTAAATATGTATTTGTTAGTTTTGAAAAGGATAAATATTCCAAAGTTACAAAACGTTTCAGAACTGAAACCTTATAATAGGAAAAAAATTAGCATTGCATCATGTTCGGGTATTATAATACTAATAAACATCTTATAATTGCTGTAAAGCTTTTAAAAAAATATATATAAGAGATTTTCTCACGACACAATCGATATACATATATAATATTGATTAGCAGTATCTAAGTAAGACTAGAGAATCTCTACATGTTACAGCAACATTACAACATATACTGCAATCGTCAAAATTTAACTAGATATAGGAGAAGGCAGAGGGCAGGAAAGAGCGCGCCGCTCTAAAAAAGAAAATAGTAACATATATAGCCGTGTCTCCCACCACATGCCTAACGCCTAATATCATTTCAACATTGGCATCGGTGCGTACAGCCAAATATTGTACTATTAGTATACATATGGTCAAAGTACTGTTCCACTGGCGAAATATAGTTGGCAGCACTATCATTTTCTATTATTGTGCATTTGTATTGGTAGTATATTTCCACAAGAAAATACTTGTGGTGCCATCTATATTTCACCAATCAAACATTTCTTTGACCATGTATACTAGTACAATATTTGGTATTGCAAGGTCATTTTATGCATAGTCTAAGATCCCCATGCTAAAGTTTAATTTTGTCGACTACGGTATAAGAAAAGGTGAAACCTGGTAAAGTATAGTATTTCGAGGAAATAAAACATGTTCACATTTTTAATTATACAATACATACAAGTTACAATGCCTATAGAGCATAATAAGCTAACAGATAAAATGAAAATATTAAATGTAAATGTTGGAAATTTATATTATGAATTTAATTATTGTTATTTAATTTTTAAAAATTCTTGCTTACTCGTATCATCACTTTTTACAGTCGCCTTTGACTTCCATATATTTATGAGCCCTTAGATCATCTTGATTTTCGCTGCAAATATAGACTTCCTGTTAAACGTAACACATCTCTCTTATCTTCAATGTCATCACTATCACTAATTACTTTTAGAACTTTATGATGATTTTTGTCATCTATCAAAACTACATAAAAAGTCGTAACAGTATCTATACAGAATACAGATACTATTCTATATGTATCGAATCACTTCATGAATTAAGCTCCGCCTACACTTATAAGGTATACTATTAGAATTAAATAGAATAATATGCATATTATGCATAGGTACATACACATGGTATAAAAGTTTGACAAACATTTAATAAACAATATTTGTTTTATAACTATTAATATTTATAGTGGATTTCTTTTATACCAATATAACATATATGAAAATTTATATGAATAAAATTTTTTAAATATTTAACATATTGTAAGTTTAATATTTCTCACAATATTTAATAAATCTTGAGTACATGTTAAATGTTAATTTAGTGATTATCATACGTAATACAAATATTGTTTCTATCTATAAGAAATATTATTTTTAAGTATTGACTTTAAAATATTCTATAAATATATTTTTTATCTTAGAAATATTTCTGAAACATATAATATTTATACCACATTAAAAACATATTCTGTAGATATTGGTGCTACCGACACGTATACATAAAGTTTGGTATTACTACCTTATTGTAACAAAGTTTGAACTTATATCATGTTTTCAGTATTCAAAACAAAAGCAATGCAAGACAAAACAAAATACCTTAGACATATCCAGGGTATATCATATTATATACCCAATAGATACCATCCACACGAATAACCTACTCAAAGTTTCTGGATCGGATACATCAGCAAATCCGTCTCATCCCAACAGCCAAGCAGCGTCTAGATGGCTGTGTTTTCTCGCCACGGTCGTATTTATCTTCATCTACGACTCGTTCTCTTCTTATTTTATGTATAGCTTCGCCTTTTACGTTCCCGCAAAACCTACATCTTCCATTCACCCTTTATTCGCGCAGCGTTTTATGCTATTTTTATACGAAACGTATGCTGTACGTATGTTGTACGTTCGTATTCTTCTTATTCTGTTGGAGGAGCGCGCGCCTTAAAGTAATTTTATGTATCTCAGTGAAACAGTTTAGTTTTTCGCCGCTTCGTCCGAATTTTCACATTTAGTTTTACATTTTCAGTTCTTTGTTGGTACTGTAAACGTCTGCGTCTGTTACCTTGGAACAAGTGATACAAAATCCCGAAGATGATGTTTTTCGACGTTGTGTTTAAGGCATTAGCATTTAGATACCAAAGAAAAAAAGAAACAATCTTGTAATAGATAGAAGCTCATCATTTAATATTTTCCTTACATTTAGACACAAATCGTTTCGTATTAAATTCCTTTTTGTGTATAGAATCTTAAAAAATCTCATTAAAACTTTGAACATGATAATAAGTAACATTAAACTCACGATTTCTTTGCTTTTACAAAAAAAATACAACCTTTGTATCAAAGAAATTGTATTTTTTAATATAAAATATGTTTCGGGCTAGATGCAAACACCGTTAAAAATTAATACTTGCTTGCTAAAACAAACATTTATTATTGATTTTTTTTACCAATAACTGATTTTGACTGATATCCACGATAACAAATCAGCTTGTTTATTTCTCTTTAAAATAGTTCATTTTATTTTACATATTTTGTATGGTAATGTGAATTTCTAAAGTTAATAACCTGGTAAATGCAGTATAAAATATTGGAACAACCGGTTTGGAATAAAAACTAAAAAAGAAAACTCATTTATTGATTTTGCCACATCCCGATTCAATAAGTTATTTGATGTTTTTCCATATACATATATGGTTTCGTATGCATCTAATTCTTTCGGTGATTGTACATTTTTCACTAATTCAAGGTTTTCTATTTTGATTTTATGTCCGGTATCGTTTATATGTTGCGCAACGCTGGATGATTCAAGTCTACCATTGCGATAACTTGCTATGTGTTCCTTGAACCTAGTTCCGATCGCAGGCTTTGTCTGTCCAATGTAAACCTTATCGCTTATCGCACCGATTTTGTAAATCCGCCGATCTTTCGTTGGGTTGAGGTTTATCTTTCACGGTAAAACAAATATTCAAATTTTGTTCCTTAAAAATATCACCTAAACCTTTTGAAATACGATACGAAACTATTTATACACTACAGTACTTGGGATACCTTAGTAAACATGTTTTATTTAGCATCAGTTTAATGTTTAATTCTCAGTTTTTGTCCAATAATTTTATTTCTGTCTTTGCTCATTCTCCCTTCCATTGTTTTGTCCTTAAAAATCGCATTTCCATTCTTGTTCCTCGTTGATCTATCAATCTCCAAAATTTGCCCCCTGTCCTTCTAACTATCCCCTTGACTATTTCTGTTTAAAAAAAAAACGTTAGTTTCTTTTTCTATTACACATTTTCCAAGAAATGTATTTTTCATCGTTGAGGTTGTGTTGTAAGCTTTCCTTTGTGTCCACCAGCATAAACACCATATCTCGTCTACATTAATTTTTTTTGCCTTCAATATGTTTTTTTTTTGTTCTTTTCTGTGCTTCCTTTATAACTTTATCATCCGTCTTATTCTTACTGTGTTTCTGTCAATCTTGTATAGGACCTTTATTACTTCTATTGTACTGTCTTCCATTATGTCTTGCCTCTTGATTCAGTGGGAAGCTTTTTTTCAAATCAACAAACCATACCTGTATGTCTCTATTTTCGTTAATTATGTTTTCATTAATCCCTCTTTCTAAAAAAAGTGTATCCTCAATTGTCTTATGTGATAACTTTCTTGTCCTTCTCTACATTACACTTGCTAATAACTTGCTCGATATGCTTGTCAATGTAATTTCTTAGTAATTTTAAAGTTTCTTTTATCTTCGCTTTTGTATACTGCAGTATTATTCCTTCGATTCTATAAATTCCTCATGTGCTCTCTGTATTTTATCATTTCTAGTGTAATATGGCTTTTTCGTGGTGCTTTTCCTAGCTTTATCCCAATTGTTTCCCTTACCTCCTCCTCTGTAATTAGCTCAAGATTTCCTCTGTGCTGGTGTTTTATTTCCTCCTCTTTTGTTTCCTGTCTTTTTTTCTGCTAAACTCCCCAAAATTTTTATTCAAATTTACTATCTATAGATTAAAAACTACAAAATTATTCAAAATTTCCTTCACATTTTTACAAATATCTCAAAAGCGGATAGGGATATCCACGATTGATTTTCAGTATCCAATTCTTCATGCAAATATCAGATCTCTTTCACCATACTAGAATCAAAATAGAAACAAAAATCACAGAAATTCATTAATGCAGTAGAATTAACACTTACACAAACATATTTCCAATACAAATAAATTTTATAAACAAATTTTTGGATGTGCAATGGATTCATCAATTTCTAGTATTATTGCACAAATTGTTTTAGAGTATATAGAAGAAAAAATTTTAAATACAATAAATTTCGAAATTATTTTTTTTTTTTCAAACGATATGTAGATGATTGCATAACCGCGTTAGAAGAAAAAAATATACCAGTTTTACTTGAAAATTTTAATTCCTTTCATTCAAGATTAAAATTTACAATTGAAATCGAAGGAAACCATTACCTTTTTAGACCTCAAACTCATCAACAATGATAACAAAATTCTAACTCAATGGTATACTAAAGCAACATGGTCTGGACGTTATCTAAATTTTAAGTCTTCACAACCTTTATCTCTAAAAAGTTAGTGTTATTATTAGTTTAGCTGACAGAGCAATAATAAATTAAACAAGTCCAGTTTTTCGATCAGATACTATTAAGAAACAAAATATTCTAGAATAAAAATAATTATCCAAATTCTCTTTATAAACAAAATATTCAAACAAAGGTTTTTCTTTTTATAATTAAGTCAAAAAAAATATAAATAATAGTCAAACAATTACAAATTCATAAAAATTCCTTATGTTAAACATTTATCCGAAAAATAAATCAAATTTTCAAACCATTATAATTACAAAATTGCCTATGAAAACAACAAACAACTACAAAACCAAATCTATTCAAAATTAAAATCAAAAATTGAAAAGGTAAAACATCACACATAGTTTATAAAAATAGACTGTCAAAATGTTAATGGTGTAACCATGCAATATTTTGAAAATGAATAAAAGGACACAAATATAATAAAAATCTTACAGCTTAAAAAAAAAAAAGAAATAACTCAAAATGATACCTTTGATTTCAACAACGTAACCAATTTTAACAAAGAACAAATTTAAAAAACACGTAATATACTTGAAATAATTCAATTTATAAACATAAAAATGCAGTGAATGATAAAACGATATACATATTCACACAAATTATATAATTTAATTTTAATAAATAATAATATTTTTAAAGAACTATTTAATTACAGAATTCAAAAACAAAACATCCTATTTTAAAACGCAATCTTTAAATAAAACATAATAATATATTCAAAATCATAGACAAACAATTTTTCATTTATTAACAAAAGCATTTTTATTTATATTACACCGTTTTAACATTGTATTTATATATCTTGAAAAAAGCTTTTCATAAAGCGAAAGCGTCATATTCATTCATGTTTTTAATATTGACGACCTAAAAACCAAGAAAAAAGAAATTAAATAAAAAGAGTTAGCAAAAATCGCTTTTCATCATTCCTCGTTAAAATACGCACTTATAGACCATATTAGAGGCACTTTATTTTATTAGAACTTTATTTTCAAAACTTTAATTCAAATTTCTCGAATACGGTCAGAGATATCGACAATCGCCTTTTGTTACAATTGGAATATCAATTTTTCAACGGTTTTTGAAATTAGAAAAGCCGAAAACGTTATCAAAAATGGAATTTTTATCGAAAAACGCGCTTGATCTTCGATAGCTTACACAACTAAAGATAAAATACTAATCTTCTTACTCACAACTTTGCTAAGAACAGGGATGCAAACGATTTAATCATCAGAAAGAATGTCGTATTTCTTAATTGACTTCATTTAGATGTGATTCATTATTCAATCCGACATAGTTTTTAACATTTTCACTTGGATACTCTACGACTTGAATGAATCCTAATGAATCTGTACATTTAGACGTCTTTTTGTGGTAATCCTTTAAATATACTTAAGGAGGCACTTGTGAGGAACGCGAGTTATTCGGTACCTACATAAACGAGGTCTACTTTGTTCCAAACAAGAAAGAAAAGAAATCCCAGTTTCACGTTAATGTTACCTAATTCAAACTTTCCAGGAAATCCTGTCGGACAACTTCTACGGTCTGCGAAATCTCCAGAACTTGAACGTGCAGGGTCTCAAGTCGCTGAAAAAGATCGAAAGTTCGGCCATCACGCAGATCCAAATCCTCTCCTCGCTAGCGCTGGAAACTTGGCCGCAAGTGGAGAATTCGCAACAGCACCTCTGCGAGATCTTCGCCAAGATGGACCAACTACGCATACTGAAGCTGCACGTCCGCGACACCGTATTGGACGATCAGCTGCTGTGCGTGTCGAACAAAAAGATACGCCACTTAGAAATCACCGGCCGTAACCTGAAAAGCATCGACAAGAACGCTTTCGCCAAGTTCTCGAAGAATCCCGACTTGGTGTTGCGCATAAGCGGCACGGAAGTGGAGGAATTACCGGCCGGCCTCTTCTCGAACATGTACAAGATATCGTATCTGAGCATAGATCTTAGGGACAACATGCTGTCATACCTGAGTCCGGAGATATTCTACGGGAATTCCAGTACGTGGAAGAATGTGGGCACGACTTTAATATCAGGTAAAGTTTGCCAAGCTGTTTTACATAGTTGTAAGTATTGCGGGGTAAATGTTTAGAGAAGGGGTGGTCGGAAACCGGCTCGGTGGAGTAAGTTTTTGAATAACCTAAAATTGGGTCTCCGTCAAGTCCGGAAAATGAATTTAAAATTGTCTCGGGAAATTGTAAACTTAAAGTAGGGCAAGCATACTGCCGCTTGGGTAATGAGCAAGGTTAACGTACATATAACTGTTGTGGAAAAAGCACTCACGGTAAAAGTTTTCACGAGTTATTCATTTAAATTTTATTAGAATCAGGAATTACCGTTCTGCTTTTAGTTTTGGAATGCGAAGCGTCTGTCACTAGTTGTATAAAATCAACTATGTAAAATACATAAACTTTGATATTACGCAAATGTACGTAAACTTGATATACCAGAATGCAAAGCTAAAACTGTCAAATCGAATTTAGCTATTTTTTTTTTCAGAAATGCCAGGGTATGTACAACAAATACCCTGATTTTAAAAACAACTTTCGGTAATATTTTATTTAAATAAAATCTTGGGGTTGCCTCCATTAATACCACTTTATTTAATCTAATTTATATTTTAAAAATAATACTTGACGTTTCGATGGTATATTTCTACTTTTTCAAGTTTTTTTTGTTGACTACTAGAAATTAAGTGATTAGTATATAAGTATTTTTTTTAATTAAATATTATGAACTTACCATTTTTTTTAATAAGGCTTGATAAAATTTTGTCCTTGTAAACTAGTTTTCTGTTGTATTAAATGTCTTCAATTTATTGAAATGTTAAATATAAGTTAAAATTGGAACGTTCGCTAAACATATTATTACTAACTTGTAGTTCCAATACCTTTCTGCATTTCCCAAGAACACATAAAGCATTTCATTTTTACTATAATAAGATTTAACTTTCAAATTTTTAACTATTTTCAGATTGACGTTTACACCTGAAGATTTTTACAAAAACAGCCCCTTACATTCAAGTAAATACCTGCAAAATGACTGTTGTTGAGTTTTCATATTTGTCACATTTTTTTCTAAAGCCTACTAATATATAGTATCAACAATGTAAAAAGTAATATAGCAAGAATTGGTCCTTGATTTCGAAAACGTCATATAACGTTGAAAAACATTAACTTTAAGTATAATTAGGTCACATTAAAAACGTGTGTAACACTCAGTTGATATCGGTCAATTTAGCAAATATATTCACGTTAATAATTCTCATTCAATTATTCTTTCACTTATTAAGTATATACACGAATTTCTCCGTATAATATATTAGGTTGACCAGCAGCACTGAAGATTCTTGGTAAGGTGAAACATATGTACCTATGCCAATATCAACCGAGAATTATACACGTTTTTAATGTGAGCTAACTATTAAGTAGCGTTAGTTAATTAACGCATGTATAGTGGCTTAAAGTCATCCTACAATTATTGTTATCCTTTATAGATACATATTGTGGTTTTAGATCGACAATTTAGCAAATATCTTCACCTTAATAATGAGATTTCCATCTTAAATTCTCATTCAATTATTCTTCCACTTTTTAAGTATAATATTATGTTAACACAACTTAAAGAAGAGGAATAAAAAAGGAATAAAAGATAATAAGAATAAGATTGTCCTCCTATAAAATACACCCTGTATATTATAATCACCCTCATCAGTGTAGGGTCATCTCCTAATTACCAACAATTGTTTCTGGAAAATGAACACCTCGGCTACCGTGATACCTTGTTACTACATACAATCTCGAAATTTTACATCTTTTCTTGAATAACTTGGCAAAAACAAACCCGTTCATATTCTTCAATGCAATATTCAAATCTGTAAGAATATATAGGGTGTGCCATTAAAAAAATTGGGCTCTATGGCGCCACTCTTCCACTGAACACTCTATATATCTTTAAATAATTTTATATGTGATATATTATATCACTTTTCTAAACTAATTTTTAAACTAAACTAATTTCTAAACTATTAGCTCGCACTACAGGGTGTTTCACAAGCAGGTAATCCCTCTATAACTCGTAAAGTGACAGACAGGAAAAAAGTTTTTATAAATTGTTGTAGGATTATAATTTTTCTATAAAGCAAAATTATCGGGATTTATACAGGGTATTTCGTAACTCGGTACAGCCTTCAACTTTCTTTTTTTTTTTTAATACAGTATCTGCCATTATTTGAATTTTTAAAAGCGCCATTAAATTTCAAAAAAATTAAATATAACATACTTCAACGCAAAACTCATTAATTTCCAAGATATCTTTGATTTTCTAGAAGTTAGATTGCTTATACTGTTCGAGAAAAGCGATTGTAATTTGATTACTACTTTTAGGGCCACATTCTTTTTATGATAATCTTACATGAGCATGTTACTTACACTTTCTTGACAATGAATTTAGAGTTGTTGGATGACGTACCTCTTGATATAAGAGGGTAAATGTGGTTTCAATATGATGGAGCATCACCTCATTCTGTCCATAATGTATTTAATTCTGATCAATATCAATACATCTGACTACAAATGCGCATTAGACAAATTGGCGATTATGTCGAAAATCTGGTGTTTTAATTGTTTTTTTATGTTTTTTTTCCTATCTGTCACTGTTTACGAGTTATAGAGGAATTCTCTACTGATGAAACACACTGTATATTTGTGTCCAACGCGGTAGACGAGGCTTCAATACAGTTCTCGGAAGATTATACGGATAACGAGAAAATCATTATTAATAATAATAAAAATTAATAAATACATTGGAATTTACAAGCTGTAACAGTACAAAACTAAAACTAGGTGGTGTTACAAGGCCTAAAATTAGATTAAGAGAAAGGAAAAGGGCAAAAACCAGAATATATCTGGATGTAATACAAAAATTAAAAGCAATCTACAATTTTTGAGCTAATACCAAAGGTTCCTACGAAAATTATAAAAACTGTTGTAAATTAAACAGTTTAATAATAAAACAAAATCCTCATTTCTGTCCAAAAGGAATGCTCTTTGCAATTACTAAAACAATACACACGAAATCGTAGCAATATTGTGCTAGCGCTTCTTGATAAGCCATACTCAACGTAATACATAGAAATAAGGACCTCCTGTGACGGCTGTTGCTCGGGGCGTAACAAATTCTTAAAAGAATTCGACGAATCGGAAACATCAATTTTTCAGACCGAGTGCCACGTAGTTACGTATCGCCCTGGCGCTTCGATTTATCTAAACGAATTCGTACTTTTACCGAGGAAATAAATAAAACGGGGCACCCAACAAAAGTTCCGTTTTTCGCGTACGACACGGAAACAATTCGAGAAATGCGGAACAAGGACGCTGATTGCGGCTTCTGACGTTTATTTTTATGTGTTGTTATTTCACGTACAACTCGTGAGAAAAAATCCATAAAATATACTTAAGTTGTTTCGGAAATGTTATATTTTAAATTAACCAATGTCTTAAGTATTAAGATTTAAAGTAAAAGTTAAATATCTCTCAAAACAACTTCAAGAAATTGAAACTTTTTACTGGAATATTTCCCCAACATTAAGTAGTTCTCAACAGGTAATTCGAATCTGCAATGGTAATAAGAAACAGGTTGCGAAACTAACAATAAGATGTCTTAAGTACTGTGTACGTATAAGTCAAGTAAAAATAACTTTCGTGGACCGATTATCATAATTTACTTGTAAAAGCACTACAAGCTCCGTTGTAATCCGTAGAGGAAATTATCTACCACGACAATTATCTTTTATTACAAAGTTCTGTGAGAAAAGCCGGCGCAATGTAAAAAGCGAGGAACAACTAAAACTATATAAAGCTGTCAACACGAATAAGATTTTCCATTTCTCTGGAAGTCGCGACGTTGCAACAACTAATATGTCGGCAACTTACAACTTGTACCGTTTGTATACCTGTCTCCTAAAGCCACTTTGCTCGCTTTAGTTATAATTTATGTGACAGGAATGTATATCTAGGCAATTTCTTTAAAAGAAAAAGCTGAATTAAAATCAATGAACGTTGATCTTTAAATCATAGTTGGTTAGGATAGCCCTTATCCGAAAGGTACCAACTGCACAGAAAAAAAAAAATATTACTGGTTATTTTACGCCAGGAAGACAGCTGTAAAAATACAACAGTAAATTGTAAAATTACGAGGAGTCTGTAAAATTACAACACTACATGTATTTACAAATACACTAATTATGTAATACTGTACCGTTATGAAGATGAACAGACCTACAGCGCTATGATGTGGTTTTTTACTGTTATATTACTGTAAATTTGTAAATAAAAGAAATATTCACTCTTACAAAAAAAATGTAATGTTACAGGCTAAATACCTCATTATTTCACATCATCTGTTTATAATTTTACAGTAAGATGCGCGTACTTCAAAATTGAAAATTAATAGCTACTTCGTGTTACGTATAGAAAGGAATGCCAAATTAAACAAATAGTTTATTTCTTTCACAGCGTTTAATTTATTTAGGCTAACACATTAATTATAGCATAAGTTATAGATTTATGCATATATTAATCAAACAATAAACTAGCTAAATAAACTAAAGTACAATAAATCAAATGAAGATGTGATTATGTTATATTATTTTTAAAAAGTTTGTAGTTGATTAATAAAGTTTATTATTTTTTTTTTGTAGAGCTAGTTATAGTGCTTTTTTCCACTATCTCGATAAATCTTTAAAAAATAGGTCTGTAAAAATTCTAATGTTACTCATAAAGCTTTTGGATATTGAATATTTAAAATAAAATAAAATGCGAAGGTAATGGCCAATGCTTCAGGAAAATTTACTACAGATGTCACCAAGGCTTTTTTGAAGTATATATATGATATAGTGGATTTTCACTGTCTGAAACATGAGAAATGTGTATAAACACCTGATAACACTTTATTTTTAATTAAATGCATATAATTGCATTGCCAACAGCTTTATGTCAATTACAAATAATGCCAGAAACATGCTATTGGCTAGTCGAAATAACGTTTTTATTAATTGAAATTTTGTAAGAAAAAATGTGAGAATGTATTACCAAAAGGTCACAATAATTGGGGCTATAAGCCTTTTATATCCTTTGAACTAATATCTTAGACTTAGTTTAATTTTAACACAGCGAAAAGTGGTATTAATTTTTAAGATTAAGCCAAGTTGAAGAGGTTGTTGAATGAGCCTTGAACCATTAATTTTTTGCAAATTATTTACAAGTCATTATATAATTGATTAAAATATTTGAAACACAACACCTTGTGTATTCTGTGAAATTTCATGTCTTTTTCATAACTTTTTTACACAATCAAAGTTAACTGACGTGCAAAATATTACATGAATAACTTCATTGTTTAAGTAAGATACAACAGATAAGCAAAAATAATTTTAGGTTATGTACCTATGCATATATAAAATACACGGTATAATAATCGTATGCGGATTTGCTCAACGTTTAGCACAGAATAAAAATGATAAAGTATGATATCACCTACCTCTTTCAAATTTTTAATTGTTGTTAAATCACACAACAAATAACTGTGAACCTGCTGCGAACCATCTGCGAACGTTGCGAACAAAGGGCGGCAAGCCGACAAACAAAACGCGGCAAACTATAATTTGTTCGTATATATTCGGCTACTATCGATATTCGAAATTCAAATTTTAAGTTAACTAAACTGTAAAATTACAATCATTACGTGTTTTTACAGATGCACTGTTATTGAATATCAATAAGTAATGTAAAATTACACTTTTCCAGAAAAAATACAAATGTGATGCTTTCTTACATCAAAAGAAACTGTAACAATTTCTTTACAGTTCTACTGCTGTAATGAATTACATAAAAATTACTGTAATTTTACATATATTTTTTTGTGTGTGCCAAAGTACGTTTCTGCGGATACAGGTACCAAAGCTCTCAGATAAAAAAAAAGTTTAATTAAGTAGAGTGAACCAAAAATGAGAAGTACATATGTCGTCACCGTAATGTCGACGTAGAATAGAGGAACTAAAATCATCACTGGCGGGAATAATTTCTTTACGATAGAAATTACAGTAGATATGTACTTCTGTCAAAGTGGTTCTTTGATGTTGACGTAAGAACGCAAGCAAAACCAACCTACAAATAAAAAAATACCAAGTCCAGATTTGCTATTTACTGAATAGGAACTAGCAAGTTGGTTATTTTAATAAACCAGAGCAGTCACAAGTGTGAGTTTCAATATGTTTGTGGTCATATAGCATTCAGTGCAAAATGAAAGCTCCCTCACATATCCTAATATTGATATGTTTATATTTTACTTTAGGAGGTCTGGCAATATCAGGAAATCCGTTCAAATGTGGTTGTCACCTCACCTGGCTCGGTTATTGGCTCCGTAGATGGATGAGGGAAAGTCTGCAATCGCACAATGTCCCCGTCGAATCGGCTCTGGCGATGAACGAGGCGCTCAAAGAAGCCACTTGTACGGACATAGCAACGGGCTCGCGGATCCCGATCGTCCAACTATTACCGGAGGACATGAGCTGTCACGCGAGCGCCCTAAGTACGGCCCCCAATTCGAACAAAATATCTGTGATCTCTATTTTACTTTGTTACACATTTTATTATGTAATATAATGATATTAACGATTAAGTCTTTGTTATTATTGTATTTTATTATCAATAAAGAAAGGGTATACTTCCTTTTATTACTTTAGTGGTTATTACTATGGTAAACTTACACAGGGCGCGGCTATGTCATAGTTAATACTACTGGAAATGATAGCTTTCGGATTATGGCATCGTAAACAGTTTATTCAAAAGATAAGTATTTAAGAATCGTAAAGCTGTCGTTGACAAAAATAACCCGTGAGCCATCAACATATAGCAACTTTCTTTCATAATGATCTAAATAATGTTGTTACTGACATTCTCGCAGATTGTCTGTCATAAATCCTAAAACGATGGCCCAAATTAAATCCTCATGCAAGTCAGAAAACGTCGCATAGGTTTGAATTTACCAAGCGAAAGGAATTTACCTTTGATGGGCAGGTAAAAATTGTGGGAAGGAAAATAAGAATAGATATGAATCAATATTAAACATTATAAGGTGTTCTGTTTGGAAAAAAAATAAATTTGGAACTAGTCTTTGATATAACCTATATTTCTACAATTTTGGGACACCCAATACGAAAATGCTTCACTACATTTTGGCAAACATTGCCAGCATTTGATAGTTTTAAAATGCGAAATCTCTGGCACTTAAAGCAAGCAAATCAATCAATTACGTATCTATAACGGCAAAAATGTCAATGCTCAAAAAAATCTTAATATCTTATCTAAACCATTGGCGATAAATCTAAGGAATCCCTTAATTAGTTGTAGTCGTGATTAATTTTTATCCTGAATTCAAAAATGTAAATCATATATAAAGTGTTCCATTTAAAATAACAAACTTCAAGTTATTTTGGATTAATCAAAATTATAGAAAACTTGAAAATATTTTAGAAAGAATATGAGTACTAAGTTATGGTAAACAATCATTTTTGAAGAATTTTGCTAAACCAAAAAAATTTCTAACTTAACACTTCCGTGGAAAATACTGTGTCTACATATATATAGATACATTAAATATTAAAAATGTATACCTACAATCTATAGTAACAAAAAAGCTATTGACAACACCACCATATTTTCAAAATTTCTTTTATGTTGCGTTCAGATAAAAGAAAAACATATTGCAATAAATTCGATGAACTGAAAACACATTTCATATTATATGCACAACGTGTCCCGGAATTTTTACCGACAGCCGTTAATGCTGCCAATCCTTCCTCCTTATAATATTAGATTTTCCAATTTCTTACGTTTTCCCGGGTTTCAAATACATGAAGCCACGCTGTGTCGCCGCCGATTTCGCTACGATATGAAATATTTTCTTCGCGAACTCGTTCACGCTCGCACGATTCTTCTACCATCCGCATGTCATTTTTCTACCCGGTCGATACAAATGGCCGAAAAGAAAGAAAAAAAGAAGGATAATGGAAACAGACATTTCGAAGCGACGAAACGCGGCACTCAAGGTGACGCTTTATATTTTTATCGGAGTGAAACAAAGAGAAGAATCGAAGAATGTTATTGCCCTCGCTTTTATTGAAAAATATGGCTAGAATTTGTCCCATTTGAGATTTCTTTTATATGCGGTAAACGCGCAAATCGACAGTGAGCGTTATATTGGTTCCCATATACGCACATACAATGGCATAAAGAATGTGTAGGTATTATGATTTTCAAGTACCGTTTTTCTCATATATACTTTTGCATATACCTATCACAATAAGTGCAGTCTTAATATACAAAACAACGCATTCGTATTTATTGTATAATAAAAAATAAAATAAAAAGGTAAGCAGCAGCAAGAACTAACTCAAAAATGTACAAAACGCATCAGTAAACAATAAACATTATAATTGCTGCATATTAAATAATGTTACCAGCGGACATTCAACACTTTATTAATGAACATTGAGAAAGTAGTACAATAACAATTTTAGATTGCGATCTTCCTGCTTTCTTGATTACTTCTGTTACTCTGATCTGTTATATATGTCACGAATGTGAGTAGGTACCCACTGAGCTATAAAATAAACTGCAATTCACAATAATAACAACTATATTCTATACGTATGTAAATGTCAAACATCAATAATGTGTTAATTTCTCACTCAGACCAAGCAACATATAAAGAAATATACCTAGTTATATAAATGCACAAATATGCAGATAACCCAGTAGATCTAAAACGAACTCTTCATGGCCATCCAATTGTATCCATAATAAATGCAGATTTAAATTTTGTTTAATTGGGATTTTACTACCACGAAATTTAATCGAAAAAGCGTATACACTTACATATAAAAATACAACAAAACTGATACGAAGCCGCTGCATTTATTTTCAGTTCGTTTTACTACCATATTACCAGTTGCATATTACCTATGGATATTACACAATATGCACAAGCAGTAGTCCTGATCTTATTTCCCGCCTTCCCCAACCAGTAAATTCACTTTCCGTTTAGGCAGGAAATAGGAAAAAATAAATTTCACTACCACTTAGTAATTTTAATACGTTTCTAAGTTTAATAAACATAAAAATCCTGCAGAATTCCAGCCAAAATAAATAAATAATATAATTATGATGCTTACACAATGTAAAATTTGGTTGTGTAATAATTTGCAATATGATCTCGTATCTGTAGCTATATTCACACCATACACCACACCATTCACGAATTTACAGACGTCCGTGACAACATATTTATAGGTTAGGAAATCATTAAAATTGATAAAACTTTTAAAAAGCGTGCTTATAAGAATAAACTGTGTATAATATAATATCTACTAATCGAACCCGAAAGAATCAGTAAAATATAAATATGGCTTTACGTGTGCAATTTGAGAATAATAACGAAGTTGGTGTGTTCTCAAAATTAACTAACGCATATTGTTTAGTAAGCATAGGAGGCTCTGAAAATTTCTACAGGTATACTGAATTGTACTGCCGATTTGTATTGAAGGTGTTTACACTGTACTTGTAGCACATTTGAGGGTGAATTATCTGAAACAATTCCTGTAGTACATACATCGCTGGCTGGATGTCGAATAATCGGAAGAATGTGCGTTGGAAATAAGAATGGCTTGATCTTACCCAGTTCCACAACAGATAATGAACTGCAACATCTTAGGAATGCTCTTCCCGATAATATTAAGATACAGAGGGTGGAAGAACGATTATCCGCATTGGGAAATGTGATTGCATGCAATGACTATGTTGCATTGATACATCCTGATTTAGATAGGGTAAGTTAGTTAACTAATATTCTAACACTGACATTGAGATAAATATTAATGAATAGGAAACCGAAGAAATTGTAACTGATGTTTTACAAGTGGAAGCATTCCGACAAACAATCGCGAGCAATGTACTAGTCGGATCGTATTGTGTTTTAAGTAATCAAGGTGGCTTAGTACATCCCAATACTAGCATAGTAGATCAGGAAGAATTATCGTCCCTGTTGCAAGTTCCACTTGTTGTAAGTACTGCACAACGATTAATGAAATTGGTTTTACTTCTATGACTCAATGTTCAGGCAGGTACAGTAAATAGAGGTAGTAATGTCGTTTCTGCTGGAATGGTAGTTAATGATTGGTGTGCCTTTTGTGGATTGGATACAACATCCACCGAATTGACAGTTATTGAATCTGTATTCAGGCTAAACGAAGCCGTGCCCTCATCTATAGCAACTAATATGCGTGCCAGCCTCATTGAAAGGTAGTTTACTATTTTGAAATAATAATAAAATGTTCCAACCTTGTATGTATTTTCAGCATGTCATAAGAGTGCCGGACCCAAAGTGATCATCCTTTTAATTAAGTACTAAATACTACAATTGTGTATTATAACTAAACAACTTTTATTTCTTCTTAACTATGTTCGTACAAAATAAATGGGTATTGTTTTATAGGAAAGAATATTTCGTTTATTTCCTTTGTACTCAATTATTATCATTAAAATATATACCTGATTATGCAGTTTTTTCTTGATTATAATTATTTGCTATTCCAAATAAGCTTATAAATCAAAAAATATAATTTCCAAGGAATTGCTGCCATCTTTGTGGAATTATCATTAACTAGAATATAAAGCGACCTGTAATGCAAATTCCCTATTATATCGTCCAAAGTAGCCATATTTTTCCCGCCCGTTTCAAATCAAAGAAAGAGAACTAAGTTTTATACTTTCTTTTTTCATTACTGCTGAAGAATAAAAAAAGCTCTATATTATTTGATTTCCGTTTGCGTTCATTTGGTTTAATGTTTTATCGTTACTGATAAGATTGTATTTACATTATTTACAAATTTTATTGGGAAATAGCTTTACTTGGTATTAATAAGAAAAAATCCAATTTGTTGTCAAAATTTTAAATTGAAATTCAGCTCTAGGACAAATAAGACGGCTAATTTAAACAAGAATAAATTATAACTGTTGCTCAAATTGATAATATAAACGGAATTTCATCATCTATAACAAAACATTAAACTAAATAAACACCAAAATGGGAATTTAAGTATAACTATATTTAAATTTTCCACAATTATTTTCAATAATTTCAACATAAAGATATTAAAATAACTATTAACGGAATACGAAATCAAAGGTGATTTCATAATTTAATGTTGAAGTTACTGGAAATTTTAATTTTGTTATCTGGATGTGGCTTCGCAGTAATCGCAGTATGCAGATAGTTAAACTTGTTCAAGAGGGAATCATCTCTGTGATCGATTTAGTTCTCTGTCATATAGAAAAGATTCTATTTTTATAACAGAAAACCACTTAAAATAAAATGGACTAAATAATAAAAATATCTTTATAGATTAAACAAAATGAATGAAAATAAGTTAATAAGATATTCTGCCCTAGCAATTAATAAGTGTCTTACGGAAGTTATTAATAAATAGCTTTACTGAAGACTCACAAATTTGATTATTTATTATAAAGAATCAGTTGCACAAGACAAAAAGGATTTTAATTTACTACTTATAAAGGGTCCGTTTCAGAGAGATTTCACTGTCCATGTTTTGAAGATGATGAAGCATGCAGAAGAAAGATATGGCAACGCTGATCGATAACTTAGGGTATTTAAGATTACAGGTCGCTACATGTCTCAGTTAATCTCGAATATTATGCAGATAAAAGATGGCATACAAAACGACCTAAACTGTAACCTGATTTAGGTATATATTTTCACAGATAAAGGACTTTAAAAAGAAATATAAATATATATATATATATATAATAAAGCTCCTTTATCTGTTATATTTCTACACTTTACATTACACTTATTCTACCGTTTAGAAGTACCTTTAGCTACTTTTAGATGGCGCAGTGCGTGACTGAGATTTTGCACTTTGCACTTCCATCTGTGAAATACCCAAAGATACTTCCAAATGAAAAACATAAATATAAACAAAGCCTCTAAAAAATATATTTATTGTAAATACATTCTAAGACAAAACTAATCAATATTCGTATTATCTGCTACATTATTTGCTAAGAGATCACTTTCAGTTACAGAATGAACAGAAAAAGTCACAACTGGTTCTACTAGCTTTTTTTTAAAGTTGGCTGCAAACTCTACAACGCGCATTCGGATAAGATATAATCTGCAAATTCTATTACATAAACAATTTCAACGTAAATTAAAGGATCTGTTAATTGTCAAAGCTGCTTTGGATGAATTCTTCTCCTAGTTTCTTCTCTTTTTATGATTTTATACTTTCCTTTTTTTGACGACATTTGTATTTTGCGATGTATACTTTTTGTACGGGTGTTAATTTAAAAACTGTATCAAGTTATCTATGATTTTTTAATAGATTAAGATAGAGTGAAAGGAAAGTCGCACTCTTGACAATTCTCAAAATAATTCCGTTTTGACAAGCAAAGTTTTGACATTTCCCATTTTAATCGACTTTAAATTATTTTAAAATGAATTTTTAAATGAAAACCCGATACATTGGCAATACAAATAAATTAATATAAACAAAATAAATTAGAATAGATGTCAATGATTACAACTTTGTTTTGCAATTCTTATTCAATAGTATAGAGCCATCTCATATTACCTGCTGAACATCAACATGTTCAAGAAATTTATATTACCAACCACATAGTTGCCGCGTTTGTTTCTATGCTGAATTCAATAACTTTTTGAATAGAAATATCACTAGATTTGAGAATCGTTTATGCCATATTAATTCGTTAATATACTAATGCTGGTCCTCAAAGATATATCCCAAAAGCATTCGAGTATTACTTTTAGAGGCCATTGCAACAAAATTACATGAATTTTATATTACCAGGTAGAACAAAACATATATATTTCCGCCATTCTATCGAACCCGCAGTTTTTTGCTGATTGATTCGAATTTGATTAGAAATAAAACAAATGTTTCGGAAAAAGTTTTGAGGTGAATCAGCGACTCAATTGCTATATTAATTGTAAAATATCCTCTTTATTGCTTTATAATACTTTTTTTTTTACTTAAGAGTGATGATTGTTACAAATTAACATTTTAATAGAAATGAGGATGCTAAAATTTATCCAAATTAAGTATAAATGTACTATTAACACAAACTAACGAAACGACTGCCCTTATCAATAGAATCTTATCACTCGAATGCAACAATTATTTCTATTTTCTTGATAAATAATATAGCGATAATCACCCTGAAAGTTTCGTTATTATATATTGGCGATGAATTTCATTTGTTTATATGCGTCGTTTTTAAATACAATCACGACGTACAGCAAAACTAAAAAATCAATAAATTCGAACATGAGCAGTTCGATATGTTCGCCATATGGTCCTAGTTGACAAGAGACAGCAATGTGTATCATCATTTCCATCTAATAAAACAAAGTGACCTTTTACAAATAGAAGACGATTATCCAGACGGTAAGAATTTGAAATTGTTGATAATATTGGTTGGTGGAAAAGCACATCTGATCTTGGGGTTGAATAGAAGCATTAATAATTGTTTTTAATTTGTATATATGGACAAAATATTTATTCTTTACATTTGCATTAGTAATTTTACAAATAAAACCCGATGAATTATTGAACCAAATCATTTTTATCACACGAGCTTTTGCATTACGCAAATTCTATAAATAAAATCCGATATTCATATTTTGCTGCAGGTTGCTCGATATTGTACCCAATAATATTAATTTAAGCAGATTAATAAAGTAAATGCATGCATATACATATATGTGTAAATACATAGGTAACGTCGTTTATATCACATACTTTGTTACATTCTGTTATCAAAAAATAGTGGTATGTACGCTTCCGCTACTGTTTGTGCGTGTTATAGTCCTGAAGTAGTATTCAGAATCGTTTAAGAAGGTAGTGCATAAGTATATCAAAATGATTGCTACGGAATATCAACCGGTATATTTTTATTTTACTATTTTGTCTGTAGCATTTGTGCTTGTATGTTTCCAATTATTCATTTAATAATTTTTACGAATACATTTTGGCCTAACGGAAATCAAATTAAAACACCATTTTCCCCAAAGATGCATTACTTTAATTTGGTGATACGGATTTTCAAATTTCAGTTAAAAAGGACTAGAAAAATGGCTACTTATCCTGGCATGAGTCTAGGCGGTGAAGTACGTGAAAGTGTATCCTTGGACGAAGACGATTTAAGCGACGTAGAAGACGAAGTATTCATTAGAGATGGAAAAAATGGATACAAAGTAAGTGCCAAAAATTCTAAAAGCTTTATAGCATGCATGAATAAAACTAATCACAATATTGTTTATTATACATTTCCCTTCTAATAAGAAAAGCTCCATATCTTTTGAAAAGTATCAGCTTTAAATATTTGCAATAAGTTATAGAGCATCAACAGGTGTCAGTAATAAGTTACTAACAATAATCAAAATCCTTTTATATGGAATATTTATTATTTTAATATACTTATACAAAACAGAAGTTACCAAAGCAATTTCTGTTTTTATTTGCAGTTTGCCGAAGAAGTAGGCGTAAAAAGACCATTGATGGCACCACGACGTAAGCTCACCAAATCAGATTTTGGCAGTCGAATAAAGAATAGGTCTATGTGTTGGTCCCTCTGTCGACCTTGCTGTTATATATTTTCGGGGCTAATTCTTTTAATAGGTACGTACTTTTGCGTGGCAACTGCAATCTGCTTTTGCTAGGCGCAATAACACAGAAGTAGAGTGTATGCACATTTATTTCATTTAATTTTAATTGTAGTAAAGTATGATGTAGTAAGCAAAATGTATTTTATTCTTGAATCGTTTTTGTAAGACTCCTTTGGAAATGATCGTTGATTATGTGCAATGGATTTTTATGGGACTTGTTGAGAGGTTTTGATAATATTAATTTGATAGTTTCATTTGTACATCAGATTGAAAATCATTTACACAGAATCAACAATATATTTTGTTTTTGTCATTATCCATACATGTTTTTCTTTTAATTTTATGCTTAAAAGTAAAAGGAAGTACATAAAAACACGAAATATATTTCAAAAAGGCTTTTATTTTGGTATTTGCACAATAAACTACACCCAACCATGAAATCGTCTCGACTCCACAGTGTACACTATAGCAGTAAAGTTAGACGCAAGTGTCTTTCAGGCCTTTTACTTATTTATAAAAATTATTATGTTTGACTTCTGTAGACTGTTTTATTACGGCAAGATAATACTTGAGCCTTCTTCAGATATTGACAAATCGTTACGTTCTACAATTGCTCATGGCTGACGTTTCTTCCTCACTTGTATAGAACATCTTCAGAGCTGTTGACTTGAAACTGGTTCCGGAACACAGTTTCAACCCAGAAACCACGGAGTATTTTCCAATTTGTTTTCCAAATGTTAACTTCAGTTTCATGTTTCAAAATACGAGAAGGTAAAAATAGAATAAAAAAGAACTCGATAAGCGTTCTTTTTTATCCTATTTTTTTTTACCTTTGCTAGAGAAAGACTAATTTTTCTTTTTATTTTTTCATTAAAAAAAACTCCACAAAACAAACAATGGACCTATCATAAATTTATAAGTTCTGAATGCTCCTTATCTTATTTTTATTATTGGAAAAAGAATTGAAAAATGTCAAATACGCACAGAAAATTGATTTTCTCGATGGAGATACCGTTTTTATATCTTTCCATAACTTATTTGTGTTATCTGATTTTCAACCTCATTTGTCCTTCGTTTTTCTTAATCTTCATAAAATCTCCTGGTTTCAATTTCCAAAGCAATAAAAGTCTTCTCTAAAGTGATTGGTCTTTGATGATACTTCTTGAAATGTTCCATGTTAATGAATGGCTTCACATACGCAATTGGGAAACCAACCCTTGAAATACAAAAACTAGTTCTATTTTGTTGTAAATCTAATTGGGATTTTAAAATAGCTATTAATAGATATTCTCGTTATACAAATAACTAGTTCACCATCACCTAGTCTTCATTTAATCTTTATTTTAATGGTACCAGACTTTCAAAATCTTCTCATACTTTAAAACTTAACATGGAAGTAAGTATCTCATCCCCCGTAAGTTAATTTGTTCTTATTCCAGTTCACTTGCCCCCTACAACATTATCACCCTGCTATAAATAAAGCTTGTAAAATAATAGATATTTCTTACCATAAAATTTCTCGTAAAAACAGGTTCACAAACTCATCATCATCCACGCTATGCTTTACAGCAATTACTAAATGTGTTCCATTTTGTAACCCATACGATAAGAATTTTATTATTAGTACATTGTTAATATTCCGCCACTATTTCATTTACGGCAGCTAAGCCATCTTATCGTTACGATAAACAGATTAATGGTGATGAGTTTGTGCTTTCATTTCGCTAATTAGCTGTTTTTATGTTTACTGAATTTAATCTTTGTAAACATAAATGCGTTTGGATTGTATCATATTGGGCATGGATACTGAACAGCGATAAACATGTTCTGTTTATTATGTGGACCTAAATGACTTTTTTACAAATTCAATTATTGTTTTCTAGGATTAATAGCCCTAGTAGTAATTCTAGTCTCATTATTTCCTCTACCAATCGATAAATTTAAAGACTGGCTGATCTCTAAGACGAAAGAGTGCTTCACAGAAAAAATACTACCCTGTAGTGACTTAGTGGTGACTGACGTGTGGTCAGTGAATCTACCAAAATTAACTTCCGAATCGGCCGTCAGAGTTGTCGATATTAATCTAGATGGAGCAGATGATGTGATTTTTGGTTTCGGAACTGGTATACCACTTATTTTTGAAAAATATGACGTAGTTTTAAGGAACATTTTACAGGCGATAATTACGACATAAACCCCGATATATACTGCAAAATGTTCTTCAATATAGAACCTCCCTGTGGTGGAGGACTTGTTGCCTTAAACGGAACGACTGGAGAGATAGTATGGCGAAGGTGGTTGCCCCATGCTGTGTTTATTATTTATTGCACTTACGATGTTAATGGGGATGCTATACCGGATTGTTTAGCAACCGGAAAAGCAGGAGTAAGTCTTTCTAGTTGATCAAAAAAAAATTTCATTCACAATGCTACTTCTTCCAGATCTTTTGCATGATAGATTCTAGGAATGGCTCTATCATTTGGCAGTTTGATAACAAGTACACTCCAGATCAACCTTTGATCATAGACGTTTATATGGCCAACTACGTTCCCGACCAAGATAACGATGGAGCTTCAGATATTTTGGCGGCACATACTTCAAAAACTGGTATCTCGGCTCATTTTAATTATTCCCTGAAAAATTTCACTCATATTTTTTTTTTCTAGATTTAGCAAAAACTGGGCATCTGATACTCGTATCTGGTCGAACAGGAGAAGAAATAAAGCGAGTGGAAACGCCTAATAACTCAGAAACTTTTTATCCTCCACAAGTGTTATACAACGAGAGAGATGTGTATATAATCTTTGGCACTGGTAGTCCGACATCTCCAGGGAATTTAAGCGTGGTTCCCCTACATGATCTGGTAGAAGGGTATATGGTGAGTTAATTGATGTGTGAAAAAGGCATTTGATTAAATACGTCTTTGGTTCCTTCAGGGAAACGTTACCACTTTATACCAAGATATTTCCAAAGGCGTAATGTTACCAGGAGTTTTTGTGGATATTACGGGCGATAATATTACTGACATAGTCGTTTCTATGTTTAATTCAACTACTGTCGCAATAGATGGAAGTAGTTTCAAACAAATTTGGAACTTTAGCGTTCCAAATTCAGAAACTCTAAGCGTACCAACCCCAGCTTATTTCAACGAAGATAATGTCACGGATTTCTTCGTTAAGTACCAGACTGGTTCTGGATTTCCTGTGTATTACTACAGCCAGGTGATTATTTTTTTTTTGACATTAAAAACTGCATGGTTCAATTCAATTATGTTACAGGGATTTATTATAGATGGTAAAACTGGTAAACCAATTTATACTAGCCCCATTGTAGACAGTGTTGGTTCTGAAATGGGAGGACTGGCTTTGTCTATGGAGCACAAAGGACTTGATTGGTTCTTATTTTGGACTGCAGATTGTAAAAACTTTGAGGGTCATCAAGAGATGTATGAATTCATATCAGGTTGGTACCTTGATTCTAACGAATTTCCTATTTCCTTTTCTTTCCCCTTCGAAAGAAAGATATTGCATTTATATGTTTTAGGAAGTACCAGCAAGCAAGAGAATCACGCAGATATATGCAAATTACGTTTCAATTCGACGATGTATACCAGGTTAAACGCTTTGAATCAATACGATCAACCTCCAGGCTTGGAGATATACAATTCTGGTATATCTAATCGCGAGATCATAAATTTTTGATAACGTTTTATTCTTTCGCAGATTACCGCTGGCCTATAGAGTATAATAACACGAGAACTCCGTTGGAAGAGGCAAGAGAATACATGGCCTTACACCCGGAATTCAATACTCAGCATACTGCTTCAGTGCCACCTGCTGATACCTACAAAGCCAATGCAGAGTCGCTAACCATGAAGCATAAAGATAGTAGAAATTACAGGCATAGGGACAACCAGAGAATGGAAGATGAATATTTGAATAACAGGGGCAGAAACGCGGTACAGAACATTTTAAAGTAAACATTCATATTTTAATTATTGGTATTTTAGGAAGCCCAAGACATCACCCAATATCCTCAAGAAGACGATTTTGAAAATGATTATACTTACCCAGATATGACGGACATGAATCTATATTCCCCATCCAAACCTTTAAATGACGAAGTCGACAGCGGAAGTAGAGATGCACGTAGCAAGAAGAAAGACCATACAGAAAAGGGAGAGAGGACAACTGAATCCATAGGCAAAACACAGAAAAAGAATTTGGCGGACATCACAAAGCATGGAATTTACGACTATAGGAATATCAGAAATGCCAAAAACCGATTACTTCAAGACCTGAACGCTATTCCCAACGAAATTTTAAAAGACACCTATTTCAAGAATTCTGAAAAACAATTGAAACGTTCAAGATTCGAGCAAAGGGATCTGTTCTCGCACAGGGACAGAATTAAAGAGAATGAAGATGTGAAGAAGGCTATAGAAGAAGAAAAGAAGACAATTTTTAACGTATCTGAGAACCTGTGGAATTTAGAGTCTGAAAAGGAGTTGGAAGATAGAGAGAATGCATACAGTAATATAGATAAAAGGGAAGCTAATGAAAACATAACCGGGATACCGAGATTAACGTCAGTTGGTGAGCACGAAGGAGATATCAATAGTATGTGGTTTTCATGGAATTATTTCGCAGGTTCCTTGATGCAATCCACCGATATCACTGGAGCTTCAATCGATGTAGTTTTTCTGACATATTGGCTACCGCCAGTAAAGGGAGCGCAGTTGGTATTGGAAAGAGATGTGCAATGTATTAGTGATAAACTCAAAAAAGCTTTGGCATCTAAAGGTTAGTTTACTCCGCTTTAAATTTTAGACCACAACGGTCAATGCTTCTTTTCCAGAGAAACTCATGAGCTATGAAAAATCAACATTGAAAGAACTCTTCAAGAAAGAATGCATCGAAGAACGATTTCGGCAAAGCACTAAATCCGAAGAAGATCAAAATGGACAAGACCAAAATTTCCCGTACTACAGCCAAATAGCTCGACTGAATCTGGGACAGATGACGGTCTATAGATTGCGGATAGAATGCAAGTGTCAAAATTTGCGGAAAAGGGAAAGATGCGCCAAGTTCTTCGATTTGCACACTCAAGGTTGGCCAGCTTATCTGGGCAGGAAAGGTAACGGAATATTCATGATGAAAGCTTGAGAAGTTTCGCATTTCCTTATTTCAACTCATCATCGTCGTTACCTTTTCTCCATGACACAACTCTGCGGAAGAAATAGACTAAAACATATCTTGGGTTTCGAATTATTTACTAAAAGAATTTGGAAATTATCGCACAAATTAGAAAATTAATTGTAAAGGATTTTGAAATTAGCTTTGAATTGTTGGGCTATAACATATATTCGTTTCATTTCTAAATTTATTGCAATGATCAATGGTCTTCGAGGTAATGGAAGCCGAGAATTACAAGCATTTTTAAAGAATTCATTTTCTGACATTACTGGTAAAACAGCCATACACAATTCTAATTTAAAAAATCGGCCAACATATAGATTAGAATAAGATGATTTTTTATTAACAAAATATGTATTGCTGCTTAACCTTGCTGTTTGCTGCTTTCTTCTATGATATGATTACAACAGTCACTGTCGTTTAACAGCTGTTAGTTGCTCAGCTATGGTGTAGCTATGACGTTCTCTGACCAAAATAGTAAAACTACATTTTCCTTTTGCACGTATAGTCTGTTCAAAGATTTTGACGCACTATTGCTAACTTTATTATTATTAAAATTATAAATCGGTAATGGAAGCCTATCGTGATTTTTATGCAGGAAATCTATGCATTTGGATTAAAATAAAACCTGCCGTCACTTTTTTACTGTTCGTTTTAGTAATGTAGTGTATACTTTTTATTCTCTTTCAGAATTCTGAAAACTATACTAGGTGTTCAATTAAAAAATGTATTAAATTCCTAATTACTTCAATAATTCTTTATTCAATTGATTTTTTGCTTAGTTTCTGTGACCATCATCATGCAGGTTGAATTTTTTTCATTAGGCATTTACATCCAACAGCTAATGACAGTTCAAAGACGGTTGGGGTGGGTCGAAAGTTTAAACAGTTTAATGATAAATAGAAAGAAATAGCTTCAAACTTCACAGAAAATATTTTCTATATAAGTATACTATAAAGTTGACAACTATACACAAGCAACAGCGACATCCAGCGGAAAAACTAGAACGAATATATGTTACAAATTCTTCCAATATGTAATTTCATAAAATTCACGATAAAAATAACATTTATTGTTTTTTTCTATTTGTATATTTTGAGGTCTTCCAAATATAAGAGAAATTAATTAAATGATTCACCGAAATATAAAGCCTTTTTACCCTAATGGTTAACACTAGATGTCGTTTACTATTAGCTGTGCAAGACAAAAGTTAATTAATGAAATTAATAACAGTGTCGTCATTATATTTGCTATATGACTGTTACTGAAAACCCCATCGTTATATTTCTTGGTATAAGTTATTCTGTGTAATTTCTTTGATACAAAACTTTATAATAGCCAAGTACTGTAGATCCGAGTGTATTGTAATATTTCTTCTAGGTTATTCTTAGTTGTTTCTCTCAGGCACTAGAATGTTTGAATCAACCCTTTTCATGTTGTCCTTTCTTGTACGTAATTTTCTGTTCGAGCTATTTATGTGTGTATGTACAGGCCTGTGATAACTACATTTTCGTCGGCCATCTATATAACCTAAAACTACCCTTTTCGTATCGTAACGAGATTTTGATGTAAATAATGATATGAATTAGCGACAATCTTTAAAGGAAATATATAATAAAAACGAAATAAAAAGGCGAAGGTATAAACTATCATGATAATATTGTACGGACATATAACTACTATAAAAAAATGTAAATATACGTATATTATGTAAGATGCATATATATATGACACATGTGAATACATATTTTGTATTGCATAATATTATAAACTACCAAGAGATATATCTACAATTTAATGTTTGTAAACATGTACATTCTATGTAAACTGTAATGTTTTATATTTTAAGTGACTACCTTATATATTGTATAAAAGAAAAGCAGGTATGATGTATAGGATGTTTCGGTTGATAAATAAATTTTATTTATTTAAGGTTTATCTTGTCTATATTCAATCCATTCCATGTAACTTCCAGCACCTCCACCAAGGTTGTGACGTGTACGGTCCTTGGCCACAATACTCGAGCCACCTCCGATTTTAGTTTTATAATAAAGTAGATCAATAATTGTTATTACAGAGAGTGTTAGAAAGGACCCAAATAAGTGTTTTAATAATATTATCGGTACTACATTTTACCTTCAGTACTTCATTTGGCGTTGTCTGCATACTGCCGAGCAATTTGTTTGAATTTTGAAATTATTGCGCCACTTACCTTCAATATTGGCTATTAATTGCTGTTTATTATTGTGATGTTAGAATAGGTGTGCGTTTCAAAACTCCCCATTTGTCAATAAACCTGGGCAATTGAGAGGCAGTGCTTAAGTACAATATGTGAATTAAATGTAAAGTTACTGCAAATATTTCTTTCCGTTCTCTAATCATTAACCTTACAATTGGTGTAAAGTTTCGTCCAGTTTCGAACTCTTTTCATCGCAAGCATTAGTTTTGGTTTCTTAACGGAACGTCTGCATTTTAACTCGATTTCATATATTTTATTTAGGAAAAGCTAACTAATTACAAATAATCCTAAACTCCATGCTTCACCTAAAGGTACTGCACTACCTATTGACGATGTTTAAATAAAATACCAGAATTATATATTGATAAGTTAGCAACTAAGGAAAATTTAAATTAAAAAAAAATTAATGAATAATTTCGAATACCAAATATTTAAAAAAATACAAAAAAATCCTAATTAAATTATCTTAAAAAAATATTTGAAATTCTAAGTTTGATTAAAGTTATTAATAAACACAAAAAAACTCAAAACAAGGTGCAAATGAAAGGTTTAAATTGACAGCAAAAAAAAAGAAAGAAAAGAGACGCTAAATTATACTTCGTTATAAATAAAGAAAACTTAAATTAACTTACATAAATGTACATCGACGTTAGGAGATGACATACGTTTATCGGTGAGGGAAGAGAGGAGGCAAGCGACCAGGACGATAACCGATGATCCAACAACAGTAAATCCGTACACAGTACGTATCTTGACAATGATATAAAACGTCAGAAAGATTCAAATATCGCAAGAAGATTTTTTTTCTCCAGGTGATCGGACCCTATTGGTGCTATGCCATCAAGCAAGTGGTGTGGAAGGAGCGTTGTTGAAAAAATCAATCGTCGTACATCGAAGTGATGCGAATCGAGGCAGGAGTTTGAATGTATCGCGAAACGGTATACAGTCGCTTATACAGGTGTATCAAATAAAAAAGTAAATTTTGCTTGGGTGTTAACTACACGACATATAAAGCACAAACCCACCGAAACCGGATTTCATCATTAAAGAATAAAAAAAAGTAAAATTTAGAGCCAAAAATTCTTTAGTCCGGGCCTGATGCAAGGAAATGTCATGTTAAGCACCCGCTAAACGGGGTATTATGTATAAATACATTGCACTCATTTAGTATTATTCTTAATGGTATGCCGTAAGTTCATTTAATGTCATTCTGAATAAATAAAGGCTCTTGTAAAAATAGCAAAACTGAGGCATTTTAAATTTCTTCTTTTTATAAAATAAGCATTCCTTTTTGGTAAGAGCATTCTACGTAAGTCTACAAAGTATTATATTTAATATCCTGATAAGACGTTCGAGTTTCATCGGATATGCGACTTCAGTAGTTAGAGAAAACGTAAATATTTTTCTTTTGCTTTGTCAAATCGAGAGTTAGTTGCTAATAAACGGTACCACATGAATCTGAGTTATTTCTTTTGGATTTATTTAATCATATAACGCAAAATGAATTGAATCGAATCACACAGAAATAAATGTAGATACAGAAAATTTGCAAACACACCTTTTTACTATGATGTCGCCCGAAAATGAATCTGTACATTCCCGCGCTTTTGCCGATGCATCAAGCTTCGATTTTCTTTATATGAAATCATGATGGTCCTGAAAAGAATCGTTTTTTCGAGACGGGAAGAATTTAAATAAAATGTTCGAAGTGGCTTGCACTCCAAGCGGGGATCCACACAAAACGAACAGCGGTAATGGCTGCATGATAGTGGTGATAGTGGGGGTATACCCGGAACAGCATTATGTTTGGCCCAGGTGCGGCTCTAGCCCACGGCATTTATAAAATGTTTTTTCTCGTTAATGCTTACAGATAGACCCCCTGTGCATTAAGACTTTTTGATTGTATATGATTACAGCTGCTACATATTATTATATTTACCTCTATATCTGATACACCCTGTATAAGTTCCGACTGGACAGCGCGCAACTCCGCTTAGATGTACTCTGCGCCAGTGGGATGCATGCGAGCAGTGCACATGTGAACGCAGTCTGGGTGCAGGTGTGAATGCACGTGCGATCTGTTTGTTTACAATTTTAGGATGCCTTTGACCGAAATTGTGTTTAAAATGAAACTGAAATAATTAATTGCGAAACTGTTTCTGGGTGAATTTTAACGAAATTTAACAGGGTGATGCGTCAGATTGGATATAATAATTAAACGATTTAAAAACTTGAAAAAATACGTAAAATAAAGATGCAGGGCGACAAAAAAAACAACCTTGGATGCTGATTTGACATTGTGCGAAACAACTAATTAACGAATTTCTTAATAACTGATGAATGTAATTCAATTTTTTCTAGTACAGAGTGAAAGACTATACCATTATGAAACTATTAGCGGACGCAATATTTAGAAATTTGGAATTTAAGCAAAAACATAGCGAAATAAATATTAGTTCGTTAACTAAACGATTAACTATAGGAGAAATATGCGCTAAAATGCGTTTGAAATAAGTGTTTTATAGGAGAGCGATTTAACGGGTAATATTACATAATCACGAGTTTACTATAAATTGCTCAGCTATCAGTTATTATATTTGCGGCCATGCATTCGCCAAAATGTAAGGGAAAACCATGGAAAAACCTCACTCTGGTAGCAGGATCTGGGAAGAAGCTCCTGATAACCAGCAAATTATTATTATCCTTCTGAGTTTGGAAGACGCAGCCTCCACGTCCCGTTTTTCACACATCATGAATTTTAAAATGAGATAGGATAGATCAGTAGAGTAAGCTAAAAACAACCAAAATAACAGCAGTACCTATTTCAATATTTAATACAATAACTTAACGACAGGACGATTATCCCTAATAGAATTTTCACTTTTTGCTACAAAATGACCACGTGGTGGTGGTAGTGGGAATAATTTCTTTCATTAAGCAAGCAATACGCTGCACAGTGGTCCAGGGCCGGCAAAAAATCAGTTTTGACAAGTATGAAATCTAATGATATATTTGCCGTAAATAGTTAGTTAAATGTTCAAACTTCATGAAAAATGCTATTTTGCAATATTTCTTCGTAATAAACTATGCAATATCCCCGCTCAAAGTTGGCGTAAGTAAAAATCCTGAAATAACCACATATTTTTGTTAGAATTAATAATGCTGTATTTTAATAAGTTGTTCTCTAAATTGAATATAAGTTCTGGAGTATGTTCTATGGTCCTTATAGTTTATATGACTGCTAAAAAAAAATTGATCTAATTTGTAAAATGCTTGATTTTATCAACAGTTTTCTAAAAACTACATTTATACATGAAAAAAAAGTTCAGGTAGACTTTTAGTGGTCATCGGCAATTATCGACAACCAGATTTTTACATGTACATGATCACTAATGCCTCTAGTATAATGTCCAAAAGAATCAGCTGCTCCTTTTTGCTCCTCTCCGAGAAAATCATATTTAATTGCGAGCATGTCTAATAAAGTTGCCATTCGCCATTGTATTATGCGGCCGACAATGTATCTCCATATATCATCTATAGCTACATTTATATTTATGTGTGTTTATGTCAATTTGAATGTGTGTAATGTGTGTACTTGTATATAGGTATCTTGGTCTATTGATTTTTAATTTTGAAAGTTTTAGTTGATAGAAGCTTTTTTTTTTATTATATACTTATCTGCCCACGAAGGTATTTATGTATTGGAAATAAAAGCCATATTTATTCTAAGAATGCGTATATGGTATTTTTTTTTCAGATATACTGTAATCCTTAAACGGAAATGTAGATTTAGTTTGGAGATATATTGCCTTTCTTTCGTACTACAAAAAAAAAATCGTTTTTTCTTTCGTAAAATAAATGGTAAAATGTTTTTAAATTATTTTGCAATACATGTTTTAGCTCATTCTTTGGCTATATTTCCAGTGCTAGAGTATACTGTATATTTGGTGCCACAGCCTTTGATTAAACCTTAAGTATTATAATTATTATTAGTACACTACACGCGCGTATAAAGTTTATGGAATGCATATTACATATATTATATAGAATACCGATACAAAAATGGTCTGCTGTAACACTGGAACAAAAAACAATGATATTTAATACAAAGAAAAAGATTCAAGACGAATTTACGAAGAAATTGGGGATTAAAGTAAATTTTGTGCAGCAAGATTCAGGAACCAGCAATGATGGCAATACCGCTAGAAGGTTTTTCAAAATCCTCAAATGACTGCAGATATAACCGGGGTTGATGTTAGAACTAATTGAAAGACTTAGCGTAATTTTGCAAGTATAACAAGTAGTGCAGTAATTCATTCCGATAACTTTGAAAAGTACGCGCGTGACACTGCAGAATTATATGTAGTTAGGTATAATTGGTACTATATGCCTGTAAGCGTGCATAAAGTTTAAATTCATGGCAAAGATATAATGCTTTATCTGTAGGATTATTGTCAGAGGAAGCATAAGAAGCCCAAAATACAAATTATATGAAGTATGGAGCCCACCATTCGCGAAAATTTTCTCGTAAAGCAACAAATGAGGACATTATGCATATGCTGCTGCTAGCATCTGATCCGCTTATTTCGAATGTGAGACGTTTGCCTCCTAAAAAATTTTGAATTTCACGATGACGCTACAGATTTACTTCGAAATGATTCATAGATTATACCCTCAAATTACTCTCGAGTGTAGTACTCTTGGGACGCAGTAGCAGTTCCTCTTATTTTGGAATACATACTTTCTGACTTAAACCATATTCTCTTATTCAGTATCACTTATCTCACACACAATCATCATGAACCATTTAAAAGTTATATAGTAATAGTAATATTTTTGCAAAGACTAGACACCGCTAAATAAACTTCAAACTCAAAAGTTAATTCCAAATTATATTCTCGTATCACTCTCTATATATCATTTAGGTACAACGTTAGTAATTGTTGTATGTGCAATTCGGTTTCTTATATTGTTTTTTTTTATTATAGAATCTGTGTTTTAATTATTATGTTATATAGCGGCTAAAGCTTTGTACATATATATTCAATTATTTTCACCAATTTCATTGCCGTTAGAACAAATTTCTCTACTGTTAGTAATTAGTTCAGTTGTGTATTATTAAAAAGTATCTAACCATTTCTGTTTGTTTATAATAATGTTAACACATTTTTAAGCATAGCAAGCGGTTATAATAATTCTTCTGAATATTTTCTCATTTTATGAATATTTTCCGGTTTTGTATTATTATCATTACTATTATTATTGTTAATATTATTATACGTATGTGTATTTAACTAAAATAGTTAAAAAGAAAAACATTAATGAATAGAAACTGCAATACCTAACATTATTTGAATAATTTATGTATTTCCGCCAATAATTACGTCGTGATTTTATGCTCAATCTTTTTTTCTTTTATGCAATTCAAATCGCCTATATTTAATCTCATTATCTTGAAAAAATTATTAAAAAACTCCAATTCTATCAAAAGTTACAGATTTATTTTCGCAAAAGCGCGTTTCTGGACCACTGTGCGCTGTACCGTTTGTCAACTTTTCTTGCAATCCCACGTTGTAAATTTTTGTGAAGTTCTTGTGTCTAGGTAATAGAGTCAAAATACTTTTTTTTCTGAATATGTTTTTCACTTTGCCTTCACTGTAAATAATAATATTTCATGAACGTCAGTGAGCAAAACGCTCAATTATTGTGATACTTGTCACAATAATGGAACTATATCACAATAATGGAACTCTACTAACACTCTTTGTTATAATGCCATCCCAAGAGCCGTAAATTGATGATTAAGTAATTGGGAGATACCATAAATGCACCGCATTGAACAAATACTTCTCCAATTACTTACTCCTATACACTTTTACCAAACTATATTTTCAAGGTGGCATAGTATTGGGGCCAGGGACTATATTTCACCCATTCAAATTTAGGAAGCAAAAATTACAGTAAATCAGCTGTTATATATAACTGTATATAACAGTGTCGGAATTTTCAATAATACCAAAAATGTTCGCTTATGGTACCATAAAAATATAGCAAGTCAGAATTTAATCATAAAACTGCTTACACGTAGTTAGCTATCATTAATCACTCTAGAAAACGTATTGTACCCTACATATTAGTATTATTCAAAAAATCTAACATTGCACGTAACATAATCAATTTCCTGTATTTTCTTTCTCTTTTTCGAGCATATTGATCAAACATATCCTTGGGTATGTATATGTCAGCATTTTTGACGTAGCTATCATAGTCATGTAATCCTACCGACTGACAGTTTAGGAAGTGTAAACCTATTTTTGCAGCGAATATTTTTGCGTTAGAAATTTCAAGATGGGCAAGTACGGCGCGTTCTCACAAAGCAGGGCAACTGATTTGTTTTATGGTGAGGAAATAAATTTATGCGCTGTGGTTTTGTTCTACAAGAAGTGGGGTGTTTTCAGATCCCCTTTTTGTCGTATCGGGACCAAGGGACCATTATAGGCAAGCTAAAATAGCAGTAATGCACAATGCCAAAATGGTGAGTTTTTGTTTAGATATAGGATATTTGGATTATACAACTCTTCGAAGTATTAGTTATAAAATTAGTTTTAGTGAAAATTGGAAGATAATTCCTGCTGTGGTCAATGAAAAGTTTGAAAGGATCATGTGTTCTTATTACTTACAATAAATATATCGAGAAATATTTCAAATAATGCTTCTATTTTTACCTGAGAATTGCTATTATTACTATTTATATGTGCCTATTAGCAAAATAGAGGAACACAGAGTTAGGAATGCTTGAATGTTATCGAATTCAAAACAATGCTTTATAATGTGTTTGATCACATTCTAGTTTGGAATATTTTTATATATTAAAAATTAGTTGACTATACAAAAAAGAAGTAAAAAATAAAATGTATGAAAACGATAATCACCAACACAATATGTAATAAGTACACTAACACTAATTCTTATGATTCAGAAATCCCTGGATTGAATAAAATGACTCCTTCAGCAAGAAAGATTTTAGTTTGACTAGAGCTTTTTTTTAAGATTACTTTGTGTTTTTAGTTTATGTGATGTCGTATAATATTTGATTCTGAGCTTATCCTCCTGCCTAGTTTCTTAATACTTATACATATAGACATGGGCTACGATGAAACATTTAGATATCTCATGAAATATGGCATTCTCTGCTTACCTGAGGGAATGAGCGGGGGTTATTTCTACGCCCTTGAACTATTTCCGCTGAGCTTGATTTGACCCAAATGTGTGACTTTCATCTTTATCACACGAAGCAACGTTAATGTTTGTAAAAAAGGTATTTTGGTAAATGAAAAAAAAAACAAGATACTCCAAAAGACTGCATTAATAGAAGTTATCGTATAGCCATTGTTTAAATATATCTAGTTAGTCAACGTAATGCATTGTTAGAAAAATAAAGTATTGCTTAGGGAAGTGGTGCACTCTATCGGTGAATGTAAATTGATTTGAAAACGCGATAAATATAACAGGTATCTCGGTCAGAGAGAGAGACAGATTTCTGTGTTCTATCTACCTGCGGAAACGACGGGAATCCCGTATCGGTATGATGTGTGATTCACTCGCATTGGCCAGTTGTGTGGCCCGGGGAAAAGGGAGGGTGGATACACAATGACGCTGTGATGACGCACCTCGCGATAATTCTCGTGTTTGTTTACATTAGAAGGTTAATATTCTGAGGTATTCTGTTATAAATATAAAGAAATTGAAAATATATTGCAAGGCACGTTCTTGTTGCCAAAACATTAATTGAACAATTTTCTAAATTGATGTTTTTTCTTTTAAGAATAAAATATTTAAACTTAAAACAAAAAAATCACTGAAAAGAGAAAAGTTAAATCTAAAGGGACGAAAATTTGCCGAGAAAAAAAAAACATAAAACTACTTCTCAATTTTTAGTTTTCTTAGTTTTTAAATTAATAAGTTGTTTTGTTAACTTAATTTACTTATGTTTATGATTATATAATAATCAGAAAATGTTTTTTTATTAAGAAGAATAAAGATTTGGTTTGGAAGTACAAATCGCCATTTATTTTTACATATATACAGTATATACACCATTTTATTTATTAAAAAACACCATACACCATACATGATGACGCGTTTGCGCTCTTTCTCTTGACTGGCTGAAAAGTTACGAGGTAACCTTTGGGCAAGGTCCGCATATGCAAGGTTACCTCGTAATTTTTCAGCCAAATTAAGAGAAAGAGTGAATGCGCCATTATGTATGCTGTTTTTAATAAGTAAAGTGGGGCATATATGTAAAAATAAATGGCGATTTGTACTCCCAAACTACATATTTATTTTTTATAATAAAAAACGAATTTCTACTATTATGTAATAGTAAACATAAGTAAATCAAATAAAAAATATTATATAAATATAACACAAAACTTAGAACTACATACATAGAGTATAACATTAAATTAGACACTAAGAAAAAGTAAAGTAAAATGGTAAAAAGATAACCATTATATATTATCAAACTAAGTATTTATTCTTCCTAATAAAAACAAAACATTCTTATAATTCTATAATCATACTTAAACTAAGAAAACTAGAAATTTAGAAACACAAACTTATGTAATCTTTTTTTCTTTTTTTCTTGGCAAATTTGCGTTCTTCAGATTTAACTTCTCTCTTTTTAGTGATTTTTTTTTGTTTTAAGTTTAAATATTTATTTTCTTAAAAAAATCTTAAATTAGAAAATGTTTTAATTAATGTTTTGTCAACAAGAGCGTGCCTTGCAATATATTTTCAATTTCTTTATATTTATATCAGAATACCCCAATACTAAGGTTTCAAACTAAACAAACACGAGAACGATCGCGTGGCGCGTCATCACAGCGTCATCGCGTATCCACCCTCTCCTTTCCCCGGGCCTCACCTACAACTTACGAGGTAATCTTCTGTATACAGACTTTGACCTTTGGGTAACTGTTGCAATTAAATAATATTTTGCCGACACCTAAGAGGGCCATCTTGTATGTAGTAGTTTAACTATAAAACTTATATTTAAATCGAGGTGGACATCAACGGTGTGCCGCCATCTACCGCTTTTGTCCATAATGTTCAAAAATTCATTAACTATTTTGTCCATAAGGTTGTCTAACTAGTATGTATATAAACAATGGTATAGCTATTTCACAGAAAAAAGTGAAATAATTTAATTTTTCCCGCGCAAATTATTAATAATTACAATTTTTTGAAACAAAATGGTTTTCAAGAATGACAACATTTATGACGAACTTAACTTGTGATTTGTTGATGATTTATGATTTTATGTCACTATTTGTCGAGGAACGTTTCTTCTTTAAAGAAAGTTCAAAGAAGAATTATTTGAAAATATATTTTTGTATTTTATCGACAACCTGTCGAAAACTTTCGTATCCATTCACAGGATAATTAAATAACCGAAAAAGATTGTCTGCACTACTCGCACCCATGGACGGAATCCCGGGCCTGGTCGATGCCCGCGGTGATGTGAATGTATTCGTTTGTACCCACACGTGGCTTAACATCAAGGTCTGTATACATAAGGTTACCTCGTAAGTTGTAGGTGAGGCCCGGGGAAAGGAGAGGTGGATACAGATGACGCTCTGAATGACGCGCCTCGCGATCATTTCGAGTCAAATGAAATGTTCCCACTGGCGCACTATAGATGACACCACCAGTATTTTCTATTGTTGTACGTTTGCGGTAATATTTCCATAAGAGAATACTGCGGTGCCATCTATAGTACGCTACTGGAACATTTCTTTGACTATATAATATAATATTTGGTATTGGGGTACTCTGTTATAATAAAAAGAACTTGAAATTATGTTGCAAGACACGTTCTTGTTGACAAAACATTAATTGAAAAATTTTCTAAATTAGGTTTTTTGTAAAAAAATAAATATTTAGTCTGGGAATACAAATCGCTATTTGTTTTTACATATATGCACCATTTTACTTATTAAACACAGCATACATGATGACGCGTTCGCGCTCTTTCTCTTCACTGGCTAAAAAGTTACGAGACAACCTGGTATATACAGACCTTGGTTTAACATAACACACCCAACATAAAAATAAAACTTTTTAAATTGAATCTTATGGAAGACAAGTTACATTTTTATCATACTTCAATGGGCTTCAATTGGGCTATGTATCAAAGCAAAACACCTACAGTATTCCAGTTAAACATACCTATTTCTTAAAATACGAATTTGAAATTTTGAGAGAATAGTAGAAGTGATTCTCTTGAAATCTAAAACTTCCTATTTTTGGAAGTAGTAACTGAATCCCTTCTCTCAAAAATTGTGCGATAACCCTTTCCTTGTGCGCGCCTATTTATAGCAGAATAGTAGTGCTGCTAATAAATAAATAAATAAATTGGGGAACTTTGCAACCAAATATAGATAACCATCAATTGATCAATGGAGTTTTTTTCTTTAGTGGGGTATATAAAGGCTACGCAATCTTTTGCTTGTCAAGCAAACCACTCAAGGCATTTCACTAATGCAGGAACGATTATATTCCCTAATAAATGCAAAACCTCCATTGAAGCACTTGTCACAGAGCGCAATGAAATAAAGAAAATAATTTACGTCATTACAGACGGTACGTCCCTTATTCACGAGCATGTTCACCGATCTTCCCCATGTTCCTAAACAGCAAGTGGTATTAAGAACCAGCATTAGCATACCTGAGTATAGATCGATGTCTAAACCGACTATAGGAGGAATCGTTGATATCCATGGCGTTGATAGGCACAGATTTTTTCAACAGTTCGTATATTATTCTTTCAAATACAAAAACAAAGAACATTCAAATATTTGAAACTTGCAGACCAGTTAAACGTCTTGCGTCAATTGTTCCTTCTCTTACCATACACATCCCAACAGCTAAGGACAGATTGGAAGAGAAAGAAAGGACCTGGAAGGACCAGGGAGACGGCCACAAAGTCAATCAAAAAGTTCAGACGGTGTACAGAGAATCTTCAGCGCAAACTTCGCCTTGGGATCCGGATTATAAGATCGTGGAAGGCTCGCCTAATGACTTAGAAATCCTGAAATTAGGCTTCCTCAAATGGCGTAATTCAAAATAGAATTTTTCACCAAAAAAAAAAATTGTCTTCCATTCTTTTCCCCAAACAGGTGCTGGTTTACCCGTGGGCATGCACGAAATCAAACTAATCGAAAGAGCACGTATGAAGAGGCAATGGGAAAAGTCGCTGCCTCCGGTTTCCGACAACGCGAGCTTGAAAAAACGACGGGATATCATTGACGCCATGGAGCGAGAAGAGTGGGCTTTTCGAGAGCAAGTAAATTTATTTACATTCAGAAGTAATTAGCTTGTTTCGTTACCCGAAAGACTCTAAGTGTACTTAAAATGTCAAGTCTTACCCAGTCACTTCATTAGGAAATTCAAGATATCCAGGATCTGAGGATGAAGCTACTGGAGGAAATGCTCAACGAATTGTTGGCCAATACCAAAACTCGTAGCGATAAGAAAATGCAGTTATTCTGCAGGATGAAGCTAGAAGAGAGGGCAGAGAAACTACAAAAATTGAGAAGGGAATCTACGAGAGGTTTGTCTATGTCTAACAAGGGAAAGTCCCGGCATGTTCACCTCAATGTTGGTCCTGGCTTTGTCAGGTGGTAGTAGGAGTACGTTAGCCATAGATAAGCAGCCAATTACTTTGTGGAAGTATATATGTGGAGAGGGTTATGTTACGCGACGACTGTCCCCTATTCTTGCTGTTCAAAGCTGGCCTTCTAATCCTATTCCTTTTAGAAAGTGTAGAATATCAGAAGGCCCCAGGTTAGATAACTCTCAGGTGCAGTGCCCTTGAGTTGCATAGTGCTACGCAATTTGAGAGGAGATGGCTGGGTGTTTAATCCTGTTCCCCACAAAATCTACATTCAGATTCCTTTGCGCATCCAAGCTTATTCAGATGCCTTTTCAGTTTACAATTGCCTAAAAGTATTCCTATTAATATGCGAACATTGTTCTTCTAACTCAGATTGATGCATTCTGTAAACCTCTTCTGGTTATAGGTTCCCAGAAGAATTTTACTTTGCCTCATTCCCTGGAGATTCTCCCAATAATTAGTCTGTCTCTGACCCATTTCTCTTTTCAGTTTGTTCAGTATTGTACTGTCACTTATTCTGCAAGAGAGTTCAGCCTCTGCAAAAGGTATTTCAGTCCCTTTTTTGCCCCAATGCATTTTTCCGTGATCTCGTTTCCTTCCACCCCTGTGTGACCCGGAACCCACAGGTAGGTTACTTTATTTGTTTTGCCTAGCTCATTTAATTTCTCTAAGCATTCCCTGACCATTCTTGGAGCTGATTTCATGTGAGCTTAACGCCTCTCCTGCTTTCGATAATTTCTATTAATATTGAATAGGACGCATCTTTCAATAGCGTGTATTTCTACTTGGAAGATGCTTTGGTATTTGCCCAAGCTTTCGAAATACTTGGCCCTAGGCCCATATATTCCTATTCCAGTTCCCTCTGCCGTTTTGGAGCCATCAGTGTACCATTTGATGGCATTTCTATTCAAGTTCAAGATGGTGTTATGATCTCACTCGCTCTTGTTACTATAAGCTTTGTGGTGAATTCCTTCACATGTCATTCCGGGGCATGTCCCACGTTTGATTACCGTTAGGAGATTGAGGCCTATGTCCAATCGTTCCTTGACCATTCTGAGTGTGGTTCTTTTTGCCAGGCGCTCCAGCACAATATGGGGAGGGGTAAGATTCAATACTACCTCGACAGCTGCTGTAAGACAAGTTCTCGTAGCCCCAGTTATGCACACGCTTGCTAATCTTTCGAGAAGTTAATTCTCGCGTTGGTCAGATTAGTTCTTTTGCTCCAAGCTACTGATGTATAAGTGATGATCCGTCTCACTATCGCTGTATACATCCATTGTGGAAGTATAAATAGGTTAGTGTATGGTATGTAGACTAGAATTTAAGAAACGTTGTTACAAGTACCACAATCTAAAAGTTTGCGCCTGGATGATGACGGTGTTATTTTTTTTTTGTTCGGTATTTCTTTTTGGATTGGAAATTTATAAATTATACTTGTCATGTGTATTATGTACTGGTGTGTTATTTTCTTTTCTTTATATTTACATGTTGATATTTACCATAAAAAAATACATCGTATAGATTTTACCTCATATATTGACACAACAAAAAAAGCTTCGCATTTTTCACTTCTGCACTGATTAGTAAATAACTGATGAAAAATACACAAGCTGCTACATTTAAACTGCTCCCGATTTACGTTCAAAAGTACCTATTTTTACCTTTCCTTTATGAAAACTTACAAATGTCTATTTCTTATAAAATTCACTGGTGACGGATAATTAACTATGGATAGATTTATTTATCACTCACGAATTAATATGAAAAATACTTTTATTTACCGTCCACGAATGAAGATAGAAGCTACTTTTATCTATTGTCCACCATAAAGATAATAGATACTGTTATCTATCGTCTTCGGATAAAGATAATAGTTTATTTGTTAGTTTATCTAAATAAATGTTTGCCCAACTCTGGCATATATCTCTATCGCTTCAAATATAGGAGGGAATATTTCAATATTTGAGAATTAAATGAATTGTAGCGTTCAAATTGGAATTTTAGGTCCTTAGAAATAAAATAGCCATTAAAGCATCTGTTGTTTTTTTATTAATTTCGTTGTTGATTAACAACTTCATGATGGTGCGATATAATTGAAGTAGCATGTATTTTAAACCAATCTCCTCGCGAAGAAATTTCTCGCTGATTTTGGTTGAAATAAGCGCAGTTCTGCACTCTTTCAATGAATTGTTTCACCCCTGCCTCACGTCGGTAGAAATGTACGACGAAGGGCTGAAATAATGGAGTGCACTTTGGTAGAATAATCGTTTAAAGTGCATGTTAATTCGCTTCTAAATGCACTGAGAAAAAAAAATCATTGTCGTTAATAAGTATGCATTAATCCAAGCTAATTGTTCTCTTAAATAGTAACAAAGAAACATTATTAGTCCTAAGAAAGAATTATTTGAAACAAAAGGGAAAACTATTTTGATAACGGTTCCCAAGAAATATATATCATCTGATCGGTAATAGATAAATATTTGATAAGTATGTCTGCCCTGTAGAAAACTTACATAGAATATAGAGAATTAGTGTATTGAAATAGGAGAACTGCCATCTTTACGGCAATTTCTGTACTCGTAGAATATATTTAACGTATTTGCTACTATTATAGGTCAAACAACTTTGCTATTATATGCTTAGATCATGACGTGATGATTTAAGTAATACAATTTTGACGTAAATTTACTACTACATTGTCTGTAACTGTACTTAAATGTAGGTTACCAGTTTACAATCCTTAGAATACGAACCGTTTATGCTCGCCATAAGGTTGTTGTGGTGGTTGTAACAACATTTCGTAAATTCTAGTATTGAATACTATACGCTAATTTATTGTAAATTTCTGGCCAACATTTTGCAGAAGTATCCCAAGGGGTCTCCACTCCCACCTGGTAAAGCCAGGACCCAAATTGAGGTTAACATCTCTTATTCTAAATAAACCAAAAACAAAATATACCTATTTTTATATACAAATTTTAGAAAAACGTCGTTTAGATTTCAATCACAGAGGCATCATAATGAAATACCATCCAGTTAATGTGGTAGATGAGCACGCAGATTATAAATCTGAGCTGTACGCACCTATGATGAGACACGGTGTACATCCCAAGCGCTGGCACCAAGTGATTGACGACCATAATGCAAAATACCGCGCTAATTATAAAGGTTGTATCTTCATCTTGTTCCCAATCTTTGAGTTTATGACATTTACTTTTTTTGAAGGCATCGAGAAGTACAACACTCTACCAAGTTGGTTGGACAATGGTCCTAAATTGGACGATTCGAGCATCAAACTACCTGGAACGCGTCTGTGCATACGGGAAACTAAATGGACAAATCCAGTGTTGAAGCAATTGCATCTAGAATTGAAGAGTCAAAGGTTTCACTGTTTGTTTATGATTTTTATTGATAAATTCTTTTTATAGGTTTGAGAGAAGTCACCAAGAGACGCTGCAACCTTCGTGTCCGCGTACCACCGAAAGAAGAGCCGTTACCAACGCCTGAGGTAGATGAAGTCGACGATTTCACAGAAAATAATAATCAAGGATTGATCCTGGTGCAAAGTGTACTTCGAGCCGCGCGGCCCAAATACTGGTAAGCAAATGTAATCGTGACTTTTACTAACACCTTCGGAGAAATAAGATCCATATGGGCAAACACCTTTTTATAAACGCACATTGCAAAATTTTCTGATTTCGACCTAGGTGTTTGAAGGCAGAGATAACTGCAGGGAGCTCATACAGGAACTGAGGAGCACCCATGGTGTTCTAAGTAAGCAGAAAATAGAAGTATTTAAAGAGAAGCTGGAAGTCAAATATGATCAACGCGAAGAAGTGTTCTGCATAGCCAACGTAAAAGATTCAGTCCATTTTCCTTGTTATCGCACCAATTTTCTTGATGCATCCGCACCTATTTTATTCGTGAATTATTTTCCAGTCCAATAAAATACAAGAAGCCCTTAGTAGATTACAAGGAACTTTGGTAGGGACATTGCTAGATTTTCTGAATAAAGAACTAAGGCGTCTCCTTGATGAGAGGAAAGCTCACGCCTTGGGTATAATGGCAGAGAGGGAAAGACAACGAAGGGAGGCCGCTGAAGCTGGTAGAAGGCAATACGAATTACGGAGACGTCTGGAGCATGACGAAATGTTCAAACAAGTAATTTCTTTGCTACATATTTATAGATTTATATATTATATTATAGTGTTTCTTTCACACAAGGTGGTAAAGGTGCATCAAGATTCCGTCGATATGTATTTGGAAGACATCATTACTGATGGAATGGACTTCGCAAGCAAAGACGAAGCTAAAGAATATGTTTTAAAATTAGCACAAAAAATAGATGAAGAAATAAACGAGAAGAAGAAATACTAAAAGATAACATACTTGAACAAGAAGAACTAATAGCTGAACTGGTACATCATTTTGTGCTACCAGAAGTAGAAAAAGCCTTGGTCAGACAGCGTATTAAGAGGCGTCAGGATATAGGTTTGAAACGTATCCATAACGAATTGTATGAAACTATGGAATGTTTACCTAAACCACCACCAAAACGTAATTTTCAAAATTAAATTTTACAGAGGTACGTATATGTATTTTTTTTTTAAATGTTTTAGCTAAAAGAAGAATGAAGAGAATTAAACAGGAATCAATTATTAAAGCAGTATCATCAGAAGTGCTCGAAGAAGTTGTAGACTACGAGAAGATAGAGGAAGCTGAAGAGATTGAAGAAGCGGCGGGGGAGATGAGTGCTGAAGATGAGGAAAATGAATCCTTCGAAAAACCGCAAGAAATAACAATTTTCGCTCGAAGTCAATCTTTCGAAGAACCAGAATTAGTAGTGGATAATAAATCCTCATCTTCGGAGGTTTCGGAAGAATCTATGGAGTTTGTAACTTGCATAAAATACAAAAAATAATAGTATAAATTTTGAATACCTACACAAAATTAATCTAATAGACCAGTTGTAGTGATTTTGAAATGTATTCAAAAAGAATAAATAAAAAAAAAATAGTGATATACACCACTTTGTTTTCTTTACATTATGTTGGATATAATAATACGATTAAGGTTATATTATCATGCAAGTAAATTGCAAGTTGCAAACGTTTATCTGCCGATATACTAAAAAAATGACTAAATGGAGTTACATCACAAATGTAGTTTTATTGGTATACGAATGGGTTAAAATGGGTAGAGAAAATTTCATCTCTTGAGATTCTTGAAAATGAAATAGTTTATTTTTTTAAATTAATCTAATTAAATTTATAATTTTATGACTATAATGAAGAAACCACAAAAGCTTTTTAATGTTGATGAGTCCGACTTGGTCTATATTCTTTTCTACATTGGCTTCATTGATAGTTCTTGATATGGCAACCCTGGTGTACACACTGAGAATTTGAGGTTATGTGATATTTTTGTATTGTAAATACGGCTTCGTGTTGTGAGATGTGAGAAGATTATATCCATTATAATAATGATGTATTAATAAATTAAAACAAACCATGTTTTCGATTTGTAAGCAAACGCATCCAGCCACCGGCGTGGAGCACGCTATCAGTTGCCACTTTTTTAATAAAAACGAGAAAAGTCTTGTAGTTACCGCTGCGAATATCATAAAGGTGTTCCGATTAATTCCGGACGTTGAGCGAAGTAAAAATGAGAAATTATCAGGTACGAAACGTAAAACAACACCATACCATTAGTGTTCAACCTATGAAAATTTCTAGATCATAGACCACCAAAATCGAAACTCGAATGTGTTAGTCAGTATTCTTTATTCGGAAATGTTATATCAATTCAGAGTGTTAATTTAACTAACTCTCCTCGAGATGCATTGTTGCTAGCATTTCAAGATGCTAAATTATCTGTTGTCGAATATGATCCCGAAACCCATGATTTAAAAACTTTGAGTTTGCATTATTTCGAGGAGGATGAAATGAAGGCAGGTCACAATATCTGTTAATAAATGTTATTTGGTTCATACTATTAATTTTCAGGATGGTTGGACCCATCATTATCACATTCCAATTGTGAGAGCCGATCCTGAAAATCGTTGTGCCGTAATGACAGTATTTGGTAAGAAGTTGGTAGTGTTACCGTTTCGAAGAGAGAATGCTATTGATGAAAGTGATTCAACTGATGTAAAGCCCATGTCATCCAATTCATATGGTTCTCGTGCTCCCATTTTAGCATCCTATATGATAATCTTGAAAGAGTTCATTGATAAAATAGATAATATCATTGATATACAATTCCTCCATGGTTATTATGAGCCTACTTTGTTAATACTATATGAGCCATTGAAAACATTTTCTGGGTAATAAAAATTTTTTGTAACTTACTGTAACCAGGATTTTTAATTTTTTGTTTTATTTTAGGAGAGTCGCTGTGCGAACAGATACATGTGCCATGGCTGCAATATCACTTAATTTGCAGCAGAAGGTCCATCCTATTATATGGAGCGTTGCAAATTTGCCATTTGATTGCACGAGAGCTGTACCAATTAAAAAACCTCTAGGTGGTACATTAATTTTTGCTGTAAATGCCTTGATTTATTTGAATCAGAGTATTCCACCATATGGAGTATCTTTAAATAGTATAGCAGAAACATCTACGAATTTTCCTTTAAGTAAGTCGATGTTCAAATCATATTTAATAGCTTAAACATTCATACTTTTTTTTTAATTTAGTTTTCTTCTGATTTGTAATATTTAAATGAACGCCGTATTTGTAGATTATTTCTTCATTCCCATAAGCTGACCATATCACAGCAATTCCCTGAACTTTTTATGTTTTATTTCTAACATGTTTGTTTGCAAAAATATTACCTTCTCTTCTTAAAAAAAAACTGTTTGTATCATCTTTGTTCTCATTATCTGAGGATTTCTACCATTTAAAATTACTCCCACACTTGTCATATAATCTTTAATTTGATTAGAAACATCGGTTTTATTAAACAACCAATTTATTAGACCAACCCTTGTATCTATTTTTTTTATATTATTTTTGGTTGTTCCTACCTAAGTAGATATTCTCTTACAACACGCGCACAAAACTAATATTAACACCAGTTTTAAATTTAAATTAACTTGGAAAGAGGACGTATATGAAATTGTATCAAATATTACAACTTGTAGTGACTGTGATAATTCAACAATTAGAATGATAAAGGTTTCTTGCCTATTCATATTAAAGTCTTTGCTGCATGTTAACTATAACTTGCGGGAAAAGCTTGTTACTGACGTATGAAAGGGCGTATTGATTATTACATTGCCTCAAAAACAAAATCCAGAAAAGTATTCCCAATTAAAGGCATCAATTTTCTTTCAGTTCTGTCTAAAATGTTTGCAAAGTAATACATGGGCAATTATTAATTTATGTTGCTATTCACAATAGATTACCTTGGTACCAAGACTTTTGCCCTTGAGAATTAACTTTGTTTAAACTGTGTTTGCTTCTTCAGACTTTTCGAGTTCTAAAAAGTTAAAGAGAACAAAGATACGGTGGCCATTTTATTGTCACTACTATTACCACTTCGTTGGTGTTCTTATCATATCAGTCAATTCGCTGGAGTTCCTGTTTGTGTACTCCCTCATAATATGTAAAAGTGAATCACGATATTTACTTGAGTGCACTCTGTCAGCTAGAGTATCGCAGCGGTCTATTTTGAATCCTTTATTATTATTTTGAAAAAATATTCATAAATGTCTGTATGCTACGTCTTTGAATATTTAACCTATTCTACGGTGTTATGATTTAGCTATAGAGGCTACAAGACTGGTGTGCTTGTTCATAATTCTTTCAAATTTAGACAACAAATTGCGAAATATATTTAATATGCTTATTATAATTTAAATGTTCTTGAGATGTTAAGTAACTTTTGTGCCTCATTGCTTTTATCTCATTTTATGTTTCAAAGTGTATGAACACAGTTTTATTCTACCCAAACTTTATTAAGTTTCAAAAAGACTTTTTATATTTGCATACAAGGTGAAATGTAAATTATTATAGTTTCTCCAATATTTATTTGTTATAGTACAAGTATATTGCGGTACATGGATTTCAGACTTTCTTCCATGTCTTCTTCAACATCCATTTAATTTTTTTTTTCAATATCCTTCAAATACAAATACAGTCCCTCTTGTATTTGTCATACTTGTGGCTTCTTCTTCTACGAATAGGGATTTTTCTTTTTAGAGGTTCAAGAGGATATTAAGCTCAGTTTAGATTGCGCCCAAGTGGGATTTTTAGAAGAAGATACTTTAGTTTTGTCCTTGAAAAATGGGGAACTATATGTGTTGACGCTTTTAGCTGATAATATGCGTTACGTCAGAAGTTTTCACTTCGAAAAAGCAGCTGCTAGTGTGCTTACAACCTGCGTAAGACCCGATTTATATTTACTATGCCCTCGATGGAACTACAGCGTCCATATTATATTTTAGATATGCGTTTGCGAAAACAATTACCTTTTCTTGGGTTCCCGATTGGGGAACTCCCTACTATTGCGCTTTACAGAGAAAGATCAGTGCCAGATAATCACTTTAGACGACTCTCCAGAACCCAGCATAAAAAGGGCTAAAACTTCAAGCGAGCCGGAGAAAGTCTTGGATTCCATTAACGATTGCATGGCAAGTGATGTCCTGGATATCCGCGATCCTGAAGAATTAGAGGTGTATGGAAATGAGAAGCAAACTAGTTTGCAAATAACAAATTATATATTTGAGGTATAATTTTATTAATTTTTCTATTCTTTGAATAGCGCGCATATTGCTCTAAACTCATCTTATTATGTATACAGGATAGTTGAAGATTTTGTTATTTTTATATACAATTTCTGTAGGTCTTAGTATTATGAATTTTTACAAAAGCACGATTTATTAGTTACAATAAGCAAAATAAGGTGATATAAAGTGTTGATAGAAAATTATTTCTTTAGGTTTGCGATAGTTTATTGAACATTGGCCCATGTGGTAATATCTCTTTAGGAGAACCCGCCTTCTTGAGCGAAGAATTTCAACAAAATCCAGATCTCGATTTAGAACTAGTCACAACATCTGGTTATGGCAAAAACGGAGCATTATGCGTACTTCAAAATTCTATAAGACCCCAAATCGTTACTACCTTTACTTTGCCGGGATGTTTCAACATGTGGACTGTGTGTAAAAACGATGAAAAGCATGCGTTTTTAATTTTAAGTCAAGAAGACGGATCTATGGTGAGAGAATACAATTTAATCAATGATGATAATCGTATTTACTATCTCTGTTATATTATCTGTGCTTAGGTTCTGCAAACTGGCCATGAAATTAATGAAATCGATAATACTGGATTTTCTACAACTGTTCCAACTGTGTATGCTGCAAATTTGGGGAACAACAAGTATATTGTGCAAGTTACTACTGCGGCTGTTAAATTATTACAAGGTTATTCATATTTTTGTTATTACTCAATATAAATGCTGTTATATATTAACTGCTCTTCGCTTCGCAAGGCTAGAAATCTGTTCTGAACTGTATATTTGTGTACAGAGCTGGAATAGATAATTTTTATTATTATTATTATATTTTCTATACAGTGTGTTCAAAATGAAATATGCACTGTTGCTAACTTCGTTATTATTCGAAATACGTAGTCGGTTAAATTAGCAAACTAGTAGTATTTTTTCTCCTGATTATGATGGTGAAATCAGAAAAAGAATTGAGATCCGCTACTCTAGATTTAAAAATGAAGAAATTAAGGCCAATTGAATATGTTAATGCCTATTGAAATGATCAAGTAGGCTACAGTTGATTAATGAAAAAAACAAGAAGCAGATAAGCTTCTGTCAAAATTATTATATAGTCGACAAAGATATTTGAGCAAAATAGTTTAAATCCTGTTGACGTACATTAACAAGTTTTGTATGCTTGTTCTTTTTTTTATACTGCTGAGTACTGATTGATTTAAAAGGACGCAAAACTGATTTAAAAAAGAAAGAAAAAGAAAAAATTAATCAGCTGGCTCAACGGATAAAATTTTAAAAGGGCGCAAAAGAATTAAAACTTGAATCTAACCACGAAAAGTAAATTGTGAGTGAATAAAATCTGACTCTTAAATACCCCAAAAGTTTAAAAAGGTTTAATTAAAAATAAAAGAACAGAATTTTTAACCCAACGAAGATAATTAACAATCAAAATTTATTTTATAAAAGGATTAATTACAATTTTTGCGGAAAAAAACCGTGAACTGAAGGTTCTGGCCAAAAATAAAAAACTGCACTTGATTTTAAATTACAATAGGACAATGCTATTTCCTATACAAAGCAAAAGATTAGTTTGTTCAGGAAGATAATCCTAAATACACCAATTCAATTCACGTGGTTTCAACAAAATAAAACAAACTAAATTAAGCGTGGACAATTTCTAGTAATTAACAAGAATGAAAAACTACATGCAAGCGCAATGCTTTTACTCACCCAAACGAGGTGATAGATAAAATAAAAATGAATCAGCAAAATAGAAAAACGGAAAAATTTAACTCTTTAACTATAATGAGAACATTATATGTGAAACTGAAAACATATCTTCCTGCACAAAAATAATAAATGATCTTATATCTATAATGTGCACACATCAATACAATAACAATTATTATAAAGCGAATTCCTTGATGGACAAAAATATTCACAGAAATCAAATCTCAAAATCTCAAGAATTACAAAATGGCAGCAAAGATTTAAAAATACATCTAGTCACGTTAAAAAAGTCAACCAAGGAACTGCCTGACAAAACTCTACAACGCAGCCGTATAACAATACGAACAACGCAAGCGCACAAATCACCGACAAAACCTAGTAGAATAAGCATTGAATCAACCTAGCAAACGCTAGACACAAAAATGAAAGGAATTAAAACACTTAATAAATAAATCATACAATTAACTCGTTTAACTAAATTTGTACAAACTAAAATCTAAATTTGTGTATGATAGAAACTTACATACTTTGTAATAAGAATTTGCAACGCGCATTTAATCGTGGAAATCATAAAGAATGGCTCTTAAAATAAATATGAACTTAGTTTTAATAGATTTGTTAGTAGTAATATTTTTTCGGGTACATCTAAATCTATACAAAATGATTTAATAGGTTATATTTCTGTAGTATTACAACAAGAAATAGACACAGAAATTAAAAAAGCTCCGTTTTTTCTTGGCAAGCATATGAAACCACAGATATTTCTTGCAAGTCTCAATTCTCCATACTATTACGTTTATTAAGGATTTATTTTAAGTTTTTATTACCTTTTTATCTACCACCTCATCCGTTTTCCTATCCAGGCAAAATTTCACTCTCACCTCTACGTGGTTCTTGGTAAACAATAAATTATATTTATTTTAATCTTTTTTTTTCAATTTTTATTCTATACCTACAATGCTATAAAAATATAATTTATTGACCGAGAAAAGTTAGTTAGGTTACGGCAACCTCCCTTGTGCAAAAGGCACGAGCCGCCACTGGAAAATGTTCATGTAGACTAAACAGACTCGTATGTTTATCATTGCAATTATATTTTTACACATAAGTAATCAACCACTTGTCCCAATTCTAGAATTTTACATAACTACCCTAACAAAGCATGAACTAAAACTGTGCCTCATATTTCTAATAACCCCATTTGTGTCCCATGTAACGCACAGGTTCTTCATTTTAGAGATAACTAACCATTTATGATGTATCTGTTGTATAAAAAGTATCTTTAGACTTTCTAGTATCTGAGATACTTTTATCTTTAGACACTTTTGTTTTACTTTAGATACTTTTTAAAAGTATCGTTTCGCAAAGATACTTTTCCATATTTAAAAAAGTATCTTAGATACAAAACCGTGCTTAGATACTTCCAGCCCTGTTTGTATAGATGAAAACTCTTGTACTATTTTTATTATATTGTATATCTCTTACAAGTAATATAACAGAGCTTGAGTGAGATAAATTAAGAACTGCGGTAAATAGAAATCAGCTAATAAATACACATTTATTATACCTACATAGAATGTTCTTGCGTTAATTGTTTTTTCTTATTCGTTTCTTTATTTGATTAGGTACAACTCAACTACAACACATTCCGTTGGATTTAGGCTCTCCAATAATCCATGGATCAAGTGCTGACCCTTATTTAGCTATTCTAGCAGCCGACGGCCAAGTAATAACTTTAATGTTGAGGGAATCTCGCGGAATGGCTCGTCTAGTTGTTAGCAAATCAACATTAGCAAATGTACCGTCGGAACACGCAAATACATTTTCTCTTCATCTTAACAAATCTCGATACATTTCAGATGCCCGCCGTAACAACGTTATGTTTATACAGAGACACCTCCGGAATATTCACCAATAAAATCCCGGATGAGTTTACGCAAATTCCCGAAGAATACGACGTCGAAATAAAGAACGACGCTGAAAACGAAGAAGACCTCTTGTATGGAGACGATAGCGAATTCAAGATGCCCACGTTGAATCCTCCAAACCCAAAACCCAAAATCTTCCGTAATTGGTGGAAGAAGTACCTTATGGAAGTGAAGTCCACGTATTGGCTGTTCATAGTTCGTGAAAACTCTAATATGGAGATTTATTCGGTGCCGGAGTTTAAATTATGTTTCATCGTTAGGAATTTATGCTTTGGATATAAAGTTCTTGTCGATAGTTTGGAGTCTGTGCCCTTGTTGAGCGACGTGTCATCTGCCAGCGAAGCATATATTCAAAAGCAATACGATGTTAAAGAGATTCTAATGATTGGGTTAGGTAATCGGGGTTCTAGGCCGCTTCTGCTTGTACGATTGGAGAATGATCTGTATATTTACGAAGTATTTCGTTTCCCAAGAGGTAATTTGAAGATGAGGTTTAGGAAATTGAAGCACAGCATCATCTATGAACCGAATATTGCTGGGAAGATTGACACTGAAAGTTCGGATTTCTATATTTTGCAGGAACGGGTTTCAAAGTTGAGATATTTTAGTAATATTGCAGGTATTGTATTTTACATTTCATATTTCTTTTAACTCTAATGCGATTAGTTTATAATTCAGCGAAATCACAGTCTAATGTTTTGTTAGGCAATTTATTTATATGTTATGTTTATATTTATCTTCAGTATAAAAGCATTCATTTTTTTCCAACTGTTTCTGTCCTTGGCCTTATTTCCAACACAAGCAGGAATGTGTTCAACTTATAGTCGTTTTTGTTCTAATACATCTATCATTTATTCATTCGGCCTTTTTCTTGGCCTTCCTTTCTCTATATTTCTTGCTTTCTCTTTTCTATGACCCCTTATTCACTTATTTATTCATTCTAAGTTTTTTATTAATAGGACATGCTTTAATTATTGGCCCCTTATTATTATTATCATTAACAAATGCTATAATTATTGCATTTACTACCAGTTCCAACTCTAAAATTCCACCATACAGAATGTTGTTATGCCAGTCATATGGCCTAAGAACCAAGCCTTGCAGGACGCCAGTCGAGCTTCCCATAATCACCTTCCAATCGATCATAACCCTTTAATTTTCTTATTATTTCATATTTTTAATAAATAAAATAAATAATTTTATTGGTGTCAGTTATACAAAATATTTACACATGTCAAAGAGTAATAATAGAGGACATGTGTAAATAATAAATTATATTGAAGCCAAAAGTACTATGTTAACTTACGAAGATGAAGTGCATAATTAGAAAAGTTAAAACATTTCTAAAGTTTTGTATAATGCAGTTATTTTATTTATTTTGCTCGCTATTTCTTGTTTTAAACTTATTTATCTAATCTTGATGATTGTATCTAAATATTTCAAGTTTTTTTTTACGTTTTGTTTTATTTTCTTTCTAGTTTTGGCCTGAAGATATCTGATTATTTCCATTTAATTCTGTCTTTTAAGTATCTTACTATTTATCTGCAATCCGCATTTCTTTGTCATTTGCTCAATTTTTTAAGTTCATGTTATAGTTGTTTGTTACTATTATCAACAAATTACTTGTTTCTATATTTCATCCTTAGTACTTTTCCCCTGTATGATCCCTTTAAATGTTGTAAAATGTTCGGTTCTTTCCATTTTCTATCCAAATGTTATGTTGTTAAATGCTTTTTATCCGAAATTAATTGCTGTCATTATGTTGCTGCTATTTGTTATTGTTATCTCTTTTGTCTTCTTGCAAACAGCATGGAACTGATTGTTTGGAAAGTTGCTTGTAAATTACATATTTTTTAATTTTATTATTAATGAAACTTTTTTTTTGTGAATTAATTTTCATTCGTTCGGTATTTTTTGAATTGTTTGTGTCGTTTAACATTCTGTGTACTGAAAATTACTTTGGTTTTTCATTTATTTATATAACCATTGCAGTTCTTAATATTACCTATACCTGTTTTTGTTTTATTCATTACCTCTCTATTTCGGGCCTTATTAATTCTAAATTAAATCCTCTAACTAATGTTCTCTCCTTCGTCTTTGTATGCTTCTTCTTACGTTTTGTTTATTTTTCTCTTTTTGTTTTGCTGTGAAAATATATTATTTTTTTGTGAAATTTTGATGATATGAATTGCAATAAAATTTTCATTTATTTAAATTACTTGTAGTTAGCTTGGTTACTCAGTTGAAATTTTCTTTTGCAGAACCACTAAATATTTTTTTTCTAGGGTACAATGGTGTATTTATTTGTGGTGCAAATCCGCATTTATTATTCCTGACATATCGTGGAGAACTGCGGACACACCCAATGATTATCGACGGAGAAATCTTATGTTTTGCTTCTTTCAACAACGTAAATTGTCCTCAAGGTTTCCTCTACTTCAACAGAAAGGTTGCCCACACTTTTATTTTACATCCCATCTCAATTTGTCCTTATAATATTTCTTTCATGTACAAAGTCCGAGCTCAGAATCGGCGTTTTACCGACACACTTGAGCTATGACGCTCCGTGGCCGGTAAGAAAGGTTCCCTTGCGATGCACACCGCATTTCGTCACCTACCACTTGGAGTCCAAGACCTACTGCTTAGTGACGAGTATCGCTGACCCGTCGAAAGAGTACTATAAATTTAACGGGGAAGATAAAGAATTATCAGTGGAAGATCGAGGAGACCGGTTTCCATATCCACCCCAGGAAAAGTTCAGCGTTATGCTATTCTCACCGGTTTCTTGGGATGTTATACCGAACACGAAAATTGATCTGGAGGAATGGGAACATATTAATTGTCTTAAAAACGTTGCCCTCGCTTACGAAGGAGCTAGATCTGGTTTGAAAGGCTATATAGCCATTGGTACTAATTATAATTACGGCGAGGATATCACTTCTAGAGGAAGGGTGGGTGAATTAAAAAAGGAAATAAAAAAATTGCATTTGTAATTTTTTTATTCTTTTTAGATATTAATATATGATATTATAGAAGTCGTACCCGAACCGGGACAACCCTTAACTAAAAACAAATTTAAGGAAATCTATGCTAAGGATCAGAAAGGTCCTGTGACAGCTATATCGCAAGTTAAGGGATTTTTAGTGTCGGCAGTTGGGCAAAAGGTTTCTTACTTAAATTGTTTTGTTATTTTTTTTAACATGTTCCCATTGTTTTTCTAGATATACATTTGGCAACTCAAGGACAATGATTTAGTTGGTGTTGCGTTTATTGATACACAGATATATACCCATCAAATACTGTCGATAAAAAGTTTAATTTTAGTTGCCGACGTTTATAAATCAATTTCTTTGTTACGATTTCAAGAGGAGTATCGTACTTTATCGCTAGTATCTAGGGTGAGTACAGTTTATACAGAGCTTTCGTTTTATTCCAAAAATCACGTGATCACAAATTAAGGTGACTTAAATAACGCTACTTCGCTAAATTATTAAAATTGCTAATTTAATGCGTAGTTATGGCCTAATTGAGTTGAAATGGAATGATAAAAAATAACAACTAGTATAAAATTCAATTAAAAGTACAATATTTTTGGGTAAATTACACTACGTTACAAATTAAAAAAAAAATTAAGTACCCACTTCAATTTTTCCTGTTTATTTATTTATACAAATCGCTTAATAAGAACACCTATATACTTTTTTCTATCACGTACTGTTTTTTGGGTACGGTAACTAATAATTATTGGTAAAAAACTTAAAAAATATACACATCTATTTAATTATCAATAATTCGATTAAATTAACGAAAAAAAATTAAACTAACGACAAAACTGATTTTGTTTTGTTAATTAGTCCCAAGCCTGGTGAAATGCGAGGGGAAGGTGGCCGGCGCTTCGCAATACGTATCTATCATGAAAAACTGAAAAATCGCGAATATCTCCAAAACCTTTGGAGATAGACACAATAACACTCGCATAAAATCGAAAGAAAATCAAATTTTACATCCACTTATGTAAAAATTGCTATACCATTCAATTTAAAAAAATCAAGTTATCCATGATTTTAGAGTTCGAAAATTATAGAGCCCTATTTAATAATTCTGTAATGTAAACGCAACAATTTTAAGATAAAAGACGTGTGCTGTTTCATAATTAAGCGAAAACTGAAAACCGCATCTTTCTAACTTTCGTATTTCCGGAGATATTTGCAAACACCGCAGACATTGCAAATGTCATTTGTTTCGAAAAAACGTCATGTAATTCGGAAACGGTACAACTTAGCCCGAATGTATGCCTAACGTATTGTTATTTAAAATTAACAAGGAATCCAAAAATACAGTAATATACAGAGTGTTCCATTTAAAATAATAAAGTATCTACTTCCGGTACAACCGGAAGTCCGCCATTACTGAAACTAATTTTAAAATGTGTAGAATATGATTGAAAAAGGCAATAATAAATTGGCTATGGACTGTTGCATCTTAGGCTGGACACTCGGTATGTATATCAGGTAGAATATTTCAATCTGTCGGTACGAGCACGAAGTGACATGTAAATATGCATATTGTATCTATGAGGGGATAAAATGTGAACTCTACCCCCATTGAAAATCCCCAAGATTTTGTGCCAGAATCGGCATAGCTTATCTAATGCCATCAGACGTGATAGAAACAAAAAACATCCACTGCTTACATATTGTAACTAATTGAAAACCATAATAGTAATCAGTTTTTCAGGTACGAAAATCGTGTCACGCAGTGTTATTAATCTTTCTTATTAATTTTTAATTTAATTTAGCCAATAATTTTATAGTAGCACAGGTAAATCACACGGGTTGCCTAAACCAAAGGATGCAATATAACTTCGGTGGGCGAAGTGTCGGAAAAAAATTGGATCGACACGATTTTTTCCGGCCCAACCTTTTATTCAATCTAATGGTTGTTTTGAGATTTCAATTTTGGTAGTATTTATGTCATTTATAATCTAATTTGATGAGGATTTTTTTAATGAAATCCATGTTTCCTTCGTTCCATCCTTGTTCTTGTTTGAAATTATGACTTGCATTTAAAGTTTTTTCAAACATTTTATGGCGATTCTTAAGTGATTAAATAAATTAATAAAATGAACTAGAGTAAACGTCAAGTACAAAATACACTAGTGATGTACAAATATTCGTATTCGCAATAAGTAGGTGGTGTTGACTTTTGTTAAATCGTACAGTATCCTAAAATTACATATTAACTTATAAGATAATTGAGTAACGTAAGTTATAATTTTAGAATTGCCGATTCCGTAAACTTTTTTTTATTTCAAACTTATACAGCTAAAACCGAATCAACCCCAAACACTAAATACATCATGAATTACAGGCATCGCAAAAATCGGGAGTGGGGACGTAATATCTATCGCTGGAGTAGGTGAATAAGCAGTAGTCAAATAGGAACTGCCTTACCCGTTAGGCGGACGTATTCATGCCATTATTTATTACATCTACTTTTTGGTGTACTTTTGCTATAATTAGTTATGTCGTGTATTGATTGTACATTTTTATTTAAGCACTTGTTTGGCTGAAACTAATATTGTTTTTTCTATTTTTTTTTCCTTTCACTTATTTTATAAGTTCTAATTACAATTTAGCCTCAGATATTTTCATTACTTGAAACTTATTTTAACTTACATTTTCTAAACCGTTTTGCTTTTCATTAAGAAATAATTCAGGTATTCAAATATTACTTGAAAAAACAAAAGACAAATAATTTATTAGTGACTATTTTGAATGTTGGATATGCAATTATTTTTTTATTTCTAATTAGATAGGTAGACACTACGTAAATTTTGTAAATACGTTCATCCTGAATGAATGCGTTGCGTTTCCCAAATCAGATTACCTTGGTACATTTCGAATCGTCGGTTCAGCCAGCATAAGAGCGGCGTGCTTCGATGAGATATTCGAGTGTTCGCATTTAGAATAGCGCGTACGGTATGCACTTCCACCACAGATAAGTATATTCTGCTTTCACCTAGGAATATGCATACTGTATGTAATTGCACACATGATCTTACGCCGAAAGTTTTTCTTTTTAAGAAAACACAATAAAGCGTCCCACACATTTTTATTTGTTAGAGATAAATAAAAATTAAATAACATTCGCAACAACAACACAATGGAGCGGATCACTTACTTTGATTTTTACTCTAACAATTTTGGGATGCACTGTTCATAAAGTTTTATTCGTAATATTATATTTGTGATAGATTTATTTCGAAATAAAAATTTTGTTAAAAATTGTGTGGGGTCATCTACAGAGCAAATAATGGTTTTTTTTTAGAATTGCTGCCAGAAAGTGTATTAATTAATTTATTGCATACTGCTGTGTACTGAAGGTACAAAAGAAAAAGCAAAATGAATTAAAAACAATGAAAATGAAATTAACTAGCTCAGCGGCTAAAAAATCAAAAGGGCGCAAAAGAACAATTAAACTCAGGATTACTCTCGCAATAAAACCTATCATGAAAAGTAAAATGTGGGTGAAAGAAATCTTTTTTTTTTTTTTTTTTTTTTTGTGGGTGGAAACCTTTTATAGGCACTAGGTACCGGTTCTGCCCTTCCCTAGTAGTGTGGGATTCCGTAACTCTCTAGAGCTCGTGTACCCACTAAAACCACCCCAACTCTCGCACCCTGCAGCGGAACTACTCTCGTATTACTTCACTGCAGGGGCAGTCTACCTATTACACGTGCCTAGCTTGTCTCTCCTCTAGCTCCTTTCGACGAATGATGTTTCGTATGGCTTCTGTGGTTTCCTGCCAGTCACTCCGGGGATCTTCCATGCAAGACCGTACAGTTGCTTTCGTGAACTCCCTGGCTGTTTTGGTTTTGAAGGTCTCACGCACGTCTCCCCACCGATGACAGGCGAAGAGAGTGTGTTCGGCCGTGTCGCGTTCACCACAGTATGGGCAATTGTAGGTATCTGCCCGCCGTTTCCTCCAAAGGTATTCCCGAAAACAACCGTGTCCGGATAGAGCCTGCGTCACGTAGTAGTCAATTCCCACGTCCTTCTGTAGCCAGAGATCTATACTCGGTATCAATTCATAGGTCCACCTTCCCTTGGCGCTCGTGTCCCATTGGTCTTGCCATGCCCGCATCAGCCGCGCTCTTGCCTCCTTGGCTTGGACACCCTGATGTATGTCTGACCTCTCCTTGACCAGTAATTCAATAGGGGGAACCCCCGCCAAGATACAAGCTCCCTCCGCCGATATTGATGTATACGCGCTGCAAACACGAATGCAGCATCTTCTCTGGGTTGCACGTAGCTTTTGCAAGAGCCTCTGGTTAGCGACGGCAGCGTTCCATACTGGCGCAGCGTACAGTATTTGACTTTGGACGACGGATGCCAGAACTCTCCGTTTGAGCGCTCTAGGCCCAGCAATATTGGGCATTATGCCAGATAAGGCCCTAGTGGTTTTTTCCGCCTTAAGGACTGCCTCATTCACGTGCTTAGCAAAAGTAAGCTTCTTGTCCAGCCATACCACTAAGTACTTTATGGCCTCCTTTGGTCTAATCGTCTCGTTGCCAACAACAAAGCGTACAGGAGACATCCTTCGTCTGGTGGACAGGATGACCGCCTCGGTTTTTTCAGGCGCCAGTTCCAGGCCTTTTAGCTTTAGCCAACGTTCTACTTTCAATAGGGCGGCATCCGCTCTGGCCATCAATATCTCCTCATTCATTCCAGTGGTCACCAGGGCAATGTCGTCGGCAAAACCGACCAGTTGTGTGCCATGCGACAGCTCCATTTCCAAAAGGTCGTCATACATCGCGTTCCACAACGCCGGACCAAGGACCGACCCTTGGGGGACTCCACTATGCACAGCTACGGTGAGGGATTCTGTGTCAGTCCGCAGCACTATGGCTCTACTATCAAGGTACGACGCCACGGTACTAACCGTGTGAGGGTTAATGCCTTTCCTGAGAAGCGCTTTCAAAATTTCCAGCCGGGAGGCGCTATTAAAAGCATTACGCACATCCAGCGTTATTACCGCGCACAGCCTACGATGTTGCGGTGCATAGTTCACAGCTTCTCTAGCTAAGCGTAACACGGTTTCGACCGCATCTAACGTTCCCATACCCTTCCGGAAACCGAACTGCCACCTCGACAGTCCGCCCCGAGCTTCCAACTCGTCGTTTAGTCTGAAGTTTATGAGGTGTTCGTAGAGTTTGCTCTCGGCGTCGAGCAGGCAGACGGGCCTATACGCTGCTGGGTCTTCTATAGATTTCCCGGCTTTCCGTAGCAATATTAAGGTTCCCTTTTTCCACTCTCCAGGGAACTCAGCAGCCTCCCACAAATTATTATAGAAATTCAGTACCCATTCCGGCTCCTTCAACACTAGTTGTTTGATTAATTCGGCAGGGATATTCCCGGGGCCTGTGGCACGGTTGTTCTTGAGCTTGTTTGCTGCAGCTTTTAATTCCTCTATCGTAAACATCTTAGGGACATCTACCTGCGATCTGTTCCATTGTAGCGGCTCGTGTTGCGGAAATAAATGTTTCACCACCTCCATCATCATGGTTATAGACATTTTAGTTCTGGGGGGAAAACCCTTCATCCTTTGAACGGTAATCTTGTACGCGGTTCCCCAAATGTCCGCGTCTGCCTCCTTACACAGCGCCCTCCAGCTGTCCCTCTTGGCCTTTCTAATCCGCTCCTTTAGGGTCTTCTGTGATCTTATATATTCTTCCCACAAAATTTGCAGCTCCAAGAGGTTATTTCTACTTCTGGCACGGGTGTAGAGCCTTCGTTTGCGCACACAGTCTTTCCTGAGGTCGGCTATATCGTCGTTCCACCAGTACACCGGTTGTCTCCCCCGAACTGCTTTCCTTTTCGGCATAGAGGCATTACACAGGTCTCTCAATATCTTGCTGAAGCTGTCCACACCGACAATGTCACCCCGTCGCATATTGCTGTCAATAGCCTCCCTCAGCTTTGCGCAGTCCATTTTTTTAGTTTGCCATCCAAGTTTCTTTCTGATGGGCTCTCGCAGAAGTGGTTCGTCAAAGTTCATCGAGAAGAAAATGTATTGGTGGTCACTAAGAGATTCACAGGGAAGGACGGCCCAGTCCACCAGTTTGCCCGCGACGTTCTGTGTTGCCAGAGTTAAGTCTATAATAGAGGTTTGGTCGCGTCTACGTAAGGTTGGGACATTTCCTCTATTTAGGACCACTAGGTCGTTTGCGGCTACCCAGTCGGCGACGATCCGACCGCGCGCGTTCATGGATGGTTCTCCCCACTGAGGGGATTTAGCGTTAAAGTCGCCCGTAATTATAGATCTTCCTGAGTTTGAGGTAAGGCTTAGTGTCAATGAATGTAGGAATCTTTGGAGATCTTCAAGTTCCTGATTTGGAGAAGCGTAGCAACTGTATATGGTGATGCCATTGGATTCCACATATGTAAAGCCGACAACCTCTCCTTGCCGGTCGATGACTAAGTCATGCTTCAATACCTTAATGGCAGTGTCCACCTCTCGGTCGTAGTTCCAATCCTGACGATTTCTGATAGCATTTTTATTAGGTTCACTTAATAAAAGTATGTCCACTCTCATTTGGACTGCTTTAGCTAGAGCTAGGTCCAGTGTTGGTCTGCTTCGGTATGCATTTAATTGCAAAAAACTAGTCTTCATTACTCGATTCGGGTGCTGGACTTATCTCCTCCCTGCGTTTAGCGCACCTTCTGCTCGTCGATTGGTGGCCTCCCTCTTTGCAGATAACACAGAATGGTTTGTTCTTGCATGTCGCTGCTTTGTGCCCCTCTTCCCCGCACTTTAAGCATAGTCTTTCTCTGTCGGGCCTGAACAGTTTCTCTCCCAGTATGGCCACTCTCCAACAGCGATAGCATCTAAGTTCTTTCAGTCTCTCTGTTATTGGACATCTTACTAGGCCTATTCTGATTTTACCCTGGCTTATTAACTTGTCGGCTTCGGCGGTTGGTAAGATAACAGTTACATTTTGCTTTTCCCCTCTAGCTGGTCTTAGCGCACGTATCTCCACTTGATCTATCCCTATCGCAGTCGCTTTTACGATGGCCTCGCTTACATCTTCAGTTGTGGTAGTATCGTCCAACTCTCGGATATGCAACACCTTCCTATTTTTAATGATGGAAGACGTAGAACCCTGCACCTTGTTCTCGATTTCTTTCTGTAGAGCTTCCGCTTTTTCCGTCCCGTTTTTTACCATTAGAAGCAAGTCGCCTGCTCTGGTCCTTTTGACACTTTTAATATCAACCCCTATTTGGTCAACGTCTATTGCGTTTTTAACGGTTTTTACTAGGTCAGCATAGGACTTCCCTTCAGCTTTTACTACAACCGCCTCGGTCTGTTTAGAAACAATGTTGCGCGCCTGTTTCGTGCGTTTCATCACCGGGCTCTTCAAGTCGCCTGCCTTTGTCTTCACATCAGCCTTTTGTAGGTTTGCCCCTTTCCTTCCTGTTGGATTTCTGCGTGGGTTTAGTCTGTAGGTAAGAATTTTGGTTTCGGTATTCCAGAAGAGATATGTCACCATCCTTTCCAGAATACTACCTTCTATGCCGTCTAGCTTTGGGATAGCCAACGTGGTTCTATTTTTGAGACACTGATGATTCTTGATTTTCTTCAGGCATTGGTATATAGTTCCGTCCTCAACCAGAGTCCCTTTCGGGCCTTCCATAATAATCGGGTAGTACACATACTTGCTGGCTTCTATAAAGGTACCATCTTCATTAGGAAAACCTGTCGTTTGACTTATCATGGCCAAATCCCCTTTTTTTGTGGCCTGCTTCCTCAATCCTTCATTCCCCCCTATAGCCTCGATGGCTGTATCTATTGTTGGGTTGACATTTTGGAATTCAACATTACAAGGCAGCATCACATCGAAGTCCGGTGCAAGATCCCAGAGGTGGCCCGCGTACGTCTCGATGCGTGGAAACACGTCATCCAGCCAGTCCTCCTCTTTTACTTTTCGGAAGGACTCAAAATTATCATCTTGTGCAATCGCCCTTCTTCTTTGGTTCTGCCGCGACACCTTTATACAGTTCTCGCATTGCTCAAGGGAGATGCCTTCCTTTATCTCAGCCGTATCGTTTGACCGTTTGCTCATTAAATATTTAACTTCCCTTTTAAGATTTTGGTTTTCGCTCTCAAGTGCCTCAATTGCTTGGTGTTGTTGCTTCGGGTTGTAAACTACTGCCTCATCGATCCATTTCTCCAAATCACTTTCTTGCAGCTGCAGGGCTAGTAGTGCAAGCTTTGCACTTATCTCCTGCAATTCCTTCTTCGGTTTATATGCGAGATTAACTTGGCTTTCTAGTTGTGTCACTAATCTACACATTTTACCCACTACGGTTTTATATCTTGCCCCGCCATCCTGCGTTGCTCTAGCTGGGCTCGACTGACTGGCTGTTCGTATTTCCTCCCTTCGTTTTCTCTTACTCCTGTTGCCTACATCTTCTTCCGCAACGACTTCTACATCTGGAAGAGATATACTCCTTGCTCTCGGCGGCGTCCTTCTAATTGCATCCTTCTTTTGAAAGGGATTTAACTCGTTCTCTTTTTTTTGTTCCCCATGATCTGCTAAACTAACCCTCGGGTTCGGGCTCTCTACATTTTGGCTCTCCTTATTACAAGTATTCGAATTCTCCATATCGTTCCCACGAGTAGGCACCAACTAAAAAGTCACCACGGGAGTAAGGGCCTTTTCCTCCCGGGAAGGCTCCATTTTCGTCCAGAGGGGTCGCCCGGTCCCCCGGCTTAAGTCGTCGCTCACGGCCGAGACTGCACCTCGACCATCCATCCCTCGGCACGAGACTAACCTTGGATTGTGGGTTATTTTATAGTGGTTTGCTCCACGCGACCCGGGCGGCAAAGCCAAGGTCCCCGCTCCCCTCACGAAGCGTCGTGTTGGGTTTGCGGTATGATAGGAGGTCGACCGACAAGCGGTCCGTGCAATCCTGTTGGTCCGCGAGGGGTATTTTATTTCCCCCTTACCCTCTGGCAAGCCAGCGAGCATTCCCCTATCCGCCACCTGGGGACGCGTCCGGTTGGGGTTACAGGTGTCCCCGCCAGAGGGTGAAAGAAATCTGACTTTCTTTAAATACACCAATAATTGAAAAGGTTTAACCAAAAATAAAAGAACAGAAATTAGAATGACGTTAATAACAATTATAAAATTTATTATATAAAAAAAAGGAAAAAAAACATTTGTTACAAATTGCGGAAAAATTAAACCTTGGACTTAAGATCCTGGACGAAGTCAAAAACTGCAAGAATCTACATTTAAAAAGGACAATGCAAAATCCTTTAACAAACAAAAGACAAATTTGTTCTAGAAGAAAATCCTTTTTTCACAAAAAATCCACGTGGTTTCAAAATTAAACGAACTAAATTACTTTAAACGTGGACAAAACAAGTAAATTTACAAAATTGAAGTTTAAAATCCAAGCACAATGCTTCTATTCACCCAAACCGAGGTGATTAATTATTCAAAACTAATCAGCAAACTAGAAAACGGAAAAATTAACTCTTTAAACTAAAAAAAAAAAACCTTCCAGAACAAATATAATAACTGATCTTATATCTAATTCGTGTACACAAAAAATACAACAACAATTATTAATTAACGAGTTCCTTGATGGATGAATTAATATCAAATTAAACGAACAAATCTTTAAGTTAAAAATGAAATACCAAAATGGTAGCAAAGAAAATAAAATTACATCAACTTACACGGCCGGCATCTTTCAAAGAACTGGCACCTCAAAGGGATAACAGTCGTATACATATATCAACAGCTGCGTGCAACCGTAACGCAGAATTCGTCTAAGAAAATTCTAGAATATACATTTGAACAACATATACAATACTGGTGAACGCAATATGTACAACTGAATGAAATTAATTTAAACAACTGAACAATTAAAAGAATAAATAAGATCAATTCAAATAACAAAATCTTATAAAAAAAAATTTGAAATTTCTCGCAACATTGACAACGGCTTACAGAAACACTGAATTTACGACAACCGGGGAGCAGGCCACAGCAATACGTATCCACAAAATATGTAGTTGCACATTCTTCGGCCTCATTGCTTAATTGGGATGAAGTACTGGGTTCTTCATTCATCTCGCAATTTGCATTTTAGCGGATCCTATTAAGTTGTTACTAACATTTGCTCTAAAGCACCGCAACTTAAGTCACAAGTTGAATTTCCATTAAAAGCCACGCGAGGTCTAATAATTGAGAAGAAATTTTTTAGCGGATCTTGGTTTAACCGAGATGTTAAAAGAGTTTATGTAGCGTATATCGTTATATATATAATTGCTATAGTCAACTTAAAATTAAAAAAATCCCACCAAAACCCAAACCCCGGTGGTCGTGAAGTTTTACCGATTTTGTCTTTATTTTTCCCAAGTTTTGGTACACTTACCTACTACTACTCACAAGGGAACACCGGCGGGTGTCCCCCTCCGATTTCGATGAAACTTAACAGATCGTAAGAGTACCTTAAAATAAGAGACACGTATTTTTTTTTATCGGCGTATCCGCACGATTTTGGGGTACAGCCCCCTTCAAAGTTTGGACGATTTTTTAATATTTGCAAATATTTCCTAAATTATAACAGATATTAAATTTTCTTCTTAACATAATTTGCAGCATATTGCATGGCCCTAAGGGTGGCGTCGTCCGTATTCGCAAAAAGTTAATAACGGGGGACGAGGTACCCCGTACTCCCCATTTTTTTTACATTTTTTCTTTTTCTTATTCATCAAAAGAAGGCCGATTTTACATAGAATACGATGATGTATAACAAGTTTAGAAAATTAATAATTGTAAAAATAGAAAAAAATAATAATAAAGCTTCAAAATTAATAAACTTGTCTATTGATATAAATCAAATGAACTATAACAGAAATAAGTTTTTATCCTTAACATAATTTCCAGCATAATACATGGTCTCAAGGTAGATATCCTCATAAAAAGCTAATAACGGGGGACGGGGTACCCCATACCCCCGCATTTTTTCAATAATAAGTTAAGGTTAAAGGTTTGACCATAGCTTGTCGAGTAGATACAATTCTAAATTAAGAAATATTTAAGTAAGGAGAGCAGCGGAGTAACGATAACAAATAATTGTTGTTAATGTACTATATTATTATTATTACAATTATTTTTATTATTAATCCTCCAAATTTATTATTTATTATTTATTGTTTTCTATGTAAAAGCGACCTTTTTTGATGAATAATGAATAAACTTATTATTAAAAAAATGCGGGGGTATGGGGTACTCCGTCCCCCGTTATTAGCTTTTTATGAGGATATCTACCTTGAGACCATGTATTATGTTGGAAATTATGTTAAGGATAAAAACTTATTTCTGTTATAGTTCATTTGATTTATATCAATAGACAAGTTTATTAATTTTGAAGCTTTATTATTATTTTTCTATTTTTACAATTATTAATTTTCTAAACTTGTTATACATCATCGTATTCTATGTAAAATCGGCCTTCTTTTGATGAATAAGAAAAAGAAAATGTAAAAAAGGGGGGTACGGGGTACCCGTCCCCGTTATTAACTTTTTGCGAATACGGACGACGCCACCCTTAGGGCCATGCAATATGCTGCAAATTATGTTAAGAAGAAAATTTAATATCTGTTATATTTAGGAAATATTTGCAAATATTGAAAAAATCGTCCAAACTTTGGAGGGGGCTGTACCCCAAAATCGTGCGGATACGCCGATAAAAAAAAATACGTGTCTCTTATTTTAAGGTACTCTTACGGTCTGCTAAGTTTCATCGAAATCGGAGGGGGACACCCGCCGGTGTTCCCTTGTCAGTAAACTCTTCATAAACTCACTCCATTGGAGATAGTGTTAAAAAGAACGAGCCGGTTCAGACTGAAAAATGCGTTATATACTCATCTTTGTTTGTCTTACACACAGGTTGAATAATGAAACACAATAGAAAAAAAAGGATGGAAGTACCCCATACACACCTCTCTCATAAGCATCATTTATGTAATATTAAGCGCTTATTCTAATTCGGACAGATTTTAATGAGCGAATCTTATGTAGTAGCATTTTATTTGTGTGCTGGTTCTACCATATGGCTCTCTCATATTATTTTTCATACCGATTTTAACCGATATTTCGCGACAATACTAAATTTTAAAATCACTGAAAAACGTGACTTTTGCGATAAAATGACTGGTCTATATAACATTGTGTTAAATATAATATACAGCTTTGGCAGGTATTCTTCGCAACTGATACGCATGCGAAAAAGATTTATAAATTGCTTTGTGCCATTATTTTATCATTTTTTGTTTTCTATTAGGACTTTAGACCATGTGAAGTCTACAGCATCGAATACCTAATCGACAACACCACCATAGGATTCCTACTTTCAGATAGTGAGAAGAATCTGGTGCTCTACATGTACCAACCAGAAGCCAGAGAATCATTTGGCGGTAATATTTTACTTTCGTAACTTCTTAAGAACCACAAGTAATCTATTTTACATCCTCCAGGCCAAAGATTATTGAAGAAAGCCGATTTTCACGTGGGTCAATCCATCAATACCTTCTTCAGATTGCGTTGCAAGCTCGGACACTTAGGGGATGATAAAAGACTGATGGCTGGAGCGGATAAGAGACATATTACCATGTTTGGTAGGGAAATCTTAATTAATTGAATTAATAATAGTAATTCAACACGTAAATTTTAGCAACACTGGATGGTGGGCTCGGGTATATAATGCCTATACCTGAGAAAACTTACCGAAGACTTCTTATGTTGCAAAACGTATTGGTATCTCAAGGTTCGCACGCTGCCGGATTGAATCCTAAAGCTTTTAGGTATGTTTTTATTAAGTTGTAAATCATTATGTGTATTGAGACCGCGATTATGCATTTTTAGGACGTATAAGTCTTGGAGAAAACATTCCACGGGACCTTGCAGGAGCATAATTGATGGTGAATTAGTGGGGAGCTTTCTTCAGTTACCAATTAACGAAAAAGGCGAGGTGAGAGAGCATATGGCACTTTACCTATTAATATTTTGAGTTTAAATATACTTTTTACAGGTTTCCAAGAAAATTGGTACGAAAATAGAAGAACTTATAAGCGATCTGTCTTGTATTGAAAAATTGACTTCACATTTCTAATTCTATTTAGTTTTTTTTAAAGTATGTTTACGTCTAATAATTTTTCCTTGTTGTAAATATGGATTCCTTCGATTTTTTTATTATAATTATGTCCATAAAATATTCATAGTTTATAAAAATAAACAAAGACCCACGATTTTGTTTTATTTTAGAGCAATTGTTATTTTATGTGGTTATAATTTGCAGTCGATAACAATTATTTTATGCATTCATTTATTTGCTGTACGACCGCATCCATCATTTTGAAAATCAATTTAATTACAGCAACAAAATTATTGTAAAAACAGTTAAAAAACGAATTTAGTTTAGTTTTAAACATTAAATTAAAATGATATAAATATATTTATGAAAGCAAATTTTAAGAATATAACTATTTCATTTCGCGCCAATATTCATAACGTTTGTATTCTGTGACTTAACATGACTATTCAGCGGTTGTTGGTACACACTTGTCCAAAATATAATTGTCCCATTTAAAATGTTAATTTGAGTAAATAACTGAGTAGTTAAACTTCGTACCTAATTTAAAAAATTATTTCACTTCATACCAGACGATCAGAGGGCGGATCGATGACAGACTCTGTCAGCAAAGAATCTCAATACAATTCTCACTAAACAAGAGTAAGCTGAGTAAGCATAATAGATATAATTTCCGATTGACAAAAGAAAAAGCTAATATAGTTCTGATGCAGGATGAGCAACTTGAAAGTAAATTGCTTATGAAGTGTATGCACGCTCTTATCTCTCAATACGAAATTTAGATTTATAGAGTTAGCACTTCTGATCTTAATATTATGAGTTTATTACACCAAATTGAATACCGAGAGCATTTAATAAACAAACAGCTGTACATACATGAAAACCAGTGGCGTAAAATAGATCCCCACAAGGCGGGGCTGAGATATTGCCTACTGTTATATTCTAGTAAACAAAGTTTAAATTTCCCGCAATTATTTTCAATAACTTCAACATTAAAGGACGAAGTTACCTACGGTTAGAGTTAGTGAATACAATTGCGGGAAATTTGAATTTTTATTTACTGGGAAAGCTATAGCAGTTGACAAGGGGCTCCAGACAAAATTCTGCAGGAATACCTCAAAATTTTTATATTACGCAACTGATGAAAACATTCTGTATTCTAAACTGATTCACACTCTGTAGCACTGAATAAACCTTAAAACAGGAAAGGTTAGAAATTGCTGTAGCAATTAAATACATTAAATGAATACAAAAAAAAGTCGTGGTGAAGTTAGAGGCTATTTAAATACTATACTTTTAGCGAATTAATCTGGACTCCAATATAAAAAAATCTTGCCGTAATCGTTTTTAGAAACGCGTATGCCTACTTGCTGGTATACGCCTATGGTTTCTTGCAACTGGCTTCCCACTATATCTAATGTTGTACGGATTAACTCCCATCGCTCGTCAACTTATTCGACGTTTACAGTAGTAGTGAATGGTAAAGCATCTAATCACCCAGGATTTTGTATTATTTTAATACCTTTTTACCTCATTTTTAATGTTGTTGATCTTAGTAAAATGATTTTGTGGGAAACAGGATGCATAAAGAAGTTTTATATACTGAAAGAGACACCGAATACCAAACAATATTAAACTTTTTTTGCATTTTAAGTACAAATAAAAAGCTACGATTGCAAAATATATTGATTTTGTTAATTCTTTAACATTCATTCATTTCAATATACTTTAAAATGTTATGACAAAATAAAAGGCAATATCATACTTCATAATTTAAGTTACTAAAAATCATTGAGATAAGCTTGAATTTAGCTTACTATTGTGAAATTTGCATACATCTTTCTTTCATCACATACCCATGACTCCTGCAGAATATATAGGTTTGTTTGTTTGTCTGATCTAAGCAGATCCGAGGCATTTTACGCGTTTGTTTGTACTTTAGAGCATGATTTGTGTGTGTTTGTTTGTTCAGAGCAAGCAAATCTAGATCACAAAGAGGTTGCTCTTCCTGCTCGCGGTCCGACGTCCTAGCAATTTCGAGCAATTTGTGCAACATAACCTACTCCCACTAACACCGTGTTGTAAAATGTCGTTTGTAAATGTAATCTGATTTATAACTGCATCAAATATGCAGGAAATAGATAATATAACGATACCAATGTGATTGATGTAAAGAACGATCATTATATTTTAAAAACTTCACTTGGTAGGTACATAAATACTAGTATGTCAGAGAATGAGCGAATCCGCCATGTTGGCAATGAATGAGAGAGTACGTGAAGTGTGTTGTGAGAGAATAGATAGTATCAGTGTTAAGAAGTATTGTAGTGACTAATAAAGAGTTTTTATACTTTAAAATAGAACTGTGTGTTTTCAATTAATAACTTTACATATCAGAAGTGAGATTAGTTGGATGTAAACGTTTGTTTTTCGGTGACAGTGTTTGTGTATACGGTTGACGAGTTGTTGAGGTTAGAGCAAGTTACAGTGTTGATTGAAATCGTTGGAAACTCCGTGTGTGGACGTTAGGAAGTGAAACCGTAAAATTGAATCTACAATAAAGGTAGGAATTATCTTAGAAAATGTCTAAAGTAACAATAGAGAACGTAGAAGGTGAAAGCGCGCCAAGATCGGCAGATGCAAACGCGCCAAATACAGAAGGAACCGCGCGAGATTTGAATGTAGTTCTTAGATGTGAAAGAAATATGGAAATAATGATGGCACAGGTGACTAACATGATTAGTATGATACAAGAAAAGGATCGCGAATTAGAAAAGCTAAGACAGGGAAATATAAATACATCAAAAATGATCACATCCCGTACAGCATTTTACACTTCAAATACATAGCAGATACATAAAACTTGAAATATTGCTACATAGCAGACACATAGCTGTTCATATCGATTATGTATTAAATACGTATTTAATACCGATAAATGTCCGCGATTGGTACGTATCTGAAACGTAATTTACCTTACATACCAGATACGTGTTCAATACGTAAATTATATATTTAATACGTATCTCTAATATCGCAAATACGTATCTAAACTGTATACAGAATGTCCCACATTTACTTTCCCACGTATTTACTCGGAAACTAATGGAGGTAAAGAGTTGCAGTAAAATCCAATGGAAATGGGACGATATAGTACATAAACTTCTGTCATTAGAACTTTCCCCGTATAAATAGCCGCTTTCCCCTCTCTTCCACTTTGTTTTTTTTTTAAATTGTACCCCAATTTTTCCAGCAAGTAACAGGCTATTTATACGAAGGGTGTTATAATGGCAGAATTTTACATACAATATCGTCCCAGTTCCAATTAATGGATTTTATTGCAACTTTTTGTGTCCATTAGGTTCCGAGTAAATACATGGGAAAATAAATGTGGAACACTCTGTATGTAGGTTATTTATTCAAACACATGCAGAGCGTTTTCCTGTAGGCTATCCAAACATAGTATTACACAGAGTATCTTTTTTCAACACCAATTAAAAACAAAGATAAGTATAATTCTCTGTGTTGGTTGCTGGAAAAAATATATATCCAAAACTAAACAAGATATAAACTTATTATTTTCTTATTAACTTATATATTTTTAATATATTTAATAGATTTTATAAAAAATATATATAACATGTATATTTTTTATAAAACATATTTCGATATAACATTTTTAACGGTACACATATTATAGTTTATAGTAGTATTTTAATATCACTTCATCACTCTTGATGTTGAACAGTATGATTAGTTTGGTTTTTCTCTTTGTCTCTGAAACAATCAAGAAATCGGATGTTTAATATATGTAATATTACTAATTATAGAAATATAAAAGGTAAAAAAGGAAGACGTTTCTATTAATATATTATCACAAGGAATCTTTCAAATCTTTTAACATTTGTTGAAATATTATTTGGATAAAAAACAATGCAATTAATCCAATGAAGGACTGTTTTATAAAAATTACATTTAACAAAGCACGTCATAATTCGATTTTTATAATATTAATATTTAGATAAATAAATATAATAATTTACTCACGCAATTCTGTGAAGACACATAGGAACTTGAGCAATCCAATTAATCATGAGTTTTGTAATCATTTCTTCAGTTGAATTTATATTGTGCAATCGAACAACAGCTACAAATATAGAAAAGTATTTATAATACTATACATAGAATACTATGAACATTTTACAACTTACCTAATATAATTAAATTAAGGGTTTTAAAATTTCGAAATGTTTTTTTTCCCTTGAGCTCCTTTCCAACTATGTCATCCTTCATCAATGCTTTGAAAATGTTTTTTATTGCATCCTGTAGATTTGTCCCACCTTTCAATTTCAAAAAGTCTCTTTACAATAATTTGAGATATGTAAATTATTAATATAAAATGAAATCTGTAAATATGTGAATATGAAAAATTAACCTAAAAAAAACACATTCACAATCAAATACGCATTAATATCGTACAGCTACAATCGTATGGAAATTCTAATCATTACAAATCCAAAATTAACCTTTGACTTACATAAATTATTTTTCACATATATAATAACTATTTTAATATCTGATCACCGGCGATTATAACTATCAAGCTTTTTTAGGTTAATGATGCTACTGGATACTACTTGATACTACGGTGACTACGCTAAATGCACCAAGCACCAACGAATGATGGCGGATTAATACATTTTGTCCAATATGTATCAACTACATGTTTGATCTTTAATATATTTATATAATATGCGCAATATACCTGCTATGTATTATATATGTATTTTCACTTGAATACATCAAACATATTACATTAATTACATATTAACACGTTATATTTCATACGTAATAAAATGAAATGTAAATGCAATATTGTTACGTATTTAATATGTAATTGCAATGAAAGGTGCTGTATGGGATAAGAGTTCCATTTTCTGAAATTAACGTACAAATTCCAGAATTTACAAATGAAACAGACGAAATTGATGCAGATGAATGGATAAAAAGGGTTGAAACTATTAAGGAAATTTACCAACTAGATGACAAAATTATTAAGGTGTTAGCTACGAACAAATTGGGCAAGAATGTCAAGAAATGGTATGAATCGGATGAACAAAATTATAGGAAAGGATGGGCTGAATTTGTGAATGATTTACGAGAAATGTTTAGAAAACAGGAGGATATTGGAAAACTAATGGACAAGATCAGAAATAGAAAATGGAAAAGAAACGAAAATGTAGAAGATTATTATCATGAAAAATGTTCTTTAGCAAAGAGGATGAAAATGACGGATGCTGAATGTATACACCATCTAATACATGGCATTGATAACTTCACAATAAGAGCACAGTTAGTGACGGCACAGTGCGCAACCCCTATGGAATTATTTAAATTATTAAGACTTTTAACGAATGAAATTGAGTCGACAAATGACAGGAAAGATAAAAAGTGCAGTGTTTGTGGCCGAAAAGGGCACGAAGCGGAGAAGTGTTACTTTAAGAAAGATGTTAAGGAAGAAAATAAGGTAACAACACCAACAACTAGAACGAAAGCTGTTTGCTATTCATGTAATCAAGCTGGTCATATAGCTAAGTTTTGTAAAGAAAAGAAAGAAGTTACCTGCTTCCAGTGTAAAGGTAAGGGTCATATAGCACGACAATGTACGAAGGAAATGGATTCAACAGTTGCAGTTATTGATAGTAAAACTCAGACAAATACAAATATTGCGAAATATATAAAGAATGTTAAATTGAACTTTGATGTTAATTTAAAAGGACTTGTTGACCCAGGTAGTTCTGACTGTACTATTAAGGCAACTATTGTGTTAACAAATGGACTGGAAATCGTCAGAGAGAGAGTGGATCTCAAAAGTTTTGGACCATCAGAATTTAAAGTAACATCACCAGGGTATGTAGTTGCTAATGTTGTTATTGATAATGTTGAGGCGGAAAATGTTATGTTTCGAGTGGTTCCGGATGATAGTCAATCTACTGATGTGCTTATTGGGCGCAGTTATACTGAACTTCCTCACATTGTTTACGTAAAAATGGATGAAAACTTAAACTTTTACTATCGGAATGAACAGTTTCAGCAAATACTACCAAATTTAAATATCGAACAACCGACTACTGTGAAGATGATAGAAGAGAATGCAATTACGAAACCATTTTCGATCAATTTTATCCAAGTTATGAACAAGAAAGAAGAATACGCATTGCCAATGATGAACCTGACTGGACAAGAGAAGAAAATTGATAAGAAAACAATTGAGAAATACCAAATATGTGAAGTAGAAAAATTAAAGGAAGATACCAGGAAACCAATAGTGGTTGAGGACTTAAAGATTGGAAATCAGTCGAAGGAAAATGTGGATGAATTAGTCGACTTGTTAAATGAGTACAGAGATTGTATCGCGACAAATATATCAGAGTTGGGGCATACGGATATTTTAGAGATGGACATTGTTGAAAAGGCTGGAAGTACACCTGTTTGCAGTAAACCATATCGAGTGAATAATGAAGAAAGGAACAATAAAAGAGATTGTATCTGAGTGGAAGAAGGTTGGACTGGTTACAGAAACAAGTTCGCCTTATTCAAGTCCAGTGTTATTGGTGAAAAAGAAAAACGGTGAACCACGACTTGTTATCGACTACCGTAAGTTGAACGCACAAACCCAAAGAGTAAGTTACCGTTACCGAACCTTGATGAACACTTGGAACTATTAGCAGAAAGCAAGATGTTTATAGTAATGGATTTAGCACATGGGTATTTGCAGATGCCTTTGAAGGAAGAGGCTCGAGCGAAGACCGCTTTCATAACACCCGACGAAACTGGAGAATTTACGCGAGCTATTTTCGGGCTCATGAATGCACCATTTTATTTCTCAAAGTTGATGCAGTTAGCTTTTGGGACCGCTTAGAGGTCAAGTCGTATTATTTTATCTTGATGATATTCTAATACCCGGAAGAGATTGGACAGACCCAATGACAAGATTACGAAAAGCACTAGAAGCTTTACGAAAAGCGAAACTGACCATAAAATTATCCAAATGTGAATTTGGGACAACAAGAGTGGAGTACCTTGGTTTTCTCATAACTCCTGAAGGGATTCAACCAGGACCAGCAAAACAGGATGCGATACTCAAATTTCCCTTCCATCAGATGTGCACCAAGTAAGGAGATTCCTCGGATTAGCAGGATTTTTCGCAGATTTATTAAAGATTTTGCCGTAAAAGCAAAGCCCTTGACACAACTCCTTAGGAAAAATGAAGAATTCAAATGGGGAACTCAACAACATGAAGCATTTGAGAAGCTCAAGATGGCATTAGTAAACAACCTGTGTTACAAATTTATAACCCAAATAGTAAGTGCACAGAGTTAAACACCGATGCAAGCGCCGTGGGATGGCTGCCATTTTGCTACAAGAAGGTGCCGACGGTGAACTACATCCAGTTTATATGATTAGTAGAAGAACATCAGAAGCAGAGGCAAAATATCACTCCAGTAAACTTGAGTTACTAGCAATTGTGTGGGCAATAGGACGACTGAGAATATTTTTATTAGGAATCGAATTTACCGTGGTGACTGATTGTCAAGCTCTCATCTACCTAAATGCCCATAAGACCAGAAATCCACAGATTACCCGATGGTATAACCAGCTGAGTGAGTATTCATTCACTATTAAGCATCAACCTGGACGAAGAATGCAACATGTTGACGCTTTGAGCCGTGCACCGATAGAAGATCAAGAAACACCGGTAAAGGAAGTGATACAGAATTTGACAATGTATTCTATTCTAACTCGTGAAGAAGAACTTGTGTTATTTCAATACTCGGATGAAGATATAAAACGTAAGATTGACATTTTAAAATTAAGTGACATGAACAAAAAGCAAACTGACGTTGACTTAGTGAAAGACTATAAGGTGAAAGACGGATTATTATATAAAACTGTTAATGTAAACGGTAAAGTGCAAGATTTATTTGTAGTGCCTAAAACAATGAGAAAGATGATTGCTATTAAATATCATGATTTAATGGGACATTGTGGTGTCGAAAGAACGATTCGTAAAATACAAAACTATTATTACTTTCCAAAAATGCGTGCCTATGTTAAACGACATATCCATCAGTGCGTCGAATGCATCCTCACCAAAGCAGTGACAGGAAAACCGGCAGGAGAGTTACATCCAATACCACCCGCAAAACGTCCATTTGCATTGGTACACGTAGACCATCTCGGACCATTTGTAACGTCCAAAAGGGGCAATCAATATATTTTAGTTTTGTGTGATAATGTAACAAAATTGTTAGTTTACAGGCAGTACGTAGCACCAAAAGCGAGCCCAACATTAAGAAAATCGAAGAATTTATCCGAAGATATGGATCCCAGAGAAAATCGTTACCGATAGAGGCACCTGTTTCACATCCCGAAAGTTCGACAACTTCTGCAAGGAATATGGTATCAAACACATTCTTAATTCAAGTAGACACCCGCAAGCAAACGGTTTGGTGGAGAGGGTCAATGCTGTAATACTCCCTATGTTACAATAGCTACTTCTACCTCAAGCGACATAGCATGGGACCTGCACCTTGCTAAGATAGAAAATAATTTGAACACATCAGTAAATAAAACAACCGGAAGATGTGCCTTTGAATTACTCTACGGGTATGTACCAAGATTCAAAGATGGGCAGATTAGAAAATTGACCGTGGAGAATGAGACCTATACCGATCCAAAGCTATTACAGGCTGAGGCTGCGGAGCATATGAAGAAGGAACAACAAAGGTACAAAGAACAGTATGACAGACATTCGTTTCAACACGTAAAGTATGACGTCGGTGATATAGTGTTCATGAGATGCGCAGTTATACCTACCGGAGAATCCACCAAATTACAACGCAAATATCGAGGTCCATTGTCCATAATACAAGTATTACCAGGAGATACTTACAGAGTAACGGAAATACGTGAGGCTGATGGCCGGAGGTATACAACCACTGCTCATGTAAGCCAGTTGAAAATATGGCGAACAGTTGAGGATGGAAAGGAAGAAGAAGATGAAATTGGTAATGATGAAGAGGAGAATGAAAAACCCCTTGAAACCGAAGATGACCAGGTATCAGATCTAGAAGAAGACGAAACGAAGAAGACAACGAAGAAGGCAAGAAAGAAACTTCAGTGAATGAGTCACACAACCCTACCGAAAGACGAGAAAAGAAGACCCTAAATATTTAGCAAATTATGAACTATATTAAACTCAAATTATTTGTTAACAAATTTTAAATATCTCGGGGGCGAGATATATATAGGATGGCCGAATGTCAGAGAATGAGCGAATCCGCCATGTTGGCAATGAATGAGAGAGTACGTGAAGTGTGTTGTGAGAGAATAGATAGTATCAGTGTTAAGAAGTATTGTAGTGACTAATAAAGAGTTTTTATACTTTAAAATAGAACTGTGTGTTTTCAATTAATAACTTTACAAGTATATGATGCATTTTTATTGTAGTCTAGATTCATTAATTTGGAAAATTATTTTTACTTTTCCTGTTCATAATAGCTGCGACAATCTGACAATAGTAAATAATAAAATTAAGGTTATATTGCAATTGAGCGCGTTTGTTTGTACCATCTTTAAATCCAACTCTGAGACGCTCTCAAGTTACTCTGATGACGTCAGTAGATACTGCTCCAAGCACACAAACAAACAAAGCTAATGTACATCGACGGTAGAGCCTGTCGTCGATCCGCCCGCTAGTAATTATTAGCCTAGGAATAGCGCTAAAATTTAAATTTATACGCATGCGCGTTAATTGAAAATCAATTCTTCCAGGGCCTTGCAATTTATTTATTTGCTAATAAACGAACCAACGAACATTGATAAATCGATAAGAAATAAGTTGTGAGACCAAACGTGAGAGTTCAAACAGGTTCAAAAGTTTATCGCATATTCACAAAGCGCTTACTCCTCTTGAAGCAAGTCTATTAAATTTCACAAAGATGCGTTCGTTATTATTCTTGTGTATAGTTTTATTTGTTGCTAAAAACGTAATTGCATGGAGATTCTTCCACCATGGAAGAATGGTCGGCGGAAATTTGGGAAAACCTTTCCACTATAGATTTCCTAGAGTAAGAGACATCCCAGAAAAATGGTTTGTGCAAAATTTAGATCACTTTGATCCTGGAAATGATCAGAAATGGAAACAGGTTTGAGGAATTGAGTTGACTTTTATTGAAATATTTATTTTTATTTCTTTTACAGCGGTATTTTGTAAATGAAAAATTTTATGCCGGTTCTCCACAAGGTCCAGTATTTCTCATGATTGGAGGTGAAGGTCGAGCATCGAAAGATTGGATGACAAATGGGTCTTGGATTGAATATGCTAAAGTATTTAAGGCACTTTGTTTCCAACTGGAACATAGATATTATGGTGACAGTCATCCCACTCCGTGAGTATAACAATGCTTAATATATTAAATGTTTCTTATTTGGTATTTCAATAGGGATCTAAGCATAAAAAATTTACAATATCTGACAAGTCAACAGGCTTTAGCCGATCTTGCTGTATTCATCGAGGCTATGAATGAGCAATATCGACTTAATGATGATGTAAAATGGATTGTATTTGGTGGGTCTTATCCTGGTTCTTTAGCTGCTTGGATGAGGATAAATATCCACATTTGGTTCATGGTGCCATGTCTGCTAGTGGCCCTCTCCTAGCACAAGTTGACTTTAAAGGCAAGTAATAAATATAAGAACCATAAAATTGTGTTCTGTTCATTTCAATATTAAGATATGAGTTATATAATGCATGGAGAATTCCCAAAAAATAGTTTGCACTGAAAACATTTTTATTTTTTGAATTAAATTATCATTCCTGATTTTACTGGAAATAAGATCAAATTCAAAAATTTAAACATTATACTTAATTTTGTATAGAAAATTTATTAATTCCAAAGTACTTAACTCTTCCTCTCTAACTAACTGTTGGGAAACTGTATTCATCAATTGTATGTTAAAATTTCGACAGATTCATGTGTAATTTGCTGATATTAAACTCTTGGTTCAGATCACCCAACATCTTTCCAGTGTTTCTACACATGCACATGTCCTATTTGCACTAGTCATCAGTATAGATGATTAGTGCGTTATAAAATAAAAGAAAAGGAACTTAAAATAGAACCTCGAGGCACTCTCAATTCTTTCAACGCGGCCATCCCCTAATAGCCAAATTTAAATTTCCCGCCACTATTTTTAGTGAATTCAACGTAAAAGCATTAAAATAACTATTAATGTTGTAATAAATGGTAGGTAATTTTATGTTTCACCGTTGAAGTTACTAAGAATAATTGCGGGCAATTTAAATTTGGCTATGTGGGTCGTCTACACTAACTAGGCAAAAAAAAACACTTCCGGTTTGAAGGTGTTAAGGATATTTTTCCAAATTTAATCCTATTTGGTAAATAAAAGCAATACATCTAAACATTATAAATGCCCTTTTCTGTGAATTGAAAAAAAGAAAACTGGTTTTGAGTTTTTTGATACGGAGTTTGACGGTTAATGGGTTAAATGATTGAGACAGTAAATGGCAGGTAAGTGTCAAAAGATTTTGGCTAGAAGTTTACCCCCATTTGAAGATTTAAACACGCTTGACACTTTTTTTCTGAAAGCTGGCCTATTTCCATATTTTTGTGTGTTTGTATTCTATGTACGTAATATTTCAAGTTCGAAAGTATGACTTGTTAATTCTTGTATTTATTTGATTGCCAAAATTTAAACTGTCGTGATTTTAGTAAAAGCCTCCAACATTAACTGTATTAAATTAAATATATTCTTTCGTTTTCTAAAACCTATTAAACGTTCAAAACTGGCAGCTTTTCCTTTGCATTCTTTTTTAAAGAAAAAGTCTTACCCTAGTCTTGCCTCTAAATAAAAAACAATGTTTAGATGTGTCAAAAGTTTTATTGTTTTATAACGGCGATTTATCTTAAAAAGTTAATAAGAAAAAGTGGGAAGCTATAAAGTGAACGCGTTGCGATTTCAAATGAACGTTCTGTATACTTGCATCGCTTATGTATGCAACTTCACCTTGAATTTACAGTTGAATTAAGTGAGGTGTCTGTCTATATCTTTTAATAATAACAGTTTGTGAATGCACGAAATTGTTTTTTAGGCGTTATTATAATATCGAATACCTCTCTTGTTATAATGGACAACTACTATCAACCAATTACTTGTCCTACGACACCTATATCCAAAATCTTTTATCTGCAGAATGATAACTTTTCAGTAAGAATTTTTCAAATTTATGCAGACGGCTATAACTTTTTATTATACAATCAAATGGTATAGCTGGATAAACTACTGAAAAGTACTCCCGCGATGGTATCAAATTAAAAAGCTACACAAAAGTTTCGCTTAATGCTTAAAATGATCTCTGCAAAATTTCAGTCCTATACAACTAATAATAGGGGGGTTGATAAAAGCAATCCTCGCCTCTTTTTAAACAATTGATTTGAAATTTTACAGAAACAATTTGTTTAATTAGTACTTCTATTTAAAAAAAAATTAACCCTGCTGTAACAATTTAACTAGTTAAAAAAATATATTTGGAACCCCCAGAAATATTAATATACTTTCGTTAAATATGCTCCTCTATCCCAGCTTTCTTGTGTGAAACTTTGATCCAATTTGCTGTGGTTGAACCGCTTGAAAAGACAGTAAAACTGAACATGAGGTACTATACAACAATAGATAGGGTACAGCTATAGAATGTCCGTAGTAAATAGCTTATCCAGCTACAACAACTTTAAAGGGTCAGAAATTTACGTAATTAAATATATTTAGGTTATTTAAAACTTATTTTTTCTTATTTCTAATAAAACAACAATGAAAATATTGGTTAAATAATTGCGAACTTACAGTTTTTAAATATTCTACAACATATATCCTTAGATTTCACTTTATTTCTATTCATGCTGCTTTACATTCCCTGCATGTTGACTTTAGATAAATCAAAAGGAATTTCTTACATATCTTAGAGCAAAATATTGGTTTTTCGTAATCTTAAATTAAACATATTTTATATTTACTAACAACTGCGGAATTAATAACATTATATTTTGACCTATTTAATTTTGACAAATATTAGTTTTATATAAAGGATAAATAATGATATAATTATTATGGAACGTAATTGTTTGATTCTATGATATATCGACGAGCAATTAAACATTAGTACATCAAGTTAGCTTTTATACTGGCTTTATCCGGTCTTTTCATCTTTGGTGCTTTTATAAAGTACCATATTAAAATGTATAAGCAGTGTAGATCCTTGAATTTAAGACACATATTCCTTAGTTTCAACACAATGAATCAAGAATAGAATCATTTCGGATTCCTCATGTATACTTCTCCGACGGTAAAATTGCCCGTACAGAAACATATAAAAATCGTTGTACAGTTCCTACCAAAAAAAAGTTAACGGCCTGCGCGAAAATATATGTGGCGAGCACATTTAGGACGGACCATAGGTTTTACTGCGGTTACGCAAGCAGGTGTTCTGTATGATTCATTGTGTATTTATCCGACACATAATTTCTCATTTTTATAATTTATTTTTTATTATCAAGACACAAACACACACACGTTGAATAATGTTTGGATGTTCTTATTGACATATTAGAATACTTTATTTCGTATATATACCTATATCCTGCCAATATGGAATGTAGTGGATAGACAAGTTTGTTTCTTTCAATTTCCTATTTTTTTAATTGTAACATTTAGCAATAAGTCAATTGGAATATAAATAAATATATAGTTTTCAATAGCAAATGCAATTTAACGGGATACTTTGCTTGTTTTATCTAATTATAACATTTGCATCTAATAATGTGTCCACCCTTCATTATTTTTGATTACTTCCTGTAATCTGGACGGCATAGAATCCAGAAGTTTCTCGCAAAATCCTATAGAAATCTTTTGCCAGGCAGCGTCCACTTTTTCCAATAGTTAATCAGCATTTTCTGACTTTTTAAGTGCGATCAGCATTATGGAAAAATTTCGACTAACTAAACTTTATCTGAACTATTTCCAAAACGTTGCATATGCGATACTAATAGGCCGTAAATTTATGTGAACACTTACTGCTTCCATTTGAAGTATTCAATGTTCTAATTCTTTTACTATTAAAAATAAAGAGTCCAAATATTAGTATTGAGATATACAGTCGCAGAGAAGAATTATTTGTAATTTATTTTTCAGTATTATGTAGTAAAATAAAGCAATGAAAACCTAACTATTTAGAAACTATTAAAAACAATAGAAAAATAAAAATAAATAAATTATGCAAAATTTTGATTCAAATGTTTTATTAATTTGATTATGAAAAATAAGCGTATAACATTTGTCCGCAACTGTATGCATTTTTATGCGAAGTGTCAATAAAAAATATGTTTATTTATATATATAAGAGGCGAATATCAGATAAATACAAATGCTTTCCTTTATAGTTTTTGCGGATGAAATGAATACCCTTATTTGAAAACTAATAAATCAAGATCGCCGTCACAACTTTCATAAACAATTTACCAACTGTATAGTGGACATAAAATACGAATTCACCAACACACGAGTAAACATTACGTTAAGTTGACTACTCTTTGAGTGGCATGAATAAAACTACCTCCAGTAAACACAGTTGTATGTATAGTTCAACCTAAGAATATATAACCAAAATCGCGATCCAGATTGTTAACGTTTTTGTGGTAGGAGCTGTACATTGATATTATAAAAATGCTTAGTTTGTTGGAAAGTGCTGAATAATGGCATTTACATCAATTTATTAGATCATAATATTTAACTTCTTGATTAGAACAGATCATTAAACTACTGCTCACACTTTGAAAGCTTTACCGTCGAAGTAATTATTTTTGGGAGAATTTTTCTTGCGTTTTATACGCCGATGTAAATTAACTAACCGGTTTCCTTTATTGCGTAATCAACTAATTATGTTGCTATCCTGAAACTATATATGTAAAGCCATATTGAATAAGTTTTTTGTTAGTTACTAAAGAATGAATTTGTTTACACACACTTCCGTAGAATGATTTGTTATTGGAAGTTGCACGGGCTGTAAACCGCAATAGAATTTACTGATGATATTACGTAACGTATTAGTAATTTGTTTATTCATAGTAATGGGAAAATTAAAATAATACAAACTAGATACCATTCAAATATTTCATTATTAGTATCTATAACAAAGTCTTAATTTGCTTTGAGAGTGTTAATCCTCAGTTTATATCACAAATAAGGCCATCTTTTATTTTATTTAATGATTTTATCCAATAGAGGAGTTAGATGTAGGTAGATATATTAATGTGAATTCGATTATTTCTTCACTTTGTCAGGAAACTTAAGCATTTTTATTTTTTAAAACGGGAGAATTGTCACTCCGATGTTTATAAACCCAAATCGGTATTTATTTTTTAGTGAGATTTGCTAGTAATGTTAATACTTCTAGTGAATTAGATCAAAATTCAGAAACATCAGACTGATCCGACCACGTTAAATGCACTAACTCATTTTAATTCGTAATGCGACTTATTTAGTCTACTATTTTGGTATTTTATTATTGACGTTTATTACACCTGAAGATGGTACTTACTTTACCGAAACAGGCAGTGTAAATAAAATCTTTGATAATACTGTTGAGATGGGTGATCCCATTGCTCTGTTTATAAAAGTTCTTTTTAAACAAAAAGTTACTAAATTTAGTGGTGTGTGTACTTTTAAATCGTTCCATTTTTCGTTTATAGCTTGCAGTGTTAAATCAATCGGTATATTGGTGTACAACGAAATCACATCCAAGCTAATTGTTTTATATCCCGAAGGAATTGTTTGGGTTTTAATAAAATTGTAAAATCCCATGATTTTTTCACCTAAAATTTGACTTAAAGAGTTTGATAGAAATTTTGCTAAACTGTATGTTGCATTTTGATAGTATAGGTTGTAATGGTACATTTTGTTTGTGTATTTTTTGGCAACCCACAAATTCGCGGTGCTTGTGCATTATTGGTTTTTTAAATTGACGGCTTGCTCTTTACTTTTATAATTATTAACCGATTTTTGAATTTTCTAAGTGGGATCGTTTTTTAGCTTTGTATCTTTGTAATCTACTTTGAACATTAAAATTGTTTTGTTTGATTTGTCAGCTCTAAGAATATACAGGGTGTATCAGATAAAAAAGTAAATTTTGCTTGGGTGTTAACTACACGACATATAAAGCACAAACCCACCGAAACCGGATTTCATCATTAAAGAATAAAAAAAAAGTAAAATTTAGAGCCAAATATTCGTTAGTCCGGGCCTGATGCAAGGAAACGTCATGTTAAGCACCCGCTAAACGTGGTATTATGTATAAATACATTGCACTCATTTAGTATTATTCTTAATGGTATGCCGTAAGTTCATTTAACGTCATTCTGAATAAATAAAGGCCCTTGTAAAAATAGCAAAACTGAGGTATTTTAAATTTCTTCTTTTTATAAAATAAACATTCCTTTTTTGTTAAGAGCATTCTACGTCTACAAAGTATTATTTTTAATATCCTGATAAAACGTTCAAGTTTCACCGAATATGCGACTTCAGTAGTTACAAAAAACGTAAATATTTTTCTTTTGCTTTGTCGAATCGAGAGTTAGTTGTTAATAAACGGTACCACATGAATCTGAGTTATTTCTTTTGGATTTATTTAATCATATAACGCAAAATGAATTGAATCGAATTACACAGAAATAAATGTAGATACAGAAAATTTGCAAAACACGCCTTTTTACTATCTATCTCTACATTCCCGCGCTTTTTGCCGATGCATCAAGCTTCGGTTTTCTTTATATGAAATCATGATGGTCCTGAAAAGGATGGTTTTTCGAGGCGGAAAGAATTTAAATAAAATGTTCGAAGTGGCTTGCACTCCAAGCGGCGATCCACACAAAACTAACAGCGTTAATGGCTGAATGATAGTGGTATGTGGGGGTATACTCGGGACAGCATTTAGGTTGGGCACAGGTGCGGCTCTAGCCCACGGCATTTATAAAATATTTTTTTTCTCGTTAATGCTTACAGATAGACCCCTGTGCATTAAGACTTTTTGATTGTATATGATTACAGCTGCTACATATTATTATATTTACCTCTATATCTGATACACCCTGTATATATATATTTTAGGGTGTTCTTTTAGAATTTTTTTGTTCCTAAAATTGCTGGAAAAATATTTTTGTAAATTGGTATTGTTTGAGTCAAGAGAAAATTCTATTAATATGGCAGTGAAATGTATTTAGTTTCTAACGGTAAAAACTTTTTTAATGTTGTTTTTCTTTTCAGCATACTATGAGGTTGTTGACTCAGCTCTTACAGAATCTAATAGCAATTGTGCTACCTCTGTTAAACTCGGCACAGCACAAATAGAAATTCTCATGCGTCATATGATCGGACAGAGAAATCTCAATCAAAAATTCAAACTGTGCGATCCTATCGAAAAGAACATTAACAACACTAATGACGTTGCAAATCTCTTTGAAACATTGGCTGGCAATTTCGCCGGTATAGTTCAGTACAATAAAGACAACAGGATTGGCAAGGGCAAGAGCAACATTACCATCGATACATTATGTGGTATTATGACCAACGAAAGCTTAGGTCCGCCCATTGATCGCTTAGCTGCTATTAACGAGATGCTGTTACAAGCAAACAATCAAACATGCCTCGATTATAAGTACGATAAAATGATAAACGAATACAGGAACAGTAGTTGGAATAGTTCAATAGCGGAAGGAGGTAATGAATGTACATAAAATTTCGGGAATTTATCATTCTTTCGAAATATTTTAATAGGTCGTCAATGGTTCTACCAAACTTGTACTGAATTCGGATTTTTCCAATCTTCTACGAACACACCACAAGATTTCGGAAACAAATTTCCGGTCGATTTTTTCATACAGCAGTGCATCGATGTATTTGGACCAAAATACAATAAAAAATTCATCGAAACCGCTGTTAAACGAACCAATACTTTGTACGGTGGCACGGACATAGATGTTTCAAAGGTGGTATTTGTCCATGGATCTGTAGATCCATGGCATGCCTTGGGAATAATCCAAACGCAGCATCAAGGCGCACCTGCTATCTACATTCGAGGTTCATTCAGAATTTCATAGATTTGTATGTTGTGTAAACCGTTTTTTGTATGTTTTAGGTACCGCCCACTGTGCCAATATGTATCCAGCAGCTCCTGACGATCCTCCACAGTTGAATGCTGCTAGGGTAACAGTAAGTGAACTGATTGATTCTTGGATTCGATTGTAAATATTGATCTGAATGTTGTAATTATATGTTAGTCACAGATGGCTATTTCATGTATTTAATCTTAGAGGATCACATTGAGACGATGTTTGTCGAAGCTATTGTTGTCTCTCTTATACTATTTAGGATATCAAAAAGGCAGCGATAGCTTCAGGAAGGTTCGTTTCGATGAGTGTTCTAAATGTAAATGTGTCGAATTTACGTACAAATATAGAACTAAACAATATAACACTCACTTCACTACTTTGAATTATATCGCAAAGGTAATAAACTAACTGTTGATCTATATATAATTACAAAAAAGTTGTTATGTGTACTCGTTGTTGTAATAGTTAATTACTATAATGTATATGTGTAATATGTATAGAAACAGACTGAATATTTGTGAATTATGTAATTTTTTTTGTATGTATATTTGCAAGAATAAAAATAAATTTAATTTTGGAAGATCTTTATTCTCATTATCGAAACGATTTTATTTATTGTATATAAACTATGGTAAAGTAGTGCCTTATAGGGTCTGAAGTACTGCGGGCGGTCGTCGGTTCGAATCTCGTTCTAACGGTAGGTAACCGTTTTTATTTTTTTAGGGGATGATAATGATGACTAGGAGAGAGATTTGGCTTTGCGAGTCTACCTGCTACGCATTTTTGCTGTATGATGGCTGGTTTATGTCCAATATAAATAAAATTATTAAATAATTATACTAGATGTCATTTAAACACTATTACGAACCAAAAATCTGCAGATTTGTTTTGGTTTTGTAACATCAGCTATTCATTTATTGAGCTCCTATCTAAGTAACCGCGAGTGTTATGTATCTTACAACGAATTTGTATCTACGGAATACATATTACATACTTGTGTGCCACAAGGCTCAAATTTAGGCCCTCTCTTATTCAATCTTTTTATAAACAACCTCTTAACATGTTTTACCTGTCCTGTCCTAGCCTATGCTGATGATATTAAATTTTCATCTAATAGAGATGCCATCATGCTACAGGAAAATTTAAATAAGCTCGTTAACAGCCTCAATATTAATGTTAAGAAGTGTTGTGTTATTTGACATTTCTTTAGAGAGGAAGACAGAATGTAAAGATCTTTGTGTTCTCTTTGATGCCGGTTTTACCTTTAAATCCCAAATTATATCTGTATGCAAAAATGCATTCAGCCCCCCTGGCTTCCTGATACGTGTATCGCGTTACTTTACTGACATAGAAGTTATTAAGACTTTATATAATACCTATGTCCTTAGCAAGCTGGAATATGCGCTATTAGTTTGATACCCATTTTATGCGTGTGATTCTTTGCAACTAGATCGAATCCACCGTAAATTTCTTAAATTCTTATCATTCAAGTTGGACAGAATGTATCCAGAAATTGATATACCTCAAGTGGATCTATTGGAGCGTCGTGATGCACAATGTAGGAAATTTTTAATAAACTTACTCCAGAATAAGATCGATTGTCCATATCTTCTGGAAACATCACATTTCTTCTCCCACACTTAAACACCAGGCGCGGATACAGCTTTAAGCCACCTCAAGTCAAGACAAATTTGATGAAACGGTCACCTAGTGATGGTCAAGCTTGGCAATACCAGTTGTGATGTGTTTCATTAAAAATATAGATATATATTATAATCTACACTATATTTCAGATTGTAACAATAATAAATTTTGTCTTTTTATAACTGAATTTTGCAATGCATTACTTTATTCTGTGTCCTCTTTGGGTCTGTACCTGTTGGACATCAATAAACATTATTATTATTATTATTATTATTATTATTATTATTATATTATTAAAAACCATCAAATCATACTTGAAATATGTGTCACTGGGCGTACGCAAAAATCGGCAGCTTTTTGTTGGCTAAAACAATTGCGAGGTGCTTAGGACATAATTCGAAAGTTATTTTTTCAATTGAGTTAACTCTCGAATATTGAAATTATTTTATGGATTCGTCATTCATGAAGTACATTAAGTCATTTTTCTTTGTATAACCCTAGTCTTTTACAAGTTAATGCAGTTCTAATTTTGCACAATTATTTTAACACATTAAGGCGAATTCGCATCCATTTTACGGTGACGCTGTGAAGTGATGATATTATATTTCGTATCTCGTGGTGCAATCCACCGTCAAAACCGTGTGAGGTTTTAAAAAATGGCGCGGATGAAGTGCTGGTGTAAAGCGCATGCCCTGAAACGCTTTGTTGATTTAAATTTTCGCTTTTTCTTGTAACATATGCAAAGTGATTTTTTTGATGATGATTTGAACAAAAAAAAATCCGGGAAATTTTTTTCTCTTCTATTTGTATTTTGTGATTTTTTTATGAGTATAAATTAAACCTAGTTACAAACTGCCACGATCGTTTTATTTACGCCCCCCAAAACATGTAAGCGGATTTGATGATGGGAGATCTAGTTATGTTCTTGTCCTAAAATATTCGGCCACTAATTAATTTTCCCCTATTTTTCGTAAAAATGTTTATGCAACTCTTTTCATTGAAGTGTATAACAAGTTGCCAATAATAAGATAGCTACAAGAGGAAGTACAAATAATTAAAGCAACGTTTAAATTATTGAAAGCTTTATTTTTTAAATATTTTGATACACATGAGAGTATTAATAATATAATTCACATTGAGACAAAAACAAAAAATCATAATAATATATATATATTTACGTTCCGGAATATTTTCCTGCTTTACTCGCGTAAGTTGAACCACTTTTTTTTGCGATAATGAGAAAAACCACTAACCCATTACTCTCAATTTCAGTGACCACTGTTAGTACAATAATACGCTCGAAAACGGAAAAATATAACGGAACGTTAAGCTATGGATAAACACTAAGATTAAAATTTAATATCCAATCAAATTTTCATCCCTTTATACAAAATTGTAACTTCCGGTGAAATTGTCGAAACGTAACGGACGTTCCCGTTTTCAATAAATATAACAATATATAATAAAAAAATAATAATACAAAAAGCGATATCCTAAATAGCTATACAGTATATTGGTAATATAAAAAAAGGATGCGGCTATTACGTTTCAGGCAATTGTCACGGCTATCAGTATCAAACATTTATTTTCTTTTCACTTTAAGTACCTCGCTATTAAAATATCAAAGGATAACTGGAACGCTGTTTTATAAACGATTCCTTAAACTAATCACATTCAAATATATTATTATAGTACATTACGTATAAACAGCTTTCTAGTTATTCGAGTATTCATTTATTGTAACATATTTTCAATTATATAAACGTATAACACGTATTTATTTAAACAGTGTCTCAATCACACAAACGTTATTATTTATGTATGTATATGTTTTAACTACGAGATTCTCTTTGTAATTACTTTTGGAAATATACTTTTTATGTATGTGTATATATATCTTAGCTACAGTATAATAACTAAAATATGTTTTTTATTTCACATTTTCGCATTTTGTTTCAAAATGGCAAAAGCGTTTTTAAAGAATAAAAATTTTCTTTTTCTGTAAGAATGTATATAACTGGACTATCATAGTGTGCTTAAAATATGGACAAATTTGTTATCTCAGACGTATCAATAATTAAGAATGCATGTGTTCTTCTTGCAGAAACAAAGCGAGTGTTGTATTCATTTTTTTTTTAACTTTAAAGCCATTGCACATTTTCTTTTTCTATTATGCACTTTGCATATAATATATAATCCATATTTGTTTTAATCACGATTAAGTAGTTAGCGACAGTTTCGTTTTAACTTCAAATTTATGTAAGTGTCAATTATCGTAAAATATTGTTTCGTCAGTTGATTTTTTAAGGTCGAAGTTCTTTGGTCGTATTCGTCATGACTAGGAAGGAACATACGTGGTGTGTGTATTTATAATTAATTAAATTATAACAAAAATTAATATCAACATATAATTTAACGACGGGAGAGCGATTTATTTTTTGCTTTCTTCTTCCAGTTCTTTCAGAAGTTTCTTCATTTCATCAGAGAGCATATGCTGATCTGCTATGGGTCTGTAAATAAATAAAAAAAAACATATAATTAGTTTCTCTTTACAGTGAGTTTAACCAATAAAGAGATAAAACAAGAAATGACACTTTCTGTGGACGCATTTGATGTGATCCCGTATAACATGGATTTCAAATTTAAAAAAATGCGTTAGATTTACCTCAGGAGTAAAGGCGCGGGGCCACTGCACGCGAAGCGAAGCGAAGCTCAGCGAAACTAATTTCCTTGAAAATAGCTCCCATGTAATCATACGCGCATCTTCGCTAGCCTAACTTTGCTTCGCTTAGCTTTAGTTGCCGCGTCCGCGTAAGATTACATGGGAACTAATTTCCTTGAAAATTGGCTCCCATGTAATCATACGCGCATCTTCGCTAACCTAACTTCGCTTCGCTTAGCTTTAGTTGCCGCGTCCGCATATGATTACATGGCAGCTAATGTTCAAGGAAATTAGTTTCGCTGAGCTTCGCTTTGCTTCGCGTGCAGTGGCCCCGCGCCTTTAATGTTTAATTAGTCAAAGTCAACGTCAGAACAATAACTGCGGTAGCGCCCCCTTTGCAAATTTACAGTGCTGTAACTACCGTCAAAGTGGTGCATGTGGAGTGTCAATTATTGCTTATCTCTTACCTAGTTTAACCTTATCTATTGCAACAAATTTAGTTTTATACTGTTCAATTCTCTGATCTTTAATTAGGAATATCACTTGTGAAAGCATTATGTCGACACAAAAAGAGATAAAGGATATACTACCCTATAAGAATAGTATTGCAAAATAAATAGTTAACAGTTTGCATCATCATTACAAGAAAAACAGTGGACTCTTATTACAATTGGAACGGCTCCTACCTATTGCAGCCGTTGTGGCCGAGAAAGATTTCAAGGTTTGTGGGACATATGTCTCTATCTGTCACATTTTAGGCAGTAGAAATTATGTATGAGATGGTATGAGAGATTGTGAGGCATTTATCACTAGCTTTGTTCGCTGTGCGAATCAGAATTTAATTGGAAACTATTTCGGTTTTTCCAGTGCGCATGATTCAAAAAGGGATTGTTGTTTGAAATTAGTTTGATAATTTGCTCTGTGAACACATCCAAAACCGACACTACTGCCACAGAATATCTAACAACCAGAACATCAACTTGGCTTGGCGGAAGGGTTCGCGCATTCTCATCGCGCAGCTTGATCCGCCATTAAATCGGGCGAGAACTTGTGGTTTCGGCTATGTTCGCTCTTTGCATTAGGCACACGTCGCTGACTTCAAGTTTATATTCGTATGTTAATTTAAATAGTGTTATCAAGTGCAAGTCGATAAAATATGAAAATAATGGAAAGAAAGTAAAATAATTGTAAAATAAGCCATATTCTTTTCATTTTATCGTAGATATGTATCATATTCTCGAAATTCACTTCAGTTAGGTCCTGTCAGGCACGGAATTTTAGCGAAGCCGACTCTGACTTCTCGCCCGAGACAACTGACATCAAGGTCACGAAATTTGCCTCAGATCAAAAGAGCCGACAAAGAGTTTGCATTCTGGTTGTTACGATATTCTGTGCTACTGCCATCTGTGTCCAGCAATTGGAATTTATATGTCAGCCGGCGGAGCACACGGCGCAGTGTATCTTTCTCGTTTAGTGCGCATGAGCGAATTTAAAATCCACAAGAAATCCGTGAACTTTCTGGATTAATCACAAACTGTCACTGACTACAATTTGATACTGTGCGAACACCATTTAAATTACAACGGTCGAAATACGAAATTGTTGCACTGCGAACGCACAGCTGTTATTACGCATGCGTTGTTCAGTTGTGGATAGTTTCTGATTGCACAGCGAACAACCTACTGTCTGTCACATAGAAACTTATGTTGTGATGGTTGCCTAACTTCAAACGTGCCTCAGCCAAATACTATTTTGTATCTGCTCCTTTTTATACAGTTCAATAGAAAAACAGGAAAGGAATCTGTCAAAAATATCTCAGATGGAATTCAAAAAAATAATATATAAAATGTTATTAAAGAATAAAGTAAGTTATATGGGTAAAACGGTCTTAAGATAAAAATGCTAAATCGCCTCAATATTTCGTTATATATTTATAACTTCATCAGGAGGAACATCTACAATATTATAAAGAATATGAATCAATAGTAATGAAATATTTAAAATAATACTTTATAATATTGTAGATGTTCCTCCTGATGAAGTTATAAATATATAACGAAATATTGAGGCGATTTAGCATTTTTATCTTAAGACCGTTTTACCCATATAACTTACTTTATTCTTCAACGAAGTTCCGGTCGGTACTCCTTTTCAAATAAAATGTTATTAGATATAAACAATATAATTACCCAAGTCAGCTGATGAATGCAACTGACGAACAAATTCTGAGTAAACGCGATGATAGAATTTTTTATAGCTGAATTACTTATATTTTTAATATTTTATATAATATTTAATTTGTTTGTAACTTGACTGATCAATTATTGGTACAAGATGCCTTTGATTGCTAACACCTAATGGTTAATACACTTAAAAAATTCAAATTATTTTCAAATAAAAGAAATTTTCTATAACATACATATACATAAAAGTTGGGTACCAACAGAAGGAAAAAAAATTAATTCTTTCAAGATTACACCTCCTTATATTGTTACCTACTGCTACGTTGTTTATCTTACTATAATGATTTTTTATTCAAATTCTAATTTGAAATATATTCTTATGTTATAGATGAAGTAAGCAAAAATCTTACCTTTCTCGTTCAGATGATGGTTGTCTTCGTCCGGACGATTCTTCAGTTTCGGCTGAAATTTAACAAATTACAAACATGAGAAACTCCAAAAATATATTCAGAAATAAAAATGAAACATGCAATTTATGTGCTTTAAAACGTGTCTCAACATTTTACAATGACTTACTGCGCATGAGTACATATTAATAAATAGAATGATACATATAAAAAAATGTATACTTTTTAGATACTTAAAATAGATAGATATATGATACATAATAAAAAAACAACATACAATTGTGCACATAATGCCCATAATGCGTCACACGTTACGGTAAAGAATATGTAAAGAACTGTTTACAGGATTCGATGTAGAAAAAAGCACATAACAAGAAACGATTTGAAATGGAATTACGTATGTAGATGAACGCAATTTATATACTAAGTTTCAAAATATGATACAAAATGTATTGTAACAGTGACTGTACAGATAAATAAAAGTTTTGATAGTTATACAAACCAAACCATGCTGATTAATAAGTATATACATGGGGAATGTAATGAAATTAATTGAAAAATATATTGGTTATTTTGGAAATTTAAATTGAATTTAAATTTAAATTGTTATGCTGTGAAACTATATTGCATTAATCGAATCGATATAGGTGTTTCAAGCTAGCAAACGTCCATCATCAATCAAACCTGATATCAAATTTATCCTTATAACTAATTTCATGCTAGAATTTTCCAAAATGTAGGTAGATGGTAGAAATATGTTATTTTACGGTAAAAATGCTTGTTCTGCTCGAAGTTGCCCCTTGTTACTTCCATGACATGTACCTGCATGTATGTGACAAAATTGTCATACTTTATTACTTCTATCATGGCGTGCACAGTGTATTTTCCGTAGGTGTAATAGTGTAATTATAAGCTGATTTCGTTCGTGTCAGTGACTATATCAGTATTCGCTAACAACCAATAAGCGAAGAGAATTTCAAAATTACGTAAATTCTATTGGATAGCAAGTGATCGTGATTCTGAATAATTGCCGGCTAATAACCTCGCTGATTTGTACCAGCTGATTGTGTAAAATGTGAATCTGACAACTTAAAAAAATTCGATATGTTTACATATACCTATAACAATGATAAAGGTCGCTTGCTAACTTGAAAGATCTTTCCTTGGCAAATTTGTACGCCTTCAACTGGTCTACTTAGATTGAAACAACAAATCTCAGTTGATGTAACGGTTTTTTTCATTTTTTGTAATTTGTGTAAGTGTAAGTTATAAATTAATTAACCGTTAGCACAAGATAATTTGCAACGTTACTATGATAAAAGGGAAAGTAATCGCATATTTGCAAAAAGGTAAGTGGAAAAATTATATTAGTTGCATGGTTATGTATTAACACATGAGTTTTTGGTTATTCAGTTAAAAGAAATATTGTTTGATTTATATTACACTTGTTTTAAATTATGTGAAACAAATAGTCTGATGTATTTACGAAATTAAACAAAAAAACAGGAAAACTAAAACTGATATAATTGCATTTTAAAATAGTGAATCTGTGTGGGTTGCTGTTTAGATCGCCAAATAAGTTTTAGAGAAAATAGGATAGGTGATATAAATATAACACAATAAATACAACATTATATAAAGGAAATCTACGCTACATCATTATGGATGATATACAGCATCTCAGCATGTCAGTATTGTGCAAAAAAACACCAAAAAAG